>VZRF01003085.1:1562463-1602463 GCA_013396875.1 Vireo altiloquus
GGCGACGGGAGCCGCGGGGAGGGGAGGAGGGGGCGGCGAGGAGAGGCTGGGGCGCAGACACTGGAACCGACTCGTTGAGCCGGGAAGGGAGCGGAGGGGGCCGTGTATGCCTGAAAAACGTGTCAGGGTGTGCGGAAAAACCATCTGCGCGCAGGGTGTCTGCGGTGAGGGGCTGCGGCGGGCTTGGGGTCACCGGAGAGGCGGGGAGCAGGTCGCGGGGCTGCGGGTGCTGGCCGGGATGGGCGGTGGGCTGAGCTGCTGGGGCAGGGTGCTCCAGCCCTACCTCAGCAGACGCGCTGCCCATCCCGTGCCCGCCGGGATGCTCCAGCCGCCGCCGCCGCAGGAAGCGGCCGCTCGGCGTTGGAATCTCCATTGAACCCAAGCGCTGCGTCTGCCGGCGCTGCCCCTGCCGCCCTTCTGCTTCACCTGCCCCTTCTTCCAGCCCGAGAGGTGACCTGCGGACTGTGCGGGGCGAAATGCGGGCTTTGGAGCGTCCAAGTCATGGTCCGCAGAGGACGTAGGGGTGAAGGAGGATTTGGGATGCGTGTGTGCGGTGTTGGGGATTGGCGGGGCACCAGCAGCACACGGGCAGTTGTTTTGTTTCCCCTGCTGGAAGGAGTATCTACATTTTAGCGTTTCCACGGTTTGTGTTTTTGGTACAAAATGTCACATGCCTTTCTGCACGTAATTGCTGCACACTCTCTGTGCTGCTTTTAGGGTTGATTCTTAATCTATGTTGGCTTTAATTAAAGCTAGCAATTAGGGAGGGGGAAATCCAGTCAAACTGGAAAAATATCCATGGCTGTGTTGAGATGGGGGCTAGGAATAGCACGGTATTTAAATTTTTCATGAGATTCTGCTGTAGCTCTGTGGTGTAAGCGCATTGCTGGTTTTGTTTTATTCTTTGCTTTTTGGAAAGTTGCTGCAGATTACAACATTATCGTATACCAAAGGTATTCAGTATTCTTGCACTGTGACTTAGGTCTTTATACAGAGCTTTACAAAACATGTCTACCTTGAGCTTATGAATTCTTAAACTGCAACTACTGCTGGATAATTCCTCTATGCTCTGCTGAAAGCTACAGGTATCTCCCTGCAGACAGGCTGTTTACGGCTCTAGTTCTTGTAACGTGACCATATGTGCCAATGGAATTCTAGACAGTCCTTAACTGTCACAAATTCGGTTGGTTGTTTTTGTTGTTTTTTGGTTTTTTTTTTTTTAATAGTATAGTATGATTTATTTAAAAAATAAAGGAATGCAAAATATTTTTAAGAAAGGCTCCCATTTTTGTTAATTAAATATAATGGTGTAACAATTCTGTTTCTCAGTAAGGAAATATTGTTTTAAGAGCACTTGTGTAATAAGCAAGGAAAAAATGTAACTATGGGCTAGATTTCTGAAGCAGGTGGCGGTGGTATTTCTTTATATTCAGTAAACAGATTTGATGCCATCTTGTAAAAATAATCTTGAGTGAATGTAATGATCTATATGATTTGCCACACCAAATTTAAACTTAATGGTTTTTTTGGAGGAAGAGGCATTTGCAAGTTTTTACATCTTCAGTGTAGCAAGATAATATGTGCATTACTATGTTTGCATGTTTAAATGTCTTGTAGTTTTACTGGAGTTCTTTTTTCTGTATGAAGTTCCATGCTGAGAATAGTGCTTTTTAGCCAAAAACTGTTGTGTTGACTGAATGTTTTCTTTCTATGGTTGATAATTTTAAGTGTGAGAAATCTGAATGTTTATGCTTCATCTGAAGCAAGTATTTTTGCTGGCATGTTGTGCCAGTAAGTTCATTAGAGTATGGTTCACTAATGCTGTAGAGTGAAGAAGGTAATTTACTGAATCAGTATTTTTCTGTGACAGTTTTTTTGGTGGATCCAACAGAAAATGACTCAACTCTTCTCATTCTTTGAGATTCACCATCAATATTAAATGTTATTTTGCATGTATGGATGGGCCTCTGAGCAACCTGGTATAGTGGAAGGTGCCCATGGCAGGGGAATTGGAACTAGATGGTCTTTAAGGCTTCTTCCAACCTGAACCAGTGTGTGATTCAGTGTATGAAATTGGATCATCTGATGAAATCAGGTAGAGAAAAATCCCTTTGAACCCTGAGAGACATTGACAGAAGTAGTGATAAAACTACTTCTGCCCCAAGTCTTGGTTTTTGAAGTGTAGTTTCACAGCCTGAAAGGCCTTTAGCAAATCTCATCCAACATTCCATGACTTGGTATTGGAGGAAAAAAAAGAATTTTGAAGTAGCCAATATTGTTAATAAATAGAATAAAATAGTAGAACTGAAAGTTTCAAACTAGAAGAAGGCTGCTTAGCATGTTGATCTCTACAATGCATACAACTTCTATGTGACAAATGCTTCCTGAGGAGGCTAGGCAGTAAATCTTGCACCCACTGCTTTTCTCACTGGTAGAAATAGTTTTCTTAATTATTAAAGAATTGTAGCAGTGGTGAATAGTGAGTAATTTGTAAACCTCAAACTGTTGCTGTGCAAATGAGCCAGTCCTGCTTTGCGGGAAAAATGCATAGTAATAAAACTTGCCTATGAAGTGGAGTGCATCAGTGTTGCTTTTGTTGTGCAGCGGAGACAAGGTATGAGATCATGAAGTAAAAACCATGTGGATTTTCTGACTTTGATGAGTTCTGAATTAGAACTTATTCTTGGTCCATGCTGCACCACAGAAAGTGATCTGTGAAATAACACTCTATTAGTAATTCAGACTGCAAATAAATATTCCTTAGGCAGTTTTAGGGTGGTATATGTGCTTTATATTTGAGAAGTGATTGTGAGCAGATGTGAATGTAAGTTTGCTGATTTCGTTGTGCAGGTCATTTGACATCTGCTGAGGAACCTGTCTAAAACTCTTCTGCTAAGTTATGCATCTTCTACAGTAACAGATTCAAAAGCAGGTATATTTTAAAAATAGTAGAAGTTCCTAGATTACCTGAGTTAGGCAGTTTTCATTCATATAATTTAATCAGCTTTCTCAGGGGGATAGTCTTGCTACTTATTCAGCATTTCTCTTCAAAAATATTCTGGTTTTACTAGGGCTGAGAGCAGTAGCTGTACAAACCTGTCAGTGGAGAAAGGTGTAAAATGTAAAGCATGGGAACCAGTTTATTTCCTGAGGAAAACTTTTCATTAGAGGTAGTAATGCTTAAAAAAGACTGGTTATATAGATTTTGATTTGTGATAATCTTTACTTTAAAATTACCCTTTTCGATGGATACTTTTTCTCTCACTTTAAAGTATCGTGTATACAATAAGTGTTCTGTAATAATGTATAAGATCTGTTGCCATCTCAGTAAGTATCTGTTGTTTATTGAGAATAATCTTGGTAATCTTTAGTCAAATTAAAGCAAGTAATTGGTTTCTTTCCTCACCATGCAGAGGATGTTGTTTGCTGTGGTCTTGTCAGTTCAGAAAGTTTAGTGGTTGATAGTTGCAAATGTTGTAGGGGAAGAGACTACAGGAAACGCCCCTTTCAGAACTACTGCTTTTCATATCAGGCATAAGCTGAGATGGTGTCATTTGCCATGAGAACTCAGGTCTGACATCCCAGCCAACCGTCCTGATCTTGAAATAGTTTAAGTATTGCTGCTACTTTGGGGAATTCCAGAGTCAAACTGTTCTTCACTTCAGGGCAAGTAAAGGTTTAGTGTAGAGATGGATTTGAATAACTGCTACCCTTCGGGCTGGCTGACCAGCGCGTGCGTGCTGGTGTTGCTGGATTGACTCTGTGACCTTTCAGAGAAACTGAAAACGTTGTCCTTGAAGGTGTAGCTAAACAAGAGTAACAACTTCTTCAATACCTTCCCAACTTCCTACCTTTGACCTTGCTTATTAGATTGCATTCTGAGGAATGATCTCTGCCTGCTCTGCTGGATACAGTTGTTATCCAGTGAAAGATCAGCCTTTCAAACTCAGATCAGTTGCACTAACAAGTGGAACATCAAAAGAGTTTTTCACTAGCAGTTATTTGAATGGTTTTCCCTGTAGATTAATTAAAAATTAGCATAGACAAAAGTAAATGTCAATTTAGTTTTAAAGCTGCGATATTATGAGCTACTCTTTTAAAATGGGATTTGGCATATCTGTGCTCTTCAGATTAATCAAACATTCCTTTGCATTTTTAATTGACTAATGTATTGGGGTTTGTCTTTTTTAAATTACTGATTTTTGCATCATATGTTACAAATGATTTTCAGATCTAGACTCAGGAAGTCTGAAAAAATAAGGAGTAAAATATTTCAGAGTTTTGAAATTTTGTTTTACTTTCATTTACCTAATTGAATTGCTGTAAAGGGGTCATGGAAACAGTAGTAAATGCAGTTAATCAGTAACACTTTATGGTATTTTTGATACTTTCAAAATCAAATGAGTAGATGAATGTTGTGATACAGTTATTCTTCAAAGACTTGGGGACAAAAAAAATCATCTAGGTTTTTGGTTGTAATCAGTGAACATGTAAAAGCAACTTCAGATTAAAATTTGTGTTTTGACTTGGAGCTGTAGAAACTTAGGTTTTTTGGGGGTTGCTTTTGATCTTTTTGCACAAATTTACAATTTGTTGTATTGCTTTTTAAGCTTTTTGGTTTTATCTTGTTTTAGATCTTGACTCTTGAGAGGTCTAATACAGTATTTCAGTTTAATTATAGCTTATGCCAGGTTACACTAGAAAGTGTTGAGGAAAATCTTGACCCATGAAAACTGTCTTCTCTGGGGTTTTTTTGTGGCAGTTTTGTGTGCGTGTGTTAAACACGACTGAGCATAAAGTGACTGTTAGTGCGTTGTGACTGTGGAGAAGAGGGATAAACCATATTGTGAGTTTAGTGTTTTAACAGATGAAGCAATTTCTTTAGGTATTGTCACTGGAAAATGATGAAAATCTATAAAGTATGTACACTTGTGAAGCATCCATTCCACCTAAAATTCATCAAAAGAAGACATTACTGCTGTTGTGCATTAACTGAGAGGTGCTGTATACTTGGCTTTTTTTCTCCAAAAGATCTTGTCTGGCAAAGCTTTGTGTGGTGACCTTGTATCAGCACAGCTTAAAGTATTCCAGAGTTAAAGGGACTTACTTTATTTTTCTCTTTAACTTCTGAACCTGTTAGCTACATCCTGCTAAATTTAACAGGAAAATGGTGACTTCAAGCATAAGAGGTTTCTGCCAGTAGTGAGATATGATGGCCAAACTTGTGCCCCCACTGAGAAAGGGGCATGGCTCCTGATTAGTTCTGAAAAGCAGGAGTGTGTGGCTGTGTAGGTGTCGCACACTTGCCAGCTGGTCAGGGTATGGATAGCTCTGAGCCAGTCCAAGTGTATTTTTGCCACTTGCGTGGCCAGCCTTGGTGAAACAGTGCTCAGATGAGGGGAGGAGTGAGCATGGGACTCGTGCAGGATGTAGGAGGGGACATGAGAACTTAAAAAGGATAAATAGGGAAGCATATGAGACTTCAATGGGTAGGAAATAAAGTCCTTTATTTTAAATAAAGTTTAAAAATAAAGTTATTTTTGTCATTTTTTTGTAGTTGTTTTCAGTTACTGAAAAGGATTCCATGATTTTCAGGTAAAATTCTACACAGCTAATGTGTCACTTTATTTTTAAATGTCACTGCACATTTCCATATGATTTGAATAACAGATTCAGTGTAAAGCACCAGATTCTATTTTGATTCCAAATTTCTTTCCTTACTGTGGATATTATTTTTAAGTATACTAGTACATAGCAAAGTGTGGAGTTTTTGGGGTTTGGTGTTTTTTTTTCCTTTCCCCACCTTCTTGGGGTTAGAGTAAAATTTAGTAGTTGGAGAGTCTTCAAAGATATTATGGTAATTTTAGTTATAACTGATAACTTAGAAGCGTCTCAGAATAAATTTATGTCTTTTATAGGTGGATTAAGGATTAAGTGATATTTGTTTTTATAAATCATTTTTCATGAAGTGTTGGTGGCCAAAAGTGTACAATTAAAATTTATTTGGATATGTAGAATGTCTATGGTACAATATTACAATGGTTTTGAATCTATAAATAGGCAGAAAAAATAACTTAATAAATATATTAGATGCTTGCTTAGATCTCAGCTGTACATATAAATTTATGTATTTATAAGCACATAAGCTTTTTCCATGTCTACTTTCAGAGGGATTTTGGTAAAAAGTTAGTAAATTCTTTAAAGCTTTCCCAAAGCAAGCAAATCATACATGATTTAGATGGAGAGAGAGATACCTATCCTTAATCCAAAGGAAAGTGGTTTCATCTCTTATGTGACAAGGAAGATTGGTGGGTGGCTTTCTATGTCTTGGACTTGGAGAGGACCATCCTGTTCTCTGGTTGTGCTGCTGGTTGTTACTGAATGTCTGCCTGTGTGGTTTTGCACTTGGCTTTCAATCTGCTTTAGAACTTGCACTGATCTTGACACTGCTGAGTTGTGTGGACCATCTTAAGTGGAGTTTATTGCCTTTCTCCTGGAAGGAGAGTTTGTAATTGCAGCATAGGGTAACAATTTGGACAGGTGGGATGTCCACTTCTAGATCTCCCATAGTCTTTGTTGTTGGCCTGGGACACTTTTTTTGGCTCAGTTCCAGTCTGTTAATGGAGATGTTGGTTTAAGGACAAGGAAAGCCCAGTGAAGGTGCTTATGCCTTTGCTTCACACCAGTGGAATGATAGTCCTTCCAGGATGCTCCTATTTTCCCCTCACTGCAGAATCTTGGGGAAGAGCCAAGAGCAGGGAACACAGTGAACAGTTTGCTGCACAACTTGGAAGAAGGTAGTCTCTCAAACTGTCCTCTGGCCTGCCCAGCCACCAGAAAATAAAGAGCATTTTGGCAGCTGGTCAGCAAAAGCCAGAAGTGGTGAACAGAAGGCTGGGAAACATGCTTAAAATCTGAATGTCAGCCAGGAAAGCTGGACTTAGGCAGTCTTGCAAATTATGAGGGCAGCCTTATTAATTGAACATTCTGGCTGGTGGAAAAGTTGCCTGAGGCTTAGAGTCTTTATGGGTCCTTATTTACCACTAAAGTGGGGAGACAGCTCTCCATACCTGAAGCAAATCTCACAATGTCAAAAATAAACCTTTGTAGCTGCATTTGCCACTTCACCTGCAGGTTCAGCGGGTTTGGGATCCTATCTAATGTGAGTGGGTTAAAACATTGAGATAGCTGCTCTCCCAAGAAGATAGACACTTCTATTTTTCTTGCATTTTTCATCAGTCATAGCATAAGCGTGTGTTTGTGCCCATTTTGTATTTAAGCATTTATTAAAACAACTCTGAAATACAGAGAATATTGGTTGCACAATTTAAAAACATGCGAGTAATTAGTTACTTAGGTAATCCTGGGTTTGTTTTTCAGAATATCACCTTTTTAATTATTTCTACATTCCCTGGTTTTTGGGGTGTTACATCATTACTGTGCACACATATGTTGTTGAAATATGTTAGTTCTGTACCAGCTATATTTTCAGAAATTCATTACACCCTCAAGTCAAATGGGGGCATATGAGTGCCCACTTTCAGTAGTGTAGCAACTCGAGTCACTTATCAAGAATGAGGCAGATTTCAAATGGCTTTTTTTCTTTGCAGACCTTTAATCAGAACTAGACACCTTCCTAAATAATTCTGTTAGTGGTTACTGGTATGAAGACTTGTGATACCAAATATATATTTTATGGTAGAAGGGAAAGTTGAGGTAATTCAGGCTGAAATGTTGTAATTGCTACTTTGTTTCTTGTACTACAGTTTTTGCTTGTTTAATTTAATCCTTAATTAGATGTGTTTATCATTAATGAATAGGATGAATTCAGTTAATTTGATTGAAACTCAAATCTAAATTTATTCTTTCAAGGATTTGATGATCTGAGAGAGTAATCTGGTAATTTTCCCCTCCCTCTTCTCTGTTGCTATAGTAATCCTAATTTTGAACGTTGTTTCTGCAGACTTTTTTTTTTCCCCCTGAAGTAAGTTTTGTAATAGCTGTGCAGTCTGTTCTTAAGCCGAAGTATCGATAATACAGGTTTTCTTGTAGCCTTTTTTTTTTCATTTGGCTGTATCATTCAAGGTGAAGTTGAAATTAAGCAGCTTTAATTTGCCTTTTCTTTTTCTACCTCTGGAGAGGCTTTGTGGCATTAATTCTTCTATTCATGTTTTGCCTAAAACATCATTTAGGAAAAAAACAAGAAAAAAAGGCTCCATTAAAGCAAAAAAAAAAGACAAATGTGTCTGAATGTCATGGAAAGCTGTTCATAATTGTAATTGCAGAAGTGAACATTCAAGTTGCAAAGTCCATAAGCAGTTTAGCATCCAAACATTCTTGCAATTCCAGTTTTACAGCAGTGTTCAGGGCTTATTTGATGAGGTGCTTTCAGCTACTTCTGGCATGGCTGAACTTCTGATACAGCAATAAATGCAGGTAATTCTGGCAACTGTATAAAATATTTATGCTCTTACTAAACTTTGATTTTTTTTCATATAGAAAAAAGTGGTGATACAAGATCTTACAGGGTTGATAGCAAATTGAAAAGGAGCATCAGGACTAAACAGAAAACCTGAATAAGACTCTTCACATGTCTTATCAGGAAGCACGGGGATAACGAAATAAGACTAAAAATAATTTAGATACTTGTGAAAGACTACATGAAAAGTTTGCCTTAATTTTTAGTGAAGACATTTTGAACATATGCACATAGGTCATACTGAAGTGAGGTTATAAAAACTATATCCATAAAGTCCAACTTGCATGGTGCAGGTTAGTGGAACTATGTGACATTTACTCTGCAATTTTGAAGTAGGTGACTTGTGTAATGAGAGGTTCAGTTGCAAGAATTGTTATTAAATGGAAAGGCAGAAGGGTATTGGATGGCTGGAGAACAGTGAAAGTACTCACAATGATAAGAGGAAAAGGTGCTTTGGGATAGTAATTGCTTCATTAGTGTGACCTTAATATACAGAGATTTGTTTAAATTTAGAAAGAAAAGCTGCTCTGTGTGGAGGTGAGATGAAAAGGGTATGAAGTGATACAGCTTTTAACAGAGGAAGATTTGTCAGAGAAATCTAACACCTCTTTTTTGTAAGTGAATTCTGACTTCTTGGAGAGGATACATGGTCAGAGCTGACCTCTTCAAACTTAGAAGTCATGTAATGTGCAATATGATTCCATGTAAAAACTAGAGGGATGTTTTTGTGACAATTGGTTTTAAATGGTGACAGGATGTGTCAAATATGGATAGAACTTGATGACCAGAGATGATGTATTGGAACTATGTAAGTAGTAGAATTTATCAAGGAACAGTTTTGAGATTCAGTATTTTCGTTAAAATCATTTATCCATTCATTCTTCTCATGCTGTTCTCATGATTTTAATCAGATGTCAAGCATTATCAGTGCAAAAGAAGGTTTTGCACAGAACAAAGTTGAGACCTTAAGACATGACCAGTAGGAAAACTAGTCATATTAAATAGCATTAAAAGAATTGTGATACTTTGACAAACCGATCAAAGTTAGTAATGAAGATCAGTTTAGGATAGGCAACTGTTGTTGCCCTGCTAGTATTTTTCTTTAAAGAAGTAAAGTGGTATTGACTTTTTCTGGTACTAGTGAAAGCTCATCTGAAATACTGCATATAATTCCTATCACCTACCATCAAGTATAAAGGACATTACGACCTAAAGAGGCCCAGGGACTGATTCCTGGAACTCAGGGAGTGTCTTCTTTGATCTGGGGAAACAAAGAAGGGAAGAGGTAGCTTTTCATAAAAATTTGTGAAAGAGCACATGTGGGTAAAAAAGAGCTTCTCTTGCTCGAGGTATAAGAACAAATGGGTATAAACCATCCAAGAATAAACCTAATCTGGAAATTAGAAAAGATGGTTCCTAAGCAACAGAGGCATAGGAGTCTGCAACAGCCTTCCCTTAGGAGTAGTGGAATAAGGCTCTCTTTAAGATGAAGCTGGTTAGCTTATATAAGGGGAAGGGGGAGGGGATATAAAGTAGTTTTCCACTCTAGCTTGGGATTTGAACTGCTTGACCCAGAATATCCATTTATTCCAGTGATTCCTGTCTTTAGTGAAAGATGATACAATAACTTGATCAGATACTGCCCAGACACCAGTGGGTACATGGGTGGTCTCTTTCTTGGACAAGTGCACCAGTTGCATTCTGAGGTATAGAAATGCTTGTATAGGGGATAGTAATTGTTAGACAAGTTGGATGTTTTAAATGCTGTTTAATAGAATATGCTACACTGTATTTTTTCTAGTGTCTATATATTGAGTTTTGTCTTAAGAAACCCCAAGTCAACACATTTCACAACGAGTGCTGTGTTGTTTTCTTCTCTTTTTGTCCTGTGTGATTGAAGGAAGCTGACCACAGCACGTCACAGCTACATCATGGTCTTCATATTTCTCTGAGAATTCTCCTTTGAGCTGCTTTAAAAAAACTCCCATTGGTGCAAGCTGGAGGGTTGATGTGGTGAAAACACTCTACACCATGTTGATGTGTGTTGCTCTGTTGTTCCTGTGTATTGTCCTAAGACCGTGTCTGTCTAATAAACAAGGACTATTATTTTTTGAGGAAGCATTGTGCTTTTGATTGCACTGAGAGACAGTCCTGTATCTCTGCCTTTTAGAAATTGGTGGTTTTAAAGGAGACTTGACAAAGAAAAGGGTTCTACTGTGTTCTCCCTGGCAGAAGGACACTAATTGGCAAATTGAGAAATTAATGTTGTCTGAGTTTGCAATATTTTTCTAATTTATTCAATTGTTAAGACATGTTAAATCATGATTTAATTCCTGTTGAGGTGTTTCAGACCCAGGAGGGAACTTGTAAACACTCATTTGTGCAATTGTTTCATTTATATCAGTAGCTTGTATTACTGGATGTGTTTTTTATATGTGCAGAAATACAGGAACTGCTTTGTATTTTTCTCTTGTCCATCTCTGTTACTTATATGTTCTAAATGTTCATCCAGAAAGCTTCATTTTAGGAAGGAAGTTCGAGCATGGAAAGTAGTTTGGTTAGGACAGGTTAGAAATTTAATGATGTTTGAAAGGTTCCTTCCTGACTGTGCTTAATGTGTTTTATTGACTTCCCTTCAGCTGTTAGTTGAATTTCCTGTTGAAGTTTTGGTATAAATAATTGCTAGAGCAGTGTCTAGCCCTCTCTGTGTGCTAAAATTATTTTTCTTTATTCACAAATTTAACAGTATTTTAATGTTTTCAAAACTAATGTAGAAGACTAAGAACCAGGTTTTATCCCTTCAAATTGCTGTATTCACACATAATGATTAATATGAATGGTATATGAATAATTACATGGGTATAACTTTAATGACTTAAATGGCACTTCACACATGTTTAAGTGTTAGTGTTAGCTAAGTTACATCCCAAAATACAATTTTGGAGAACAGTGATTTACAATTAAATAATAGTTAATACTTTAAAGCTTGAGTAAGTGTTCATTGTTATGTAAGTATTGACTAAATAGCATTTTACCTGTTTTGTTATTTAGACATTCTGTCTTGTCATTTGCTGTGGAACAGGTGTGGACTAGAGAGAGTCTCATGTATTAAAAGAAAAAAATCCAGTGTTTGAAACTGTTAGTCAGTAGTCTCCAGAGCATGGATGACTTAGCAGATGTCATCTTAAAACTCTTCTAATGAGGAGAATTTGTTTATGAATACTGGCATTTTGAAAGAATGTATTAATGTGTGTGCAATAAGAAAACCATACAAGGTGATTATCTTGACTTTTTATTATTTAAGTATGTTTTTAAATTACACTGTATAGGATGTGTCATGGTAACTGAAAAGGTGTTAGATTAAAATAAATAATGTTATTGCCTTGGAGTAATAAAAATAATTACTGAGAAGTGAAATGTTTTTTTTTTTTTTCCTAATCTGTTTAATACACATGACATTGGAAACTCAACAGTTTCTTTAACAGCTTCTGGTGAACAAGGTAATATGTTTATTAACTGATAATATATTATTAAACATCACAGCAGAGAAGCTTTCTGGCTGTATATTAATTTTTAGATTTTTTTTCTTTTTAATTCTATTATCTGTCAAAATTGGAGTATTGCTCAGTTGTCTTAATTGAAATAATCTTTTATTTATTGTGTGGTCTAGAATAGCATACCCTTCAGATGTGGCCTATCCTATAGCCAGTTCTGATAGGGATGCACTTGATATTGGAATAATTTGTATTTTCAGCAGTATGTTCAGATCTGGCATTTTGGTCTCTTATTTCATGAGAGTCATGTTACCTTTTTTTTTTTTTAGTATTGTGTCTTGTTAGCTGATGCCACTTTTTTTTAAGGAACTGTTCTTAGAGAATGACACTGTGCCTCACAAGCATGTAAAATCTTAACTGTTTTATAAAGTGAAGGTTCATATTGATATGCAGTTTGATCTTTGGAGGATAAGTCAGACAAATCTTATTTCCCTCTATCCCCCCAAAAGAAGAGTATACGTATTCCCTTTCCAAGGCTTGGATTAGATCAGTTTCCCTTTGAAAAAATGTTCTGGTGTGGCTGGTGGGGAGGGTCTGTAGCACCGGCAAGGAGCAGATTTGCAACAAGGAGACAGTGCAGTGACTGGACAATGAGCTCTTTGGCTTTTGTTACCATAAATTTCTTCCTAGGTTCTGAAAGGAAAATGGAAACAAATTATATTTGAGGTAACAGCCTTGTGTAGCTTGCTTGAGACTTGGAGGAAAGCAGGGAACTTGAGGATGACATAGGGAAAGTTCAGGGGTAAGGTTGGTAAGAGACTCATGAGTAAGAATAATTTAAACTAGTGAGATACATTGCTAGGTGTGTAATTGAATATCTTCATAAAACCATCTGCGTTTTATCAATGTTCATATAGGTTCAAGAGATTAAAGGGGAGAAAATGAAGTATTGTCTGTTTGTTATCTGATAGAGCTATGAAATTCTGTACTTTCTGATAGTAATAGGAAATAAAATAGTGGCCAAGTATGACAAAGGCGAGAAAGTGAAGGTTGGTTTAGTTTGGAGAAGACAGATGAGAAAAAGTGAAGTAAATCGAAAAATATGTTGATCCAGTAAGGTCAGAAACAGGTTTTAAAATCTGGATTGCATTATACAGGAGATTCCTCTAAGATTTTTTTACACATATTATATTTACACACTTTAAAAAAAGTCACATTCCGTGTTAGCCCATGGGACTTTCTGCTATGAGGTATTGTTACAGTCCAGAGTTTAGCACAGTGCAAAATAAGATTATACATTTCATATCAATTATGCCCGGAATGTTAGAACATATGTAACTTCTGTCATGGTGTAAGGCATAGATTGATGCATTGCTGCAAGTGTGTCTGTGTATTATTCTGTTCTTAAAATTGCACGCTGCCCATAGGTAATCAGGGTATTTGGAGAGTTAAACCACTAGTATGAGTTTGACAGTTTTTGTCCCTTTAGACAAAGTTCTGGCATTTGCTTATAAAACCCCAAATGGTTTCCACTCTGATAGCTACAGAAAGTCTTTGTATACAAAAAAGAACACTACAGAATCCCTTCCTAATGAAATCAGGGCAGTTGACTAAATAAGCATCAGGCTTAATATTTGAACATTGGTATTGCCTAACTTGTTTTGGTTTTTTTAAAAAAAAGAGGAAAAGCGTTAAGATCTGAATCTACTAATTTCTAGCTTCAAAGTAGCTGAAGTTGAATGGCCAATGTAAATTACATATATGTTGTGTGGGGACAGATTTCATAGAATGTACTAGGTTTTGGATAGACATAGAGAGGTAAACGTTAAAAATGAGATAGTAAATGTCATTAATCATGGGGTCCTATAGAATACATTTTTGTCAGGTTTCGTTAAGCTTCATTAGATGCTTTGTTACTAAACAACTCTGACAGAGTGAGAGTTGCTTGAGGCCTAATATGCATTTAAGTATGTGGACATGTTAGATCCTATTGAAATCCCTTCAGGGCGGGAGGAACTTCTGTTGAACAGATGTAGTGCAGGTTTGGATTGGTGGGGCTTGTTTACAAGTTCCCTCCCCTGCTCCATCCAGCGTTTCTAGAAACAGTTCGTTTTACAGCTTGAGTCAAGAATGGAAGTACTTAGAGCCATGTGAATTATTTAGGATCATTGTGTGACTCTGAACTGATTTGACACATTTATGTATCTTTGATGTTCATTATTTTAACTTAAATTTCTGTTTCTGGAATTATAAGCCCCATGCTGGCTGGATGTGATTTTTAGAACACAGTGGGGAAAAGTCTCTGGTCACTACTAGTCAGACGAAAACAAGAGTACTGGTACTGTATTTTTAGAAGTTATCTTGGTATTGGTGAGGTTGAAGGATGGGAGTACATCTGGTCTACAGATAGAAGAATTGTTGCTATTCAGGAATCTGAATAAAAAACAATAATAAAGTGATACTATAGCCATTGGAATTGTTTTTAGACAACCAATAACTAGACATATATAGGAATACTGGGTTTTTTCCCCCAAATGTTTTGTCAACTAAACGTGTCATCCTTCAAATGTGTGTCAACTAAAACAATCCCCGCCTAAAGATAGTCTTTAAAATGAACATTATCCATCCATAATCTGGAAGCAGGGTTACGTGTAGAACAGGGACCTTTCGTGTTTTACATTGGAACTTGAATTCAATAGATGCACAATGCCCAGAAGCACAATTTCAGTTTTGTTCTTTTGGATTTAGTAATGGTTTTAAATTGGTTTTGTAGAACATTAAAGCCATGCAAAACTGTTGTGACCTTTGGATAATTTGGTGTGCATGTCAGTCTTTATGTAATGTTTGGGTACTGGTTAAAAAATAAAGAAATAGGTCTAGTAGGAAGTGTGAGAATGGCTGTGATTCCTGAAATGTTGAAGTCTGAGCTGCTTGTGACTTGACTAAAATGGCCATTAAATGCTGTGTTTGCCTGGTTTGCCGTGATTGGAGAAACTGGACTGCTGCTTTTCTCCCCAGATATAATTCTGAAAGCGTGCAGAGCAGAGTAAATAACATCTTTTTGCCACTGTCAGGTGGAAACAATGAGAATCTGAGCTGCAAGAGGAAATCTGGGTTTGCATGATGTTAATTTATGCAGCCGTATTGGGTTGGGTAATACTTGCCTGACAAGGGAGATGGCACAGTCAGGAAGATGATTTTCTCATGGTGTTTCATCTGTTACCATGTGGGTGTACATGACCCTTGAGGTTTACCCAGAAGTAGGAAACTGCATAATTTTGGGGTGGGGAGTGCATTCACACTTGCTTGTGAAAAACAGAAACATTAGATAAGCTGCTCCTAAAATAGAGTTCGTAGGGGTTTCTTGACATACTATTTCCTAATACAGAAAGAAGAACAATCTAATGCAGGAAAATGAGTTCCAGTAACACTTCAATTCATAGCTGATATATTTTAATCTGTAGATTAAAGTCATCAGGAACATTTTGAGAGATGGAAAAGAGAATGCTCTTGGCTTTGGGAGCTGTGCAATGACATGATCTTTGTCTTACTGTCACTTCTGAGACTTCTGTGAAGTTGATGTTAATATCCTTTGTATAGGACATGTATTTTAAATGCTCTCCAGAAATTTTTAGTGTAAGATGGATAAAAGATGATGTAAACCACAGTCTTCCTAAAATTTTTCAGCTGCATGAAGGATTTACAGATATCCAATTAAGCACTATGTAAAATAATTTATTTGGATTTGGATATGCCTGGCTGTTAGCTGTCTATTTGGAAGCAGAATGACAATGCATATGTGTGGTTCACATTTCAAAGCTGTTTTTATGTGCAAGTGCGGTATAAAATTTCACATGGAAGGTTTATGTCAAGATTAATACTTAGGTTTGCATTCTCCAGAGATATGTTTCCTCCTGCCTACAGGCTTTTTAAACTCTCTCCAGCTCTACTGTGTTAAGAGAATAAATTGTGTCATAATTTGTGTCATTTTCTTTCTCTCCCTCCCCCATCAAAACTGGGAAGTGCTATAAAAGAACTGGGGGGTGCCACTTAGAAAAGCCCAAGCTGAATGTGAAGGAGAAAGCAATGAAAAACTCAACATCTCTGCTGCCTTCATCTGCCTGATTCAAGCCTGCTTGAAATCTCTAGTCTTCTTATTAAGCTTCTACCTTATTCATGTACTTTGATTCACTGTCTTCTTGCTTGGACTGGTAACACACCCATCCACAACATTTGTGCTGCTTATATATCAAAGTCGCTGGTTCCAGCATAATGCCTGCATACTCTCTAATCATGTAGCAATTTCTGAGTTACTTGGATACTCTGCCAGAAAAAAAAAAGACAGAATTCATGCATCCAGTAATGAATATTCAGGTTAGTTCCATCTCAAAAATCTCAACTAACTGGTCTCATAATAATGAAGGGTTTTTTCACTTGTGAGGCATGTGCTATAGGATCTCCAAAGTTATAGATATATCAGTCATGAATTCATCAAGATACTTGAATTTCTCTTTCTGGCAGTTGCCAAGTGGTGGCACATTCTGGTACTTAGCCTCTTCATCCTTCTTTGTGTGCTTTCCAAATCTTTTGGAGCAGCTACACTAATTCTTTATTAACATTTCCTGAAAAACATAAGGAAATTAATGTAATTCTTAAATTTAATGGTAAGGGATTATTATGTAATTTTCAGTAGCAAAAAATGCTGCCAGAGTATGCTTAAGATTTATGATGTCCTTGCCTAACAAATCTATCAAGAGAATGGGATATTGTATAAAAAAGGACAGGTTTAGTCTACCTCTGATTCAAGTAAAAATTGCATCATGAAGTATAAGATCAAAAAAAAAGGTCTTAAAAAAAAGTCAAATTCTCTGAAAACTAATTATCTCTGTTGATGGATAGGCAAGTTACTTTTGTTTTTTTCCAAGACTGTCTCTCAGAGCAGGAGCAGAAAACAACACTAGCAGAGTTAATGTTTACGATGCCTTATATAAGATTATAAAATTAGCTGTCATTTAGTACAATCTAACTTTAGTGACACTGTTCCTTATTGTAATATGTAGGAAACATACCAATATTTTTCACCCTGGAAAGCAAAACTGATTTGCTTATGCACTTTTTGTTTGCCCTTGCTTGAATAAGAATGTCTTGTCTCGAAATCAGGATGTGTAAGAGCTCAAGTAAGAGCTGTTATTAAGGTTTAATAATTTCTGGTGAATGAAGAAAGTGAACTAGAATATTTAAATTTTGCAGTTCTTTTTTCAGTACTCTTTCATAAAACCCATGATCAGAGCAAACTAGAAAGCAGAATCTGACAATGCATGTACTTTGCATTTTAGAATTTCATTGTGTTTTAGAATTTCAGTTTGTTAGTAGACTTTCTTGATTTTAAAAAACCCCCAGAATTTCACTCTTTATTTATTGAACTCCAGTTAAGTCTAGACTCGCATTTAGATGTCTTGTGGATAAAACCTCCATAGAGAAGCTTTTCCTACTCACCTTTTTTAAACATTCCAGCTTCAGCTTCCGAACAGTGATGATAAATAGGAAACTTTTCATTTAGGTGTGGTCTTTTCCGTATTAGAGGTGAGATAAACAAGCTGGATCTTGGTGCCTTTGTTCCTATGTGTCCATAGGCAGTTCAGAGGGATCCTGGGCAAGCCACCTGCACTGCTATTGCTCTGTGGGGTTTGTATACTCAGACTGTCATGTGTGAGGTTGTCCTTTACAGTCTGTCATAAATTCTATGGCTGACCTGACCCTTTGGATTTCAGTACTTTTAAATTTGCTCTAACATTGTCAATGCAATTTTATTTAAAACTAAAATGACCTGGTTTGAGGCTTTTGTATCCTGATCAGTTTAAGAGTTTATCCCAGGACATCTTCTGTTCCAGAGGGTAGTACCCAAATGAATAAATAAAAAAACCCAACCAAACCCATAAAATAGCTCTCATACTTGCATAAAGTGAAATCGTAGCTTTAACAAGTCTAAGGCTGTGTTTTTACTATTTATATGTAACGGAGGGAAAAAGAGTCTAACTACTTTCTCTCCCCTGTAAATAAATAAAGATACCAAATGTCATCCAGCTGTTCTGGAAGAAGTTATTGTTGCAGAATAGTTCAAAGGGTTAAATGACATTGTTCTGTTCATTGCCAACACTCTTCAGAAATTTCATCCCTTGCTATTCAGTCTCCATGAAAATAACTGGATCCTGGCCAAAATGGGGCCACTTCGCCTATGCACTGCTGCATTCAGTTGATCCTTTATACATCATGATACTAATATTTGAGATGTGAATACTTAAAGTTGCTGAAATGTATTGCATTTTTAAAGTATTAGGGAAGTATCTGTTCCTGTTGAAAAATGAGTTTTAAGTTCTTCTGTCATTTGTAGGAGTTTTTGTTAGTCACAGTGCTTTTTGAAAGGTTTGACAGTGGTGAGCATTAAACTCCTTTTATATTTTAAGCATAAGTTTTTTAGATTTTTTTATATCTATGATAGCATTGGGTATATGTGTGGGATCTGGTTTTTCCCCAGATACTGAGCTAGTATTACCTTTTGGAAAAACCCAGCAAACATTTAAATAAAATTAGATTTTCACATCTTATTTTAGAACATGCAGTCTCCTTTATTTTACAGAAGGGGAGTGCTGGGTAATACTATCAGAAAAATTTTAATGCATAAAATAGAACAATGCTACTGTGGTCATATTGCATAGTGGAGGGGCCTTGTTCATTTTGCTTCTTCTGCTGAGCCTTAAGATCAAAAGAAATTCTTGAGGGAAGGAGAAAGCTTTTCCTTATCTCATCACTGTACCTACAGCAGCATGTTTTAGACAACTTGAAACTGATGCTGTGTGCTGTGTTCAAAGGAGCTCTGGAGTCTTCTACCTTCTGCTGAAGCTGCTTCTGAACTCCACAGTTCTCATGCAGCACTGCAGCCTCCCTATTGCTGTGAGGAAGGGCCTGTGCTGTGTCAGAAGCAGCCCCTAAGTTTACAGCGGGCAAGGCAAAACCTTGCCCTCAGTCACATTGATTCTAGTTCTCGTTTCTGCCTAAAGCCACCAGTGGAACCACTGCACATCTCTGAAGCTGCTGTTCTGTGAAGCAGCAGTAGACTGTTGTCTGGTAAGTGCAGATAGCTTTCCTTCTGGGGCCTGTGTGGAGTACTCTTATGGAATTTGGGGACTTTCGTGGTTTTAAGTGTGTTGTTTCCTAGGAAAATAGGATTCCAAATGTATGTATATGGAAATTATGGACATTTTCTTGCCTGATTAATTACACTGGCAAATTAAACATCTAATTTTGCTTCAGTACATTGGTGACTCTTTGTTTAAGAAACTTACATGTACATTTGCATTTTTTTACGAATCCATTCTTGGAAGCCTAGCAGCTTTTACAAGTTCACTTTAGGGCCAGTGTTCATTTTTGGGTCAGACAGGCTGATAAAGCTTTACTTCTTGGATAAAGCTGGGGCCTTGCCCTTGGAAAGCTGGTGATCTGATTTGACCTGTGTTCAAAAATCTCAGGGCAGTGGCTTATTGATGTGTTTGGTGTGAGGCTTGGGAAGTGCATGTGGGTTCACAGAAACCTAAAAATAAGCAGTATTTGGGTTAAACCTCTTTATTTGTATGGACTCATGATCCTGATGGCAAAAATAAATATCCTTTTATTTTCTGGTACTGCTGCCACCATCCATGAATTTTAATAGCATGAAAATATTTTAATTTTACATTTTCTTTCTGCAGATATTTTCTGCAGAAGTAGAGGATGAAAGTGTAAATTAGTGACTTAACTCACTCTAGTGTAGTACTGTTCTGTGTGTGTGGCTGAGTCTCTGTGACATCAGTGGTGAATTTTTTTGTCCCAATAAAGCAGGCTGGAAAAATACTCGGCACCAATGTTTTCTGTTCAACAAATTGTCAATAAGGCATAGAGTGACAGAGTCTCCAGTGCAACCCTTTTTATTCTACAGGCTGTTAAACCTTTAAAAAACATTAACCCTGAGCAAGTCAGAGTCAGTTTCCATGGAGTAAACTGCGGAATGCATCAAAGAAGCCAATCAGATCTGCTAAGGTATTTTGGGACTTTTGTAGGTTTTGTAGCTGAAATTTTTCAGGTAAGGCACGCCTGAATTATTCAGGAGTTTGCATTTTGTGCTGCTGAAGTTCATTAAAAAATAGTAAGAGATGTTCTACCTGTTCTGACAGAAAATTTGTCCTGATAGCAAGTCTGATCATTTTGACCTGAGTATAGGAGAAGGATTAAGGAGGATTTTTGATTCTGTCTCTGAGTCTGACATTCAGTCTCCAGCTGTCACCATCCTACCAGCAGAGGAAGGTGTTATAAAAAAAAAAGGTGTTGGAAAACTGGAAATGCATTGGAAGCTGCAAATAACATGAACATATTGTGCTTGTGGAACTTGTTTTTCCTAAAGCCTGAAAAGGAAGGTTCATAGATTTCAGAGTAGACTGATCTCAGTGCAGATAGGTAGTAGAAGGTATTCTGGAAGTCGTATTAAAATGTGTGTTTTACAAAGGTTTTTAAAGCAAAGTTATTGACTCAGTAGTGTATATACATGGTTAGGAAATTTCCATCTCTGTTCAAGGGCAAATGTCTGTTACTCACTCCCAAGTGTTAAAATGTCTCCATACTTTTGTTAGCAGGACTGAAAGGCTGTATTGCCTCTGTGATCAGTTAATCTTTCTGGTTCACCAAATATGTCAAGCTACTGATCCTTCTGCTCTCCAGATCATTTTTGTAGCCCTTCTATGAACTCTGGTATTTCATGTCTATTATTGAAGCAGGTGAAATAATATTCTAGTAGTACTTTAAAAGTAGTCTTTTAAAGTTAGGGAAGGTTATTTTTCTATTTCTGTTTTTTCTTTTATTTTACTATTACAGTAGAACACCTGGCCACAGCATAATCTTTGCAATTTCTGTGTAGTGATCTATGACAGCTCCTAAATTTGCTTCTAATTTTAGAAGCATTTCAGCATCGGGTAATTCTGGCATAGTTTTTGTCTCCATTTGTACTCCTTTGCATTAGCTCTATTATTAAGTGTAATTATGAGGACTCATTTGGGTACTCTCTAAGTTGAGGTTCAGTGTGCAGGTTTTAATCTCAGTGTTGGAGTAGCTTCATAAAATAAATTTATCTGAAAACCATGATATTGGTCTGAACCATAACACTGAAGCCCATGTTTTTCACTGAACTGTAAAGAATTATTTCTGGGGCTAATAGATACCAAAGCAGTGGAAAGGAGCAATGTCTCCACTGCCACAACTACCATTGGTGCTCCTCTGATAAGAATCAATGGAAAAATATATTATGAGTTTGCAGAATTGGTACTTGCACACTGTACCTGGAGAAATGCAAAAGACACTGGTGAAATTCCTGTTTTGTCATTTGCATGCAAATTTTGTGATACATTTCTGAAGCTCTTAGAGTTTCAGCAGAAAAGCTAAAGGTGTTTGTGGTGTAAGATACTTATGTAGAGACCTCCTTTGTGTTTTATGAACAGTGTGACATTTTGTTATGTTTTTTATTATCATTTTCCCTAATCTTTCATGAGTTTAGGTACTGAACACTTCCAGAAATGCTGTATAAGAAGTGTATGGAGCTAGTAGATCAAGTCAACTGAGTCAAAGAAGAGAAAGCAAAGTAATTTTGATGTTGAGGTAATAAGCAGGTTTGAAACTGTTCGTTTTTTGCAAAATCTTTTTAGGCCAGAAATGGCCATTCTGGTGTTTGTTGTTTAAACTACTTAGCAGGAAATCTAGAGAAGGAAAGGACTGAAAGAGAGGAGGGGAAGTTAAAAGGCTGGGAAGAAACCAGGGACCTTGTAAATAGGAGATGTCAGTTAACCATTTGAAGAGGGGTTTTTTAATCTTTATTTTTTTAATCTTAATTTTAATTTTTAGATTTGGAATCCTTACACTTTTTAATTAGCTTGGAACGAGCTGTCAGTTGGAAATTTGATCTTTCCATCATAAATTAATAAATCATGTTAGGGTTTAACATGTAAATTGTATCAATGGTGAGCATAAGCTGCAAATATCTGTTCCAGTGAGGGGAGGAATAGCACAGTCTGCTGCCCTGCTCTTTCTCCTGCGTCATTCTCAGCTTCCTGCAGTGTCCGATCTCAGGAATACAATGATTTTCCAGGTCAGGGAGGAGAGTTAAGTGATTACTGTTTCTAAAAGTTTGATACTTTTGGCCTTTTAAATCCTTTATTAAAAGAGGGGAAATAACCTCTCTATTTTAGCTTTTTATTGGTTTTGCTCCTGGTTTTTCTCCTCTTTTGTTTGCAAGGACTGAATTTTGAATTCTGACCCATATGTACTGAAACTTCTCTAGAATTTAGACAGCTATCTTTAACAAATATCCCAGCTGAATCTGCCCACCTAAATTGTGGCGTAAATCTTAGGTGGACTTCTGCTAAATAGAATCATAGAACATACAACAGCCCAGCTTAAAAGGGATCTCAAAAGATCATCTGAGCCAAAATGTTGTGGAAAAGGGAGCCTAGATGGGATTATCCAACACACCCTGCCCAGTTGTGTCTTGAGTAGCTCCAGTTGATGGGGATTCCACCATATTCCTGGAGAGGTGGTTCTAGTGATAATTTTCAGTGTAAAAAATGTCTTTCCTATATCAAGGTGAAACCTTTTCTGGTGCAAATGGCACTTGTTGCCCTCTGTACTCTCCATGTGACTCCTGGTGAAGAGAGCCTCCATTCATTTTGTAGCTGGCCTTTAAATACTGGAAAAGTGTGAAGATATCTCCCAGAGCATTCTCTTCTTCAGGGAGAAAGGGCCTAACTCCTTTAGGCTTTCCTCATAGACTAGGTTCTGCTGTCTTTGATCATCTTCATGGCTTTCATTTTGACCCTCTCCAGTCTGTCTGTTCCTTTTCTTGAACTATGGAGAGCACAGCTGGGCACAGGAGTGCTCCAGGTGTGGCCTGACAAGCTCTTGGTAGTTTGGGATGGTCACATCTCTCAACCCTGCTAGTGGTGCCCCTGTGGGTGCATCCCAGCATCTGATTTACCTTCATTGCTGCTGCAGCTTCACTGCTGATTCCTGTTCAGCTTGCTGTGCACCAGGACCCCCACATCCCCCTCAGCAGAGGATCCCAGCCTGTGCCAGGCTCTTTGGTGCTGTCACTGCTGCAGGACCTCACACTTGTCTCTGTTAAACTCCACACCCTTCTTGCCAGCTCACTGTTCAGCCTGTCCTGGTCTGTGAGATTGCTCTCCCCTCTGACACATCCACCTCACCACCCAGTGTGGTGTCATCAGCAAGCCTGGTGATGGTGCTCACTGTCTTGTTATCCAGATTGTTTTGGTGATGTTGAAAAGTGTGGGTCTCACCATCATTTTTGGGGGTCCCCCACTTGTGACAGGCTTCCAGCCTGAGTTAAAGCCCTTGAGCAGCACCTTCAGTTTCCTGCCCATTTTGCAGGCCACCATCTGCTGTCTTACTGGTTTGTCCAGGAGAAGGCTGTGGGAAGCAGTGTCCAGTGCTTTGCTGAAGTTTGTTAAACAATATCTGCTGCTCTCCCTACATTGACAGACACTGTTATTTTGTTGCAGGTGATCAGATTGGTCTGACCAGATTTGTCTGCTGTGAAACTGCTCTGGGTTTTCCCACCCACCTGCTTCATTTGGCTTTGGGAACGCTACACGCCTATTACGTTGTTTTAGAGCCTGATGCAGTTATCATGGGGGCTCCTTAAATGTTCTCTTAACACAGCAGCTTAGCCTGGTTTTTTATGTAACCATGAGATCACTCGCTTCCCACTGTGAAGGCCTCTGATTTCAGTGTTTTAGAGAAGGTGAAAATAGGAAATAGTTGCTTAAACAGTCTGTGGATTTCAAATAGAATTGGTCTATTTTGTTTCCTCGTTCTCTAATACAGTTTGCTTCTTGAGCTGTTGTCATAGGTACTAAAGCATGATATTGCAAATATAAAATGCAATACTTTTGGCCATATAAACTTATTGTTGGATTTTTCTAGAGTCCCATATTTAACTTGCATTATCTCTGTTAGAGAGCAAAATGAGGGTGCCTGCATTCAATATAAGATAAATAACTGTTCTTGTTCGTGAAATAAGAAATAACTCTTCCTGTTTAAATACAAAGAGCAGAGGAAATTCTGAAGATGCATAAGCTTGGGAACATTTGGTAAAAAATAATATAATTGTTCATGATATTGAGTACATTGTTTAGTAAGCAGTACAGTCATGATTTACTTTCTTTGTTCTTTGACTTCCTGAGATAATGCCAGCTTTTCCTTTTAAAAGTTCAGTTGGAAACATTTGAAATGGCAAGAACAAATCCAGTGTCTTTGGTGCCAAAATCCTGTCACTGAAAATGATGGAAATTGTAGTGCGAATCATTAATAATTTCCCTATTATAGTTCTATTAATTTTTTAAGGGGAAGGTTTGGCAAATGTTATTCTAAAGTAAGGGAAAATCAGAAAAATAGAGAAGGTATCAGAAAATTGAGTGAAGAGCTAGCAGTGCAAGTTATTTTGCAGACACCAAGTGATACACCTTTTTTTGTGTAGATAGATGTTCTGCTTCCTAGAGTCCTTGGTCATCTTCCCACCAACTTAATTTTCACTCTATTTGCAGTGGCTCACTTACCTCTTCCTCTTCCTCCCTCCTGTCGTCTCATGACTTCCCCATGAAGTAATTTCAGCTCTGTAGCTTTCTGCATCCCCCAACTCTTTCCTGGGCCATAAAATGACTCTTTTGCATTTTTTTCCCATCCTATTGTGTTTGCATCCAAAACAGAGCTCGTTTCCCTCCCCCTACCTGCACACTGCCTGATCTGTCACTGGCATGGGATTTTTAGGTAACTTTTACTCCTCAAAGACTGCTGATTGCACAACAGGAACGAAAATGAGTTTTGTTTTGCTGCCCCCTTGTCCCTTCCCCAGTAACTTCTTGTCAAATGTGTTTTCACCTCTGTTAGACATAGTGACATAGTTCTGGTGTGAGTGGAGATAACTTGTTGAAAGAACTGTCAGAAAAAAATGCATACAAAACAAATTACTATATCATTGTCAGAATAGGTCTCAAAAGTGACATATTCTGGAATGGAATGTCCCTGATCTTTGGTGGTGGTGGCTGGAAATGTATCAGCAGCCGAGAAGTTTGCTGCTCATTTAATTTGCAGATTTGACACAAGGTCCCATTACAGGTGTTCTGCTTGCATTTTATTTTGTACAAACTGTAAGCTACCAGGAAGAGAGCAGGTTTGGAGTGTTTGTTTTGGTTTGGTTTTTTTGCGTGTGCTGCCTTGTGAAGTGGCACAAGTGTGTATTTTGAATTTTTTAGAAGTCTTGTATGTTTCCTTGTCACAACCTTCATCCTGCTTCTCAGAGTATGTTTTTATTCTGACTTGGCCTCAGCAGTCGTAAAGCTGTGTTGGTGTGGAGAACTGTGCTCAGTCCTTTGGTGGCAGGGAGCCTTTAGCTCAAATTCCATTGACTACAGCCCTAATAAAAAACAATTTCCTCAAGGTGTGGAGCAGCAAAAAATAACCCATTACAACTCATTACAAAACAAAACTAACTTTTAAATGATTGCAAAACTTTTTCTCTTTTTTTTTTCCAAGAAATGTAGTTAATTGATCCCTGCTAATGTACATATTGTGAGGCATTTTAAATACTCCCAATGTTCACGTAGTATTCATTACGATGGTTTGGTTAGAAACACTGAACCTATAAGCTGTCAAAGACAAAAGTACTTACATCTGTCCCAACTTCCATGTATCAAAATGAGTTAAAGTTTTAAATATGTTTGTTATCTAAAATAAGATCCCAACCCAAATCAATTTTGGGATTTTTTAGTTATATAATTTTTCAGATTTCAGGGTGAGGTTTTTATGTACCCTTAACTTATTGTACATTCTTATTGAATATTATTCACTGTCTTACCTGTTTAAATTTCTTTGACTATATATGCATCGTCTGAGTACTGAGGAATGCAAGTTGCTTAAAAAATATTAAGATTTTTCATCTTTGTGGATGTTAATATGAAAAATTTTACAGTCTTTCTGTTCTAAAACTTTATTATTTTATTTAAACTCTGTAGCACAACTATGTAACATTCCTCTTTGGTGAATCCTTTAATGAAACTCTGTTGGGTTAGAGAAGAATGGGGAGGAAGGGGATTTTGAATAATAAAAGTAACCTGAAATACTGATACCAATTTCAGAATGTTTTTTGTAAACAGTGCTCAGTACCTGTAAATGAGCTATAAATTTTATAAACCTGTTTTCCTAAAAGTATTTCACAACCAACCTGTTTATAGCAGTTGCTCACACATCCATGCTCCCTGTGATAAATACATTGTGCTGTGAGTTGGCTGCTGGCACTCGTTTGATGTGCTGTCCATTGACCACTGCAGTGTTTGTGTGTACATCGGTATTAGAAGAGTGGATGGAATTGTTTCTTACTATAAGGTGCTGTTTGGATTTTATCACAGCTGTTTATTTTCCTTTGCTCGCCATAGTAATAGATGCTGTTCCCTCTGTCTGTCTACATTTCACAGTAACTGCTTCTGGCAGAAGGTTTTTTTCTGTGCACTTACATTTTCCAGCCATGGCTTTTTCAGTTAAGGGTGTGGCCTTTTCTGACACCATTGTGTTAGAACAAGCTCTCACATAGAAACACTTATCATGGCAGAAAGTCCTCTGGCATTACAGCTTATCTTACTGGGGGGCTGTAGTGCACTACATCAGAAAGAAACTGTCTGTGCGGAGGTGTCGTGGGTGTGAAGATAGCTGTTTGCGTTTTTTGGTTTTTTTTTCTCGCTGCCTGGGCAGCCTGTTGTGATTTTCAGTGTGACCTTCCAGTTTGTAGAACCACTGGTCATTCCCCGTGGCGTGTTCAGCTTCACTGTTCAGATTCCTTTTATTATTTATTGGTATTTATATTACTGAAGCTCTTACTGAAGAGTTCATCGTGCCTTACTCCCAAAGGGTCTTTCAAGGAAATTCATAAATAAATTTCATTGGCTTTGCAAAGTGTTGTCAAGATGTCTGCTTCTAGTTCAGAAGTTGATCCCTTTAACATCAGTAGATGACAACCATTAAAACAAACAATTACTATTACAGTTATGTTAAAACAATTAATTATTAGACCTTTCTGGGGACATGGCATTAATTTTGGGTGTCTGCAAAACTGAGCTATGAAACAGATATTTAACTTTAGATATAAAATGATCACTGAATGTTAAACATTGATTTTCATGTGAAATTATTGCCATTACATAGTGGTGAAGTAGTAACATCTTCCCAAGACCTTCTTGAATGCCATCGTGTACTTGAATGGAGGAGTAATGCAACTTTGGCAATACACTGTGATCCCATTTTAATGTTCCCTGTGCAGGCTATTAGAGACCAGCTTCTCTCAAATGGGAGTAGGAAACAGTGAATAAATTATGTGTGTCATTCATTTGGAAATACGTTTTGGTACTCTGAAAGTAAGATGGAATTAGTGTAAATAATTAAATGCAAACCTAAGTTTGCAGATGTGTGTACAGTTTAATTTAAATAAGATTGTGCATGCACATAAACAACATGACTCTTAAACATAGCTTGAACATTGAATGTCTCAGCAGGCAGGAGCAGGCTGTTGTCTGCTGGTGATAAGCTCAAACTTCTTAGTTTTCCTATGCTTTGCTTTTAAGTAAAGACCTGTTCGTGGTTGTGCTCAGCAGAGTTCAGTATATAGTCTGAACTACTTAAGTGGTTCCAGTTGTCTTCACTTGCCATTGTGCTGTTTCTAAACTCCCAGAGTTTTTTTTATAAGCAGAGGCTGCTGAAGTTCAGACTTTGATTGGGCCAAGTGAACTGCTACTGTAAGAGAGTAAGGCACATGTTTGTGTTTGCAAACTGTTGTTTTTCAGCAAAGCCCTGGATGCAGAGCTATTGCTATGGCTGATAGAGCTCAGAGGTTGTACAAAGTGTTAGTAGGCCTTCAAAAGCATTTTCAAGGAAGGAAGTGGCAGATGGTGCAGGCTAGAGGTGGCGAGAAGGAAGAGAACTTAGGAGGAGTCTATTAGGCATCTGAAGCTGCCAAAGGAGAGGTGTCTACTTTGCTGTACCTTCAGTTGCTTAAAATTTCCTGGGTCTAATACCTTAAGCGGTTTTCCTTGCAGATAAAAGCATTATTTCTTCTTGCTGTAGCCTGTATTTCTCCGTGGGTGAAAGAAAGCAAGCAATTTAAAAAATAAAGTTGTGCATATGAGCTTTAGAGAAGAAAACAATTGACCATGATGTTTAAAGTCTAAACTTTAAAATGAAATATTTTAAACACTGCAGAGGTGTCTTTGTGTGTTTATTTAGTAACTCAGTGGGTGGAAATCATTGAGCATTTACATGCTAACATAGATTTTCATAGTAGTATCCTATTCTGCAGTCAAGGAAAAGAGTATTTTGCTCATGGTGTTCAGCTGTCTCAGTTCAGTGGTTTGTTCATCTGAATATAAGAAATGAGTGGAAATTTGAAACTTCTTTCCTAATGTAAGAATTAAAGAGGATGAAATCTGCTAATTCTGGAGTCTTGAAGTAGATAATTTTCTTCATCGCCATGTTTTTGTTTAACATAATCTGCATTTCAAAATTTATGTAAACTTGCCTTTTCTGTGTGCATCCTCATCTGAAGTGGTTTTAGCTAATAAGCATGCAAATAAATTACTAAGCAAATTAAAAGCAGTTTAAGATGAGTCCCTAAGAAAGATTTTTAAATGGCAGAAGAATGGAGACATATATGAAAACTTAGTAATTATAGATGTAGATGATGAATGATTACTTAAGATATATACAGTCTTTTCTACTTAGTTGTAATTTAATAAGTCAGATGACCAGGAATTGGAGGCTTGAATCTCAAAGTGTTGCAAGGGTGGCTTTATTGAACTGTCTTTTCAGTGGAAGGCTTCAAAATTCTTCTGAGAAGGATTTTGGAATGAGGGTTGTAATACTGTGCCCAGAAAACTGGGATAATGTTACACAAAGGAATTCTTGTGAGTGGAAGAAGGAGGTGTGTATGAGCAATCCTGGCTGAGCTTTCAGCCTTCCTAGTAGATACAGGCAGTTACTGACTACAGCATGTAAAACTGAGGGGAACCCTGGCCAGGGAGTGGGGGCTGTGTGTGTCTGTGCTTTCCAGATTCCAAAAACCACATGCTAATGTAGTGATGTGCATGTTATTGAATGGACCTAAAATAGATGTGAAAAGCACACTTTGGGTTGCTAAGTCAGGATTTCTGAGTTTGTATCCAGAAATGTGTTGGCAGTCCAAGCATGTTTTGGTGGGGCTGAATCTTCATGTTAATGAACATGTGTAATATACTAATTTCAGTGATGATTTAATTTCTGTCTTATGCAATATTTTTTTTTAATATCTGCTTTAACTTTTTAAGAAAAAATGAAAAGGCAAAAGCCCCAAACTAATGAGTTTAGACCTTAGAGAAGGTTTGAAGGACTTCCATGCTTCTAAAAATCAGTCTGACCGGACAGCTTAAAGAAACTATCTTAAATGGGAGCTGTCATATTAGTTTTGTGTTGCATGAACTTGTATAGCATATTAGAGTTTTCACATGTTAGTCTACTTTTCTGATCTTGTATATTAAAATCCATTTTCCTACTCTAGAATGTTGCTATCCACTTGCACAAATATGGTTTGTAATTTGGGAAGACATGCTAATTTTAGATGGATTTGAACTATTACTTTGAAAGTAGAAACACATGTGAATTTTGTATTTCCTTGCTTGATTTATTTATTCCTCTTCTCTGTCCTTCACAGGCTCCTTAAAACTGTGCTATGAATGGTGATTCTGGTGTGGGGGTGGTGACTTCACCACCTCCAACAACAGCCCCTCACAAAGAGAGGTATTTTGATCGAGTTGATGAAAATAATCCAGAGTATCTGAGAGAGAGAAATATGGCACCTGACCTTCGCCAGGATTTTAACATGATGGAACAGAAGAAGAGAGTCTCCATGATTCTTCAAAGCCCAGTAAGAAAAGAAAATGCTTCATCTTTAAAGCGACAAATCCAATATCTTTATTTTCACTAGCAGTACAGAATTGGAGAATTTTGTGGTATCTTAGATACATTTGTTCATTTTTCTTGTTGGCCTTTCCTTATTTTTTTCTTCATGCTATCTGTTTGAATTTTTATGGTCTGCTCATGAAGCAGCTCTTCAGTCTGGCTTTCAGAATTCTCTATATAATCATCGACTTTTTTTTTCATATTTTCCATCTAATCCTTGTAAGACATTTTTTCACTGGTTTCATGTATTAGTTTAAATGTAACTCTTAAGAATATTTTATACAAGACAGGTCTGTCCTGTACTCAGTTATTCTTTTGGGATTTGGCCATATGAAATATTTTTATATGTCTCTTTCTGAAAAGGTACACAATAATGAAATATGAATGATTGACATTTAATATTGAAGATGCTCCCTTGGGGAGAAAGTACACAAACAAAATTTCCCTCATGACATTTGTTCCTTTTGTAATAACTCGTGGGTGACTTTAGATACAAAACATTACGTGACATAACCTCATGTGGAATAGGGATGTGGTGGTACATTCACAATTTTTCTATTAAATCAACCCATTTGATTTATGAAAACACTGATAAATCACTTAATAAAAAAGTAATCACTCAATGATTGCAGTAGTTCTCTTTCAGTACAAACTCCAGCGTTCTTCTCAAAAGCAGGAGTTATCAGCAGTAGTAAAAACTCTTATTTTCTTCCTTCCAAGTTAAAATATATTAAAAAACCCAACCAAAAAACCCCAGGAAAAATGTAAACAACCCCTCATCTAAACAGGTTTTAAAAATTTAATGTTCATTGTTTTCTGTGTTTCTGGATGCTGTCTTGGCTCTCAGTTCCCTGTGATCCACAATGACAGATTTTCTTTTCTGATTCTGCTACTTTTCCTTTCACATTTTGTGTTGAAGTCGATTGTACATTCTTCCTTCTTCCAGAAATTCATATTAGCAGGCTCAAAGACTTTTGCTGTTACTTGAAGAGAGAATGCTGGAATTTCCATTAAAAAAGCCCTAAGTGACTCATATCATTGGAGTTCCAGAGAAGTTACAGTATGCACCAGTAATTCTGCCCTGAGGTGTTTTTCAGAAGAGGTGTAGGATGGTTCCATCAAAGTGCTAAACAGAAGCTGTGTGTGAAAGGCTGAAGTTCATTTAAACATGCATTACAACATGCAACATCTTGTTCCTAGGCCTTTTGTGAAGAATTGGAATCCATGATCCAGGAGCAGTTTAAGAAGGGGAAGAACCCAACAGGTTTATTGGCTTTACAGCAGATTGCAGATTTCATGACAACACATGTACCAAATGTCTACCCTGCAGCACCTCAAGGCGGAATGGCTGCACTAAACATGAGTGAGTGCACCTTCAGCCATCGGAGCTGAAGTAATGTTTTTCTATTCTTGAAAGGCTTAAAATGAAGGCAGTGTGAATGAAATAGAAAGTACTGTGAAGTTCCAATGCTATCCTGTTCTGCTCACATGAACACTGAACACATGAATTGATTAGTTTCTAAATGCCACAGTGGTATGCAATGTGATTCATGTATATAATTTATATCAAAAACTATTTCAAGGATGATGTCTTAATTGTAAAATAAGCCTGATAAGTCAGTGCTATTAAAAATTTTAAATATTTAAATATTGCTAATTACCACATGGTTTGTCTGCAGGAAAATAAGACACTCATTAATAGTCTGGTAACAGTGAAGGTCTTTAGCAACTAATTATTTTTGCCATTGAAATACTATTTGAAGCTTTCTCCTGTGAAGTGAAGCTTTAGACAAGAACCATCAGCTAGCAAAACAAAGAAGGAGAAAACCTAGAATGTGTGAATGCATGTACACACAGGTTTTGTGTTAAGATAAAATAAATCCTTGCCTATGGTCCAAAATTAGATCTTTAGTTTTGACTGTAGCATGGCCTGGTTCTGTTTTTTCAGTTACTTTTAGCCACATTTCAAACTGCACTGTAACTAGAACTACTGTGTTTGTATTATTTGCCATAATCTTCCTCTCTCTAGCTTGTACTTAATTTTTCTTAGTTAATGAACCTGTGTGCATCTTTTTAGGTGTGTAATTCTCCTTGTCAGGAATACCTGTATCTCAAAAAGTGGAATATTTGGGATTACATTTTTCTTCCAACAATGAAGATGTATTTTACAAACAATCATTGGTTTGAGAGAGGAAAAAAATATTGTGCTAAGGAATGAACTGTGACCTTAGCACTAATTTATAGTAGGGAAGGACATGTATGTCTAGTCTACCAGAGCTGAATGACCTTGCTCAAGATTGTCATTATATTTGTGTAATATAAATTATTGCATTATAGGAATGGAAATTTACTGTCCATTTCTTAGGTTAATATGTTCATATAAACCAATAAGAACAACCACTGTGATAGTGGTGCATGTTGCTAGGTTTGAACTGATGGTGAATGCAATCCACCTTGTGCTTTTTTACCCCTTCTCCTCTTCAGGTCTTGGCATGGTGACACCAGTGAATGATCTGAGAGGGTCAGATTCCATCGCTTATGAAAAAGGGGAGAAGTTGTTACGATGTAAATTGGCAGCTTTCTACAGATTAGCAGATCTCTTTGGCTGGTCTCAACTTATTTACAATCATATAACAGTGAGTATTGAATCAACAAATAACTGAACCAATTGTTTTAACATACAAGAGAATTGCGTCCCTCCCCTATCTGTCATTTTCTCTTTGTGTGTGAGAAGAGCAAAGTGGTATTGAAAGCAATAGAACAGTAAAGAGATTTGTCATTGCATCTCAGCTTGGATGTCAGCTACCACAGTCTGAATGGAGTCTTAAGAGAGTGTACATAAAAATTCTTAGGATGAAATTAAGACTCCTCAAAGACTTAATCTTTTAGTGTCTCAAATGCTTTGAATTATTGTGTTTTTTAGTCTACAAGGTCTTTTCTTAGTTTTCTTGCTTTTTTTGCTAAATACTAAAATATCTTCTTAGCCATTCAGTTGAATTTTATAATTCAGGTACCAGCCTTTCTGAAAAAGAAGCCATAGTATTTCTGAACATGAGCAAGCTACTCAGCTTAATGCAGCATGCCAACAATTTTCCTTGTGACTGAGTAATCACTGGCATCCATAAAAATAATGACAAGGAGGTCAAATCAAGGAGGCTTTATTTGCCAGAAGAATGATCAACATGAATCTCATGAGTAAAGTCACAGCTGTGATGTGCAACCCTGTCAATTGTTGTCCTAACAGAGCTGAATTGTTTTTTATTCTACATAAGTAGAGGTTGTCCTTTATGTATTTTCATTTCTTCTATTCGCAGTCAGAATGAAATATGGTAATCTTGTTTTTACAGCTTATTGAGATTTCAGGGCATGTTATTTGTGAACAGATGAAGATGATAAATGATATCTGTAGGCATAGGATCAAGGCAGTATTGGTTGGATCATCCGGTTCCTTTTGTAAGGGAACATATCCAACATAATGGTTCTTGTAAACAACTCTATGCCACCCCCAGATTTTTCATACGTGACAGGAGAGTCGATTCTTGTAAAAGGGACATTAATGCAATGAATTACTAGGCAAGCATATTTGGCTTTCTAGTGTAAAGTTCAGCCCTGGGAATGTTTATACATTTAGATAAAAAGATAAATGTAATGAAGAGCAGCATGTCAAGGGAACAGGTTGAGGCAAGGACATGTGATTGGGGTGGATTGCCTCAAGTTTGCTTTCTTTGGGGAGGAGCATATTGAAGATATCAATATAGGAGGAACTGGCTGAGGTGGAAGACAATCAAAGCACTTGAAAAATGAGGTTCTGAAAGTGTTTTAGACACTTCTGGATGTCAGAGGTACTGGAAAGCTCTTGGTTTGTCAGCAGCAGCTCCAAGTCATAGTTCTCGTGTATTTTACAAACTCCTCCAGTGAAGAGCATTCTGAAAGGTGAATGAAAAATAAATTATATCTTCTGAAGCTGATATAGAACAAGTTTGTTATGTTTATTAAGTAGTACTAAGACACCCCTTTGGAATGTGGTGAACATTACCTCTTCATGCAGTGCTGGTGTTTGACTTCAAGTTTTCACTTTTTTTTGAGTGGATGCTGTAATTACTGGATGATTGCATTCAAGTTAAAAGCTTGTGCTAGTGCACTTGTGAGGTAGGAGAAAAGGTACAGCAGCCTTCTATGAGGGTCATAAGCCTGTGTGTTAGAGGAGAATGGCATATACTCTCATACCCTCACAGCTGCCATCTGGGCATATCCGGAAGTTGGGTGGAGTATCATTGCTTTCTTTGGATCCTTATCCATCACTGACAGTTACTGTATGCAGAATTGTTCAGACTGGTGCAGTCCTGATGCAGAAGCAGAATTACAGAGCATCAAGAGCTTTCATGCCACATATAATAATGTTGAGTACACTTGGGTACCTCCAGGGTTTTCATGTCAAGTGCAATAATGTAGAGTAAACTTGGGTGCCTCCAGGGTCAGGCAGAATTTGAGATTACAGGTTTACGGAAGGTAGACCTCATTCACAAGGTCTTGGTTTGCTTTGAGGGCATGAGCTGTTTATTGGATCTAATCCTAAAGCAAAGTGGTTTGTGAGTCTTGCTGCTTGTTTGTCTTCCATTTGAGCTTTCTTATTAGCTTTTGGGGAGTTTTGAATAATACCTCTTCTTTGTCTTGCATAAATAACTAAGAGATTTTTCTAGATCATTTATACTTCTGTAATGGAGAACTTTGGTGATTCATAAAAGTACAGGTTAACTTCAACTGACTGCTTTAGTTTAAGGCTCTCATGCTATAGCATGTTCCTGGCTGGTTGTAAAGGAAACTAGATCTCTGCTAGAAGCTTTTGCATGACTGCACAATTACTTATTTGAATTTTTTTCCCCTGCAGTAGAGCTATAGCAAAGTATATACGTATTTGATGTTGCAAGTAGTAGAAGACAAGCAGCATAAAGTAGCTGCATCTCAGGGATATGCAAAACTCATAAATAACTTCTAATTAAAAAAACCCAATCAACAACCAAACAAAAAAACCCAAACACAATACAAACTACCCAAATGCTGTGTAGACTCAAAGTAGGGAGTTGTCTCATGTGTCCAGTAAAACTTAGAAAGCCTTTTAATTCACCATCAAGAGTCACCTTAATTACCTAGATGTCCTGTACTTTTCATTGGACAGATTTTAAAGAGATGCTTCCCAAGATGAGAATGCTTTGAAGCCAAAATTATTTTCGTATTATAAACCCCTGGTTGTGTGAATGAGACAAGAGAGCAAAAACATAAGTGAAGGTCAGGATACTTGGCAGAAAATCTGCAAGTGTGCTGTACTGCTCACAGATGTCTCACCGGAACCAGCATCAGTGATGAAACCCTTCTCGGCATCAAGATATTTTAGATCTGTGGGCCAAATTCTTGCATTTTCTCACAGCCTTCTATTTCATACCTTATGTCTTACTAGGGTAGAAATACAGTTGAAGTGTAAATGCATTCAACTAAAAAAATTCACCTTTTTTCCCCATTTCTCTCTGTATTGTTCCTTTTATCCGTAGTGGGTGAGTTGTCATTTTAACAGAATATAAGGGGTTAAATTCCACCAATCTGGAGGATTCTGGCATGTACCTGCCATCTGTTTGTGTTCAACATGAGTTAATTAACTGTGCTGTGCTTTGATTATCCGTTGTAGCATACATGAAAGCCACATTGTGTGTTATAGGCGTACTTGCCCATTCCATAATCAGGATGTAAAAGTAACTTTAATGATTTGAGGTCTTTTTGTATGCTTTAATAAAATTTTCCTAGTAACTCTTACTCTTGTTTTATCCTTAGGCCAGAGTAAATTCTGAGCAAGAGCACTTCCTTATTGTACCTTTTGGACTCCTTTATAGTGAAGTCACTGCATCTAGTCTGGTGAGCAATCACTAATTTACATAGCTGAATGTTTTACTCTTGTATAATATGTTTAGAATGATTTTATTGAGCATGGCTGGTTTTGCTACTGTTGAGGCATCTCAGAGAGATTTCTTTGCCCATGTTCACCACCAGGTGTCATCCAGCTGATCTACCTGTAAAGAGGTGTTGGGTCATTTGTACAGTGAATCACCTCATGCCCTTGAAAGCTGCTGGCTGTTGAGTCCAGCTTGTGGAGGGAAACTTTAGGCATTTCAGATACAAATGATGACACCTAGTTTTAGAACCTCAGTGGTAGATGCTGAATTAAATCAGATTTTTTAACACTTGATTATGAGAATAATTCCTTTCATTCCCAGGTTAAAATCAATATTCAGGGAGATGTGGTTGATCGTGGAAGCACTAACTTGGGAGTAAACCAAGCTGGTTTTACATTGCACTCTGCAATTTATGCAGCTCGACCTGATGTCAAATGCATTGTCCATATCCACACGCCAGCAGGAGCAGCGGTAAGCTGGCTTCTGGGTTTGTCCTGTGTACTGTTCCCCCACCCCTCCCAGAAGGAAAATACATGGGTCCCCTTAATCATAGATCTGCTTCCCTTTTGGAGGGTGGAGAGCCTTTTAGTCTGTCTTCAAATATGGTTCATTTTGAATCAGAACCCATCCTTAAACTGGTTGTTACCTGAATGGTAAGACAATAAATTGAGTTCTATCATTGGAAAATATGTATTTCATTTATGTGTGTCCTTTACCACAAAAGACCAGATCTTCTGACAGTGAGTCATAAGAGCTTTAGCATATTTTATTGGTTTTGTAAAGCACAGTTTATCAAGATTTTCTGAAATATTTGAAACTTTCCCAATATGTCTCTTTGGAGCAACTGATTACAAGTCAGTTCTGCCTCTCTGGAATGTTTTGAGAGAGTGACTTTCAGTGTTCACATTCTGATGATTTTTTTATTAATTAATCGATTAATCAGATTAATACAACCATTTTAAGAGTAAATGATCAAATTCCTAAAACTGTGAATTATAGAGTAGCCTTTTAAAAAAATGTTGTTTAACTTTACCTGCAGTGATGCAGAATTATCTGTGTCACCAAAGTTCTTCTTTTGGCATGGAAGCAGGAGGGGGAAGTAATTGGAGTGAAAAGAATGAAGGATGCAGTTGATTTTGGGATTTGGTGGTTTCTTGGGGTTTCATTCTTGAGTCTTTTTATATTGATATTGCTGTAATGTAAAAAACACCATATGGAGACAGACCCAAAATCAATGTGACTTTTGTATCTGATCCAAAAGTTACTAAAAATAGAGGCTTTAAGGGTGGAGTATAAGACCACTATCTATGTACCTGTAGAGATAGATTCATATAATACATAAAAACATATTTTTATTATAATTCTCATCAGTATATTTTTTCACTTCTTCTGTTGCAAGGAATTAAATCGGTTGTTTTAATATTTCTTAGGTTTCTGCAATGAAGTGTGGTCTCTTGCCAATTTCACCTGAAGCACTTTCTCTAGGGGAAGTAGCTTATCATGATTACCATGGTATTTTAGTGGATGATGAAGAAAAGGTGGTTATTCAGAAAAATTTGGGGCCTAAAAGCAAGGTCAGTATTTATATCTAGAAATAAAGAAGAAAGGGGGGGGGCAGTGTGTTTGTGTGACAGGTATGTTCTTTAATCAAGAGCAAGAAAATACTCGACATACTGGTGTTAACTTTCTTTCAATGTCTCTCTAGGTCCTTATTCTCAGAAACCATGGCTTAGTGTCAGTTGGAGAGACTGTTGAGGAGGCTTTCTACTATATTCATAACTTAGTGCTTGCCTGTGAAATACAAGTAAGAACTTTAATATGTAATGGAATAATATAGGCTGCTATATTTACCTCCAAACAGATTAATAATTGCATACTTTACTGGTTCAACTCTTGGTCTAAACTAACACAATGATATGTGATACCACTATACTGTGGGAGGGCATTAAAAAAATTGATTTCACTGACAGTATTCCAGTACTGTATCAAAATCATCAATTTGGTATTCTGTCCATTAAAACAGATATTTTCAAAGACTTAAGACAACTGTTATACAAGCATATTCATTTATCTAGCTTTAAAATTAACTAGATTTCTTCTGGATTTATGCCAAGTTTTTAGGGGGGGTTTTGGTTGTTTTCAGCCCATCACCCACAAGAAACTTAAAGATGACTTTATTGTTTTAAGGTTCGTACCCTGGCCAGTGCAGGTGGACCTGACAACTTAGTGCTTCTGGATCCGGGGAAGTATAAAGCCAAGTCTCGTTCCCCTGAGTCTCCAGCAGGTGAGGGTACTGTGTCCCACCCAAAATGGCAGATTGGTGAACAGGAGTTCGAAGCTCTTATGCGAATGCTTGATAATCTGGTAAGGCAGACCTTTTGGTCTAATTTTTCATATGAAAATGTAGAAAATACATTTTTTTAAGCTCCATGTAGTCGGGATGGTTTATACAGCTTGTAGCCTGTTCTTTCCCAAGGACTTGGAGACAACATGAAAAGCATCAGGTGTCCTTGGTACAGATGGTACAGATAGCAGATCTACTTCTTATGAATAATCTGATTGTTATTGGTGAGATCAGAGGAGATCTTGTGGGATTTGGCACTTGCAAATCATGGTTCTGTGGTGCTTGCACTCAGTCTGTATTTTCCCCTCTTCCTATCCCCTTCCAAAATGTGTAAAACTCTTAATGTCTTATCAGGTGCAGGGTCCAGCATAATTTGACTTTGTAAGACTCTACTAGTACCTAGAAGAGCTCAAAAGACAGACTTCAAATAAATAAAAGCCTTCAGATAAAGTGGTTTCAGTAAGACCCCATCTGTAACGAATGACCAGATACCAGCATTTACTATCCAACTATAATGGTAAAGATGTGGCTGGGAACAGCAGACTCCTTGTATCTGACTGGTACCTTTGGTAGATTCAGCTGGATTTCAGTTTCTCTAGGAAATACCAGTTTTATGTTTCTTACAGCAAGTAGAAAGCAGGATCATAAAAGAAATGGCATTGTACTCACTAAGAATGTAGGAATAGAAAGGAGCTTTCAGTCATAGAATACAGACCCTTAATATTATGATTAGTCACATATTGTATTGGGTAGTTAATTATATTAGGTGGTAGATAATTACTCAAGATGCATTTTAGTCATTAAAACTTGGAGCAGAACCTAAGTAAGGCCCAATAGTGCTTAATGCATGAACACTCTAAAGAAAGCTCAGTCTGCACAATTGGGTCTGAAACTTCTTTACAGTTAGCTGCATAAAGAGTTTGAGTGCTTTGGGAAGTAAGCTATTCACTTTTCCTTTGAGCCATTTTGCAAATATTTTGCTTGTGGAGACTTCTTAAACTGTTGAATGTCCTTTTGTATGTTAAATGGTGAGCATAACATGAAAGAAAGCATGGGAGGACATGACTAGTGTGAATAGGGAAGGTTGAAGGTGGAACAAAATACAGTTCAGATGAAGTAAGAGAGTGAAATAACATAAAGAAGATTAGGGAGAGGAGTGAATATGGACATAAAAATAGCATTCTTGGAACCTTCCCCTATACACAATATATTGATTGCTAGATATAAAAACACAGAAAAGATCTTTTTATCTGCCCAATCATGGAGGTGGTGCTTTATGTTCTTGATTTGGAATAGTGAGAAACAATCAATACATTTGATTATAGTTTAAATATATGTGTAAATGTGTAACTGGAATATAGTACAAAGAAAAGTCATGATCCTGAGTTTGAACTTAAATCCAACTCCAGAGACTTGAACAGTTACTTGAAAATTCAATGAAAAACACCAGGAAGCACTAATATACATTTTTTTGCCTTCTAAAAAAAACCTAGCCCAGTCAAAAGGAGTTTTTTTAATGTGTTTAACGCATGATTATACAGGTGGTAATTTTTTTGCTTGACTATGAGAAGAGGCAGACCTGTAGAACTGCTCCTGATGAACTTCTCAGTCACCTCAATGGCTTTTTGCAGGACCACTGTAAATTCTTCATAAAAGCTTAATACAAGGTTTC
>VZRF01003085.1:1604963-2125039 GCA_013396875.1 Vireo altiloquus
AGTCTGACAGTTTCTGGCTATCTTATTGTTTCTTGAAGTTACTCAGGAAAAAATGCATAGCATTTGCTCTATAAACAGGTTTGCTTTACTGTTCGGTGCATTTTCTATGCAATAGTGATTGGAAATTAGGACACTGTACAAAGTAAATAGATCAAGATAAAGAGTTGGTTGTGCATCAAATTAAACAGAACTCCATACTAAATGCACAGATCAAATAAAGCAACCTTCTATGAAGAACCCATGAAGCGCTTAAAGCTTGTGTTTGGGATATTTTTGTAACCTTCTGAGCTATGAGTTATAAAATATTCGACATCACCAAACTGTTCCTTTAGGTTGCTGTGCTGGTACAGCTCTTCGTTTGTGCAGATACTAATTCTGGTAACAGATCATTTTGCTGAAGTAGCTTGTTTTAATGCAAAACTTTGGTGATGCCCACTCTTGCTTCACAGTACAGAATCATTCACTAAACCTGGTTAGTGACATCACATTGCTTTTCATACTTCTGTCATCTTATGCTTTAAGTTTGCTTTGATGTTTGTTGGGTACCAGAGGATTGAATCAATGATCTCTGTCTCTCTCATGTGACTTTGTAAAAACACCCAGTGCAGAAAATGAAAACAACAAAAACAGGGTCTCAAAGCTCATGTCTTAGATCTTGCTGTACTTCTGTTTGGGTAAGGAATAGTGTCCTTTTTAAACAAATATGAGCTCATATTTGAGAAACTTCTGATTTAAAATGTCCTTAAAAATAAGTAATTATATTGGCATTTTCCTATTCCTGTATTAATATGTCTATTCATAAAATGAGGAAGGTGGGTTGTAGAAATACAAAACACTGCAGCTGTCAGTGTGGTCAAGTGCACAGAAAACCAACTTAAAAGCCCCTCAGTCTTCAGAATCTCTGAACTGCACATAGGGGTGGCATTGTTTTGGGTGGAAGTTATTTGCAAGTTAACTGGCTCTCTAGTTGTTGTTGTTGTTGTTACTAACTTGACTTGATAGAATGGTTCTGATCTCTAGAAATGTATCTGAAGGTAAAGTTTATATTACTGAAGAAGAAAGCAACTTAGTCATAGGAATGAATAGAAGAATGCCATCATTGGTTCAGTTCTCTGCTCTGTATGATGCATGATCAACTGTGATGTGACTTTGCTGCTCTGAGTGTCTGTAGCCATTACAGCAGTTCTGACTCTGCAACTGTTCTTGATGTTACAGTGGACTAAAGAGGATGGACATAGAACTGCCACCTCTGCTGTCCCTAATCTGTTTGTTCCATTGAACACAAATCCAAAGGAGGTCCAAGAAATGAGGAACAAGGTTTGTAATAGCAGTAAAATAAATAACTTTTTTCTTTGGTCATCACTACAATTAAGTTGTGTACTTGTAATGAACTAACTTACTTTGCTATAACGACATTTTGGGAGCCCAATAAGCTCAATAACACAGTTCTGGTATTGTCCTGTCCCTTTGTAACTAAATAATGAAACAATTCCTGAGTGTCCTGAACTCCTCTGGGAAAAAATTGGTATTTCTGTTCACTACATGAAAACTTTTCATTTTTCTTGCTGGGTACCTCTGACACAGCCAGCCCTGAGTTTATGGTAGTAATTCTGTACCCTGAGATCATAGTTCTACATTAGTGACCTGTTTTCCTGTTTTGGTAATACCAGTTGAAATTTTGTGGCCATATTTCAATTTACTGTATTATAATATGCTGTGATTGTTGCAGACTCTTTTTTTAATTTTCTTTGGAACTGCAAGTCAATCTTGAAATGAGATGCAGTTGATTTTCCTGTTTTCCAATTTCAAATCTTCTTGTCACCAGTCTACCAACAGGAAAGCACTGAATGCATTGGAGTGTTTTCACTTTATTTCTTTTACAGTATATGCCCTGGTATCTTGTTAATACTTTACTGGATTGTTTTGATTCCTTTAACTGATGGCCATATGGAACATGGGAGTTAGCATTTTGTCAGAGAAAGGCTGTGTGCAGGGGTACTAGCAGGAATCTAAAGTAATTTGTATGTGGCTGACAGAACTTAGGCTTGGCACTGTAAAATAATAATCACCTGAAATGAGAATTACGGTGAAATTTCCACACAGTTTCTTTGTGTTTCAAACACAAATATTGCTTTATTGAAAACTTGAAGTGACTAAGAGGAATAAGTCTTCAAATTTTATACTTTTTCAATGATGAGAAAGGTAGTAAACTAGAAACAAGTGAAAATGATGGGAGATCTTCGCATTTTCTGAAATACCAAGTATTAATATTTCTTGTTTGTGTATTTGTATGCATATATTTTTTATAAATTGAATGACCTTTTTAGTTGTAAAGTGGAAGTCTTTTGAGATAAATGCTTTTCTTCATTTATCTTGGTACAAGAACCAGAATATTTTAGAAATAAATTGTGAGTCAGTTGTTATGAATTCTTTACTACTGTAGGATATCTAATTTAAATAGATAGCTTGGTTTAAAGACCCAATTTCTGTTCCCATCTTCTGTATGGAAAGAACTGGGAGGTATATAGGAAGCAACAAAAGGGGTGTTTTTGAGAACACCAGAGTGTCAGTTTCTGCACAGAGAAATTACTTATATGCCCTTTTGAAGATGTGGTCCTGACTAGATGCAAAAGTGGAAATTTGTGCAGTGTTTTACAGTAAGTTCTATAAGAAGATGATGTTGTGGGGCCATATCAGTAACTAATGGCTAATGGCAGAAACCTGCAAATGACTGCTCAGGTACAAGAGACAGAAAAGCACAGAGGTAATATTTGTGCAATAATTCTTTTGACTTTTCGCACAGAAAAGTTGGAGTTGTCTGTTACCTATTTTACCATCATCTAGTACTAAAAAGCAAAAGACAACACCTGTGGTACTTAAAGACTTAAGTTCTGAGAAATGTGAGGACACAGCCAGGAACCTGAACATTTATCTTCACGTGGCATTTATAAGCTCAGCTTCATTTGATGGCTCTATGGCCACAGCAATCAGCACTGGTTGTTGCCTTTTGGCAGGTTCACTCACTCCTTTTTCAAATACAAAAATGTGATCAGCTCTTCTCTGTTGTTCATTCTGCTGTTTTCCTTTACAGATCCGAGAGCAAAATTTGCAAGATATAAAAACAGCAGGCCCTCAGTCACAGGTTCTTTCTGGGGTAGTTGTGGACAGGAGCCTTGTACAGGTGAGAGTATTAAATTCCTAAAACTATTCGTTTAATCTGCAATATCCTCTGCTTTCACCTAATATATCACTATGAAATTATTCTTTAATTGGCAGAGAGTAACTGTTTATAAGGTAAGTCTTAGAGGTAACACCATTGTCTTTGCAAGAGTGCTCAGGGTCAGAAATTTAGAGGCTTCAGCCATGTAGCCCAAGCATGTCTGTGGAGGATGCTTCTTGGTTTTTTTGCTGAATGTAATGCATGAAATTCAGAAGCCTTATTTATATGGGTTTAGATTCTTGTTCAAAACTAGTTGGGCTTTGTGACAGCTTTTTATTTGTTTGATTTCTGAGTTTATGTATCTTGAGGGATTAATACTGGGCACAGCAGGCTCACTGTGGGGCAGTAGTGTTTTGTGTTAAATATGGGTTTTCATGCTTCATAATATTTTATTTGAATAGCGGTTTGGGAAAAAAAGCTATAACATCAATTAAACTTAAAAGCAGTATATCTGGATATACAAAAGACTATTAATCATAGCTTAAAGTGAGAATTAGAGCTGTACAGTTATACTGTATAGCTGAATAAAGCTTTTTATATCCAAGTGCTTTCAACTGCCCCTGATAAGTATTTTCTGATATACTTTTTAAAGTTTGACAAGTCTTGTCATGACCACAGCATTTTTCATGTTGGGTGTCATATTGTGTGCATGTCAATTCATTGTCATATGCAATTTCATCTACCAGTTACTGTTTCTTTGCATGTTTTTAGCAAGCATCACAATGCTTTTGGTTGATGTTTTAAAGCCCGGGCTCGGTTTGCTCTGTTTACTCAATTTACTGTTGCAGGATGCTCCCCTCTCAGACTGTACGGAATCTATTGAAGGGCTCGATCTCACAGAGCAGGCCTTTAGTCCCGCTAAATCTCTGTCTGTTAGAAAGGTACTGCCCTGTCATACTGCTCTAAATACTGTTGTTCACCCTTCATTTAACCTCTCCTTACCCTGACCTTTTTCCTCTGTTAGAAATGATTTGGCTAAAACACTTTAAAAAATTAAAATAGATGGATCTTCAAATTATGTATATGCGATGATGCAAACAGTTACTTTACCCTGTTAAGAGTGTCTTTGTCTGTAGAAGCTGATAAAGAAACACTTTCGATATTAAGGTGCTGATCAGGTTCTACATTATTTCTTTATGCATGCTGTTAGTGCTGAATTAGTCTAATTTGAGATCAATTTAGCGTTTGCTTAATCTCGGCCTGATGACATCAGTGTAATTCTGAGGATACCACATGCTCTGTGTGTTATGTGACAAACACTGTCAGCTCTTGATCCCAGAGCACTAGATGCCTGGCTTGCTTAAAACTTCCTGCAGTTATCTACACGAGTTGCTAAGTAATGCCTCACACTTGCAAAATTGATTGGCTTTCACACTTGGAGTCATGCTTGTGCTTGCATAATATATGTTAAATACAGAATCAGTTCAGGAGGTGTGGCCGTGTTGGGGTGGGCAGTCCTTGGGGCTGACTGAATGGAGCAGCTGCACTCTGCAAATAATGTTTCTTAGAGCACATCTAGTGTGGAAGCACGGTGTGTAAATCAGCATCAGTGCCTCCTCTGCTTCAGTATTTTATCTAAAATATTCTTAAGTCTTGATTTTATGTCATGCCTAAACACTGCATTATCAGAATAGCTTTCACTAAAAAAGGACCAGAGTACTTTAAATTACACCATTGTTGGAAACCTTGTGGTTTTGTAACTCTTTCTAGTGTAATGAGCCAGTTTGTGTTATAAATACTTGGCTCATACTGAGGATATGATAGTCGTGTTTTTCACATTGAAGTTTGTTTTGTCCACATTCTGAAAGGAAAAATAATAAAGCAACATTTCTGCATTTAAGATGAAAAATACAATAAAACCGAGTTCTTCTAGGCAGTGCATGGCATTTATTTTCTACTTAATAATACCTTCAATGTGAAAAATTATTTTTATGATAATTATTTGTCCCAGTTTGAGACAAATTCAGAGAAAAATATTTCTATCAAAAAATAATTTTCTCTAAATTTGTCTCAAACTGGGACATTATCACAACACAAGTTTTTTTTATTAGTGATATATTTCAAGTATTATTTCCAAATAGTGACATAAGTTTTCTATAAAAGTAGCCAGATAGTTTACATGCATTTTCATAGATGGCAGAGAGCCAACAAATGGTCTGTTGGTTATTTTGTCTAGTATCATGTTAGGGTTTGGATGTCCAAATTATTTGTTTCAGTTTTTTGTGTTGTCATGAAAGTGCTTTCTGCCTGAAATAGTGTGTAAAATTAGATCACAATATAAATTATAGGAGTAATTATGAAATAGGAGTGGCCTTTTTAATAATCTTTATTATTTTAATGTGGATTCTGATGCAAATGCTTAATAATTTCCTGTTTGGGGGAAAAAACAAAAAGAAACAAGACCAAAACCACAACAACAAAAAAACCCAACCAAACAAAAAACCGAAAAAAAGCCCCAAACCAAACAACCTCCTTCGAAAAAAATGCCACCCAAACCAGAAAATCCAATGAACCAAAAAATAACAGCAACAAAAAAAAAAAACACCAGAGAAATTTCCTAGAAAGATTCTGCCATAAAACAATCATATTTTGTGGAACAAAGTAAGCAATCTTTTGATGTCCACATAAACCTCACCTGAAAATTACCATGAAATTGAAGAATTCTGTACCTCAAGGACTTAGGGACTTTTAGGTACCAGATAATTACAAGTTCTCAGTCTACAAATTCTTTGACACTCAATGACAGTTCATATAAAGAGTTTCATGAAATTTCAGTAACACAATGTGTTATGTTTTTGAGATTTATATCAAATACTAACGCACACTATTTTGGATGAAAATATCCCTCCTTGTGTACAGTATGCATGTAGTGCTTTGAGCTCCTGTGCCTACAGCTGCAGCAGTGAATACTCCATTTTGCCTTGTTGCTTGCTTTGTCCATGTTCTGAGAAGACCTGGCCATGTTGCAACACAACCTCCTTGAGTATCATGTAATTTTACTCCTGTTCAGACTTGGTTAACCAAGCTTCTGCTGCAGTCTTGGCTGATTGACAGGGAATGTTGGTTATTCTTACCAATGACCATTCTGCAGTCTCATACTAAATAAAATAAATTCACATGAATTTTCAGTAATTTTAAATAGAAGGGGATTCACCCATTTTGTGTCTCTTCCTTTAGAATGGAAATTCTGTGGCTTTTTTCTTAATGCAGACCTTCTCAGTGCTGCCCCAGAGGTGGCACTGAGTTTGAGTGTCAACTTCTACATGAAGAGTACCTCAGGAAGCTTGGTGTTCTGGATAAAGGCACTGCATTAATATCAGATTGTGTTTGGAGCAATTGTTAACTGAGACAATTATTATGAACTTACTGTCTGATTGAGAGACGAGTTGGCATATATAAAGTGCCAGTTTTGGTCATATTTATCCCTGAGAACAAGGTGAAGTGCTTGCCTGTTAAATAATGGTCAGTTTTGAATTTTTCTTTAAAAGCCAGATTTAGTGTAGAAGTTGCAAAATTACTTGATTATCTAGAATTTTCATGTAGGAAGTATGAGGTCCATATTTAATATGTAGGTATATTGTGTATCATTAGCTCTAAATGACTTTCCTTTTGAGTCTGTGGGAGTGTATGCCCTTACAGAGTGAAAATGCATTCTCTTCATTAATATAATTTATCTAGTGTTTCCTAGTGGAGAAAATGGTGTTACTATCTGGGTGCTTACATATGCAATCAAATTTCAAATAGGCTTCTAAATACTTTTGGAATCGTCATCAAAGTAATAGTAGTATCAACATAGTCCAGATGAGATCACTAGAACATTAATTTTTTTCATGTCATCTTATGTTGAAACAGCGTGTGAGTTTATGGGAATTTATTCCCTCTCTACAGGCTCTTTCCAGACCAATTTTCTTGTTCAGTTTTTCTGAACGTTCTTGGGAATCTCTGAATGGCATGGTCAGGTTGATAGCTCTGCAAAGTCTGGTCTATTTTAGTGTCATATTTAACAATTGGAAATGTGTACTGTACTGTCTTTTTAGTCCTTTACACTTGTTTTCTTTCTGTCCCATGTTTCATTTTGTGTTGTCTATTTTTGAATTCTTAGGATGCTGCCCTGTGGCCTATTCTGTGAAGTAAAACATATCTGCTTCTCAATTTGTACATGGTTTAGAATAATCACATTGTGGAACTCATTAACGTACTACTGTAATTTATTTCCTACATGGACTCAGTCCCTCTACCAGTATCATTTTCATTAGTGGCCTTTGAACTGCTTCCTTATTATTGATACTGAATAAAACTGTGTGTGTTAATCTGGAATCAGCTTTCAGCAGATCAAAAGTTTTCCTTTCTGGTCTCTTGTATAATTTTTCTGCTTTTATGATCCAGTGTCATTCCCGCTGATCTTTTCAATGCTGCTTCTCTTGGGTCAAAGCTACTGAGCAAGTACAAATACTGTTTGCATTGATTATGGGTGTCTTTTGTGAGGGTTTCATTTTGGTTTCTTTTTTTTTTTTTTAAATCTAGTAAATGTGATAAGCTTGATTTGTTGCTTTTATTCCCAGTATTTAACAGAGGTACTGCCATGTCATGCCAGTGCACCAGGCGTGTGCAAACTGCCTGTCTTCTGTTTGTCATGATAAAACCAACAGGCATTCAGTAACATTGTTTCATTAGGAGTTATTCTACCCAGCAACTCTGGATTTTACTTGCAACATTCAAAGATTCTTAGAAATTCCAGGGATAGTAAAGAGTATTGTGTGTCTTGTTCCTATCTTGAATTTTGTAATCCCAGAAAGGTCTAGTAACTCTCCCTGAGATCAGTGCTTTACAAGGTCCTGCTACTTACGCTGAGTTTTAATTGAAACTATGGGCTTAGTTTGAAGTATGGGCACCGATAGAAAGGGAAATATAAAATTTCCATGGCCATCAGTTCTTTGCCGTCATTAAAAGCTGAGACCTGTAGTTTTAGGGGTGTTTTGAATTTTCTACAAAACAGTTAGGTTTTGTACAAAGGTTGATGTTTATCTGACCCTTTTAGGCATTTTCTTCTGAGAAAAGCTGTTACTGTCAAATCAATGCTTCATGGATATAGTTGAGAAAAGGCTTTTGACATTCTACTGATATTCTGCATATAAACTGAAATTTCCTCTTATTTTGTGGAGAAATGGAGGCAATCGTTAGTGTTTTAGAGATGTTTCTCTCCTGCAGTTCCTTTCAGGGTCTTACAGTGGAGATTTATTGTTACATGGTTTATTCTTTGGTACTTCTGGCTGGTGTTTGCATCCTAAAGAGCAGCATAGATTCTAACGACCATTTTACCTCCCTGGATTTCTCTAGACCAGATTTCTGGAGATCTCTCATGAGGCTTTCAGGACTGCTCTTGTCCTCGTTCAGTCCAGACATCCTTGTCTGTCACCTCTTTGGTGCTGACAACTTGTCCAGAGCAGCCCTTGACATCCAAAACAGCATTCTGTCTAATTTCATCACCAGTTTTCCAGTAGCCATCCTGTGCTTGTCCGTGAAGTGTAGACATGGGATAGAATGTTTGTCTCTCTGTTCAGGCACTGCAGTTTTTTGAACTGTGGTTTCTAATGCTTTCTTCTAAATATTGGTACAGACGACATTTGATTTGGAGATGACCCAGATCAATCAGTAGCCCACATCTCTTGGGTAATGGAGTTGAAATACCTTTTTTTGATAAGGAAGACAGTTTGGATGTCACCATGACATGGGGCACAGGTCGCATCAGTCATTCTCAGACTAGTGTCAGAGTTCTGTATATCCAATGGCAAAAATCAAATGCTTAGATAAGTCACTTGAGAGATAGAGCAGCTATCTCCAGGCAAGCATTTTCTATACTTGAGACAATGAAAAGCCAGTAGCTGTAGTCTTTACTATAGGATTAGAGAAGAAAAACTGAAAACTTTAACATTAGAGAATCTCCAATGCAGCTGCTTTTGTCCACTGGAACTTACTGTACTTAGAATTGCTAATGTTACGTTTTTATTTGTATAACTTTTTATCTGGCTTATATGACAAATGTTATAGATTTAAATATGCTAACTTGTATCAGATTACAGTTAACCTTAATTACTTAAAAATGGCTTGTAATCAGCTGTTAATCTGGTGTATACAGAACATATACAAGATGGCTTTTTACTATAACATCTGTTAGGTGGTATGTAGTAGCTGCTAGGAATGGCTTTTTGGTTACAAAAATACAAAGCAAAACAAAAACCCAAAGCAAAATAATAAGAAACCAAAACAAACCAGAAATACCCATGAGCTGAGTTCTTGACCCTTTACAAGTATTCTGTGCCCAGGCTGCCATGCAGATGGGCCTGGTATCATGTTTCTTTTCTGGGGAGAAAAAAGAAACTTGATATACTTTTGTGACTTCAAATATAATTCAGCTAGGCTGTTTGGCTGCTGTTTGATTTACTGCGTAATGGTGGATATTCCCTGCTGGAGACCTGTTTTCTCCTTTATTTAACCTACTGTGAATCAAATTAAAAAAAAAAAATCTGTAATAGATTTTTTTTTTAATCTAAAAGAGGCAAAAGTAGCATTTTCCAGGTTATCTTTTTGTTTTGTTTTTGGTTGCTTTGTAGCCTCTATACCTCTAAGAGTTCTGCAAATTACTGCTTGATTGCAGATATATCTTAATTTTCTTTTGCCAGGGAGAGCTGGTGACTGCATCAAAGGCAATAATTGAGAAAGAATATCAACCAAAAGTCATAGTGAGCACAACAGGACCAAACCCCTTCAATAAACTCACTGATCGAGAACTGGAAGAATATCGCAAAGAAGTAGAAAGAAAGCAGAAGGGACCAGAAGGTTGGTTTCTCTATGTGTGTTCTTTTCTGCAGTAAACTGTAATACCAGCAAGTTTCTTAGTAATTGGAAGGTGGATTACCTGCAAAGGCCATGGATAAATTACCCAGCTTTAGTAAGTTTCAGTTTTCCCAGTGTGGAATAGAAATTTGGAAATTATATTAGAGATAAAATGTGTGGTCTAAGTATTTAAAATGTGTTCTGTAAAATGCATAGATCTCACTCTGAAATTGTCCTTACAGGCAAACTGGACAGTAGGGCCAGTTATTCCTACTGTTAAGAAGCTGAAAGCTTGAAATTTCAGTCAAGAAATTGTTTTGATACTGGTTTTGTTCTGCTTGTTTCCCTTGGCCCTAGAGCCTAGGCTAAGGTTGGGGAATGATGGTGGCTTTATAGCAGCAACACTGCAGGTTTCTAAGCCATTGGAATTTTGTGGATTTGAGAAATATGTTGAATGGAGAAGATGCAGAGTAATATTTGATTGTTGCTTGGAAATGTGACATCTTGGGGACTTCTACCAAAATGGACTTTTTCAATTATCCTAGAATTATGATGGATTTGTGCTCCAAAAAGAGGCCATTGCTGCATTTGAAGTGGTTCTCCTGCTTTACTTTTGTATAATTTTAAGGAATGATATTTACAATTCTCATCTGTTTGAATTTGAGTGATGCAGGAACCAGAAGTACTGTTTCTTTTGCAGTGTGTGTTCCCTGAAGGTGCTTTTTGGGACAACAATGTAGGAACCATCATGTTTGATTTATGAAGTACTGGGTGGTGAGGGGTGGGATGCTGTGCTCTCATGCCTGTTTAACTGCATACCTTTGTTCTCTCAGTAACAATGCCACGTCCTTCTTAGATAAGGTATCAAAATATGGAGAGACTGTGTTATTGAGACAGACACCAGCTGGGGAACAGAGTGCAGTGCTTAGAAATCAGACCATCAGTGAGCAAAACACATCAGATAAAAAATCCCTGGATTTGAAAGGCAGATCAAACACCTTTCAAGGAACAGATACGAAGACTTTACAGGATCGTGACGTATCATCACTGTCTAAGTCTTTAGATAACATTCAGTTTGCTGCTGCATGGGTTTCTTGTCAGACCATGCAGCAAATCATCCCACATCTAAATGGAGAAGAGCCAGATGGGCAGAAGTCTTCCCATAAGGAATTTCATACTGCAGTGATCAAAGCACTCAGGTCCGATCCCGCCCTTTTGGCTGAGGCCTCAGGTATTACTAACATGGTACAGCTGCGCTTGCAATCCAGGGAACAAACTCTTTATCTGCACCATGTGGAGATTCTGTCAGTTGACTCACATCTGGGGGACTGATTTCACTTTAATTGCGTAGGTGAACTGGCTGGAACAATGCTTTAGTATTGTTCCTGATATACAATGTACTCTATTAATGTTTCCCTTTGGATCTAGGGCTATTGAAGCTGGAAGCAAGGGGGACCCTCCTTACTAATAACAAATACTCAAACCACTGTGAAATCTGTTTGGAATCATATAATTACTGCATGTTTTTCTGATTATCTGTACAGTCTTCTTTTCTTTTGGGATGCAATTTTGTTTACTCCAAATTTCAGCAATACAAAGCAAGCAAAAGAATGTTATATTGTGTAGGCCTGGTAACATATCCCCTCCTCCATATTTGTTTTTATCTTCCTTGTGGGTTTTCCTCACAAGCTTTCTTTATTAACAGCATGGTAAATCAATTCATAAATTATTTTATTATTCATGCTCTCTTGAAAAAAAAGAAAAAACTCCAAAAAGAGCTACAGAGTACAACTGTGACTTGAACAGTTTTGTTAGTATCAAACTATTGCTTAATTTTCTTTTGCTTGTTTTAGTATTATTTAATATCCTGGCAGAATTTTTATTCATAAAACTGTTACTTTCATGCATGGAGCAAAAGAACACTTGTTTTCTCACATGCTGAGAGGTTTTGTTTGCTTTTTTAATTTCCCTTTGCCTACGCCTGCAGAGCCTTCAGAAGATGGCAGGCCGCAGAAAGAGAAAAGCCTCCCTGACCCCACTTCAGCTCGCACTCCTCCCAGTACGCCGATTAAAATAGAGGAAGGTACGTCCTTGTGCCATGGGGGTTGGGAAAGCAGTAACTGCATCCTTAGTGACTGGTGCATGGGAGTACATGAACTAGAGCTAATACCAGTAAATGACTCCTTGTATTTCATTGTTGTACTACTACAAGATACTCCACTGAACTGTGAGTCTAACAGGAGTTTTGTTTACAATAATAAAGAAGTGTGCATTAATATAAAGACAAATTTCCATCTCTTCAGAATTGCCTTGTCATCTCTTGGTGTTTCTCAACTGATTTACCTTTTTGTACATTTTCTGTGAGATAATTACTTTACTCTAAATGAAATAGTGTCTGATGGTGAACCAGACACGTATCTAGATGCTTTGGTAAATCTTCTTCACTGATTGCACATTTCTTAAACATTATTGTACTTGGATTGCACCTCAGTAAATATTTTTCCTACTCAATTTGAATCTAAATTTGATTATTTGCTCACCTTACGTCATAAACTAAAATGAGAGCAGGGTTGCTAAAGTTGATAATTCCCTAAAAAAGGGATAAAATTATAGTCTTGGACAGGTGTAATCCAATTATTGTCTTGTTTCCTTTACCTTGTACATTGGATATATCACTTGTCTGTTAGTCTGCCATTCACTACTTCATCTCATTCTGTTTTCTACAAGAATGGTTGCAACCATTCTTCTAACGTAACACAATGGCTGTGATGAATGCATAGATTCTCTACTTGTGCTTTTTTCTTCTTGTGGCTGCGTTACAAACAGGAGATGGATATGCTAAAGAATACCTGTTACCATAGTAAGTATCATTCCATACTCTGACCTGCTTTTGTGCTTTGCTTCACTCTTGCATCTTTGTTTACTAAGATTTTTTTTGTTTTGCTTTTATTTTTAAAAAAGCAGGCCTTTTCAGTTGAAATGTTGATTTCTTTAGTTCTCAGTTCCATGTAATTCCAGGCAGTTGCAGATCTCCTGTTAAAGCACACTCCCCCTTTGAGAGAGACTGTGAAAGTCACCTTCCGTGTTTCCATATCTGTGTGTCCAATTCCTCAGTTTAAAAAGGCATAGTCTGAAGTTGTCTGGCAGATATAGCTGAAACAGCTCTGGGAGTTTCTGCCCCTACAGTTTGCTGCTGCCCACACAGCTGGGGCCTGGTGACAAAACGGAAGAGTTCCTAATCTATTCCAGTGCAAAATCCACTGACATGGATTTAAATTTACCCAGCAGACTTCTGCATGGAAATGGATATGGGACTACTCCTATGTTTTGTGTTAAGTGTAGGGAATTCAAATTCCAACCAAGGAATAACAGCAAGTACTTGATGGCAGCAACTTCTACAGCTGTTCTGGCTAGCTCTGCAGGGCTCCTTCAGATTATACTTTAAAGGAATAAGGATGTTTGTATGTCCTGTTATATCCAAAAGTCAGTGTGTTTGTCATAGGTGTGAAAGTCAAAACTATATTGTAGACACCTGTGATGTTACTGATAAAGTTCTGAAACTTGAAAGTTCTTTTAAGCAGAGAATTGTGTTCCACAAACTCTTGTAGTTGTATAAGTTTTCCAGGACAAACATACAAAGCTTATTTTAGAGAGTAACTGGAAGTTCACACCATGATGACCTTGGTTGGGGAAGGTTCTGTTGAATGACAATGTTCTCTGTATACAACCTCTTCTCAACTTTGATTCATCATATTCTTTCTATTTAAGTGTAGCTGAAATCAGTCAAGTGTTTTATGTTAACTCAATTATAGTTTGTATGTTTGTCCACATCTTTGTGTTGAAAAGAAAAACAAACCAAAACCCCATAAACCTTTATTTTCATAAGTAATGTGATTGTAAACATACACCAGTATTGATGTCATGCTTTAAACTTTTAAACTACAGATATAATATATAAATATATAAAGGGACAGTACAGATGTAAACATGCTTATTTAAAAAAACATTTAAAATGTTGAGGTACTTCTGAATTCTTAAACTGTAAATAGGTTTTGTAGCATGAAATATGTTTTTAAATCTTCCTAGTTACACTACTGAGATGTGTCCAGTAGAGTAGCAGGGTGTTTACATATTGTGTATTGGCTTTATTGAATGTGGAATTTGTAAATCTTCCTAATTCTGGTAAAATATTGCCCTTAGCAAACTAGATGAACAGATGTTTGCTTGATTCCAGCATTGTGTTAACCCATTTAGTAAGGATGATGAGAACTTGACAAACTTGGAAGGACAGCAGTCCTGGGTTAATGAGTTATAAACCCATTTATATTTATTCAATGCTCAGGCCAGCTGGCAAATGCTGTTTGAATGCCTGTAGCTTCCTATTCTTTAATTTGAAGAATTTCTTATCCCTTTTTTAAAACTTCAAAACTTTCTTTTAAACTTAGTTTAAAAAAATAAACCCAACTGACAGCCCAATATGGTGCCTGTTCTAAAAACTGGGCCAACTAATGGATAGAATATAATACTTTTTACTTGGAAGGGACTTACAATGACCATCTAGTCCAACTGCCTGACCCAATTCAGGGCTGACCAGAAGCTAAAGCTGATTGTCCTAACGCCTCTTGAACACTGAAAGGCCTTGACCACCTCTCAGCAGGTGGGAAACCTATTCCAATTGTCTGAGCACCCTCTCAGTAATGAAATGCTTCCTAAAGTCCAATCTGAACCTCCCCTGGTGCAGCTTTGTCCCATTCCCATATATCCTGTCACTGAACCCCAGGGAGAAGAGCTCAGCAATGTTTTCAGTTAATTCCTGAAAAGTCAAACGAAATCCAAAAGCAGTGTAGTGGTAGTGAAGAATTCTTACGAATTTGTGTCTCCCATACATAGACTAAACTACAGCTTCAGGAGGCAGCTTGTACTGTACATAATTGCTTTCTCTTTTTTGCTCTGATTTAAATCCTGCCTGCATTATAACTTTTAAACTGCTAACTTTTGCATTCCGAGTGTTTGGCACTGGATACTAGTGTGTGGTGTTCATCTAACCTGTTAGAAATTCATGGTGCTCTAGGCAAGATATGTTTGTTTCCTAGCAGGTATTCACAGAACAGAGCCCTCTAAAATATATCAGAGGATTATTAATCCCATCTGGCAGAAGTAAAAAGAACACTGTCATTTTTATAGGAGAAATGTGAAAGTATAAAGTATTTTCTGTAAATTCTTGTGAAAGCCTTCAGTCTTTTCAAATCAAAACAAACAAGATCTCGAAAGGAGGAAAAAACAGTTGCCTTTCATTTGTGCCTCACAATTAGCATGGCCTGGATTTTGTTCTAAATTCCTCCTTACGTAACATCAGTGGGGATAGATGTGACACAGCTAATGGGACACTGCTCGGCTGTGGTGCACGGAGAACACTGCAGGGAGCTCCACAAAGTGCTCCTTGTTGAACCCATGCACAAAGAGGAGCCTTAAACAGAACATCCCAAAGCACAGCGGTGAGTGGGGAAAGTGTTGCAGTTGAGGGAGGAGTGCTCAGTTCCCCTTGGACATACAGTGGACTCTTGATGTTCCCTTTCACAGGGTGAGTTTTGCTGTTGGCATCACATACAATAAACAAAGCAAGCTGTATTGCATAACCTGCTGAGCTCATTTAATTTGATAAACTACATGGATTTTACTTATAGGAATCCATAATACGTACTCATATCTTGCAAAAAAAACAAAGCCTTTGTGATAGGAAATTATATTTTGAAGCAAGATCAGTTAGATCTTGTGGAAGAGTATTATGAAAATCCCCTCATTTGGATTATAAATTGGCAAGCCAACAATTTAGAAATTAATGGATTTGCATGTATGGGATCACTGCAAATCAGCAATTAGTTTTATCTCTCCAAAAGAAATAAGAATAAAGGTATGAAATTGCAAAACACTCTATTCAATGCCAATGAAAACTGTAGGTTTAATTCTTGTTTTATTGCACTAAAATCTTGTGTTGCCTGCAAATGTCACAAGTAAAAGAGGAGCGAGATCTGAACAGTTACTTTCTTGCTGATGCAACTCAGTTTTATCTGTTCTTTGTGAAGAAGCTTAAAAACAAACAGAACTTTGGAATATCTTATTTCTTCTGTGCCCAAAGCTGGAGAACAGCCCTATTACAAAGGCTTTCATGCAAAGTAAATCTATTAGTTTCTTCTAGAGCGCGCTCCCCATCCACTTGCTCCCTTGCCCTGCTCCAGGGACACTTTGTAAGCTGACTGTCACTGTCTGTCTGTCCACCAGAGACACGGCAGGAGCAGACCTACAGAGATGACAGTGATGCTGCAACTTTCAAGCAAACCCTCCCAGATCTCACCCCCGATGAGCCTTCGGAAGCACTCGGCTTCCCTCCCTTAGGAAAGGAGGAAGGGAGATGTGATCAGGATGTGCCCAAAAGCCAAATGGAACCACCTGCAGTGGAAAATAAGGAACCCCAGTCCCAACCCACTGAAGAACCAGCAACACCAACAGCTGAGGAGGGGACAGCCGCTGATGCAGGTAGTGATGAATCTCCGGGGAAGTCCCCATCGAAAAAGAAAAAGAAGTTTCGCACTCCTTCCTTCCTGAAGAAGAGCAAAAAGAAGAGTGACTCCTAAAGGCCAACCCACTGCAGAAACACTGTCATATTTTAAAATCCATTAACCACTAGAATGTACCAGATCGTACTGAGTGTTTTGTCTTACTATGTAAATGAATGCCACAATTAATCCAACCAGCCCCTCAAGTTATGGCTTGATTGTTTAGGGTTATAACCAGAAACTAATGTCCAAAAAGGTGCTAATCCTGTGTGTTCAGCAGCTGCCACAGATCTGATCCCTAGTTTGTAATCAAATGTAAATGACTTCCATTGGAAGGCATTGATTCACTATTTTTAATTTAAAGCCTGCACTGCTTTGCAAAAGAATATAAAAAATTCACACTTAAAAATAAAACACCCATTGCTTACCACAAGAAGTGTTCTTTCCAATATTCTGTTCCAAGTCACAAGTAAATGTCTTGAAATTTGACTTTTAGAGAGGATACTTTTGCAGTGGTTTTCTCAAGGGGGGTGTATTCTTGAACTGATGTAATCTTCTGCAAGCTTGTGAGTACAGGTTGTGTTTTGGCCAAGCTTTGAGGTGCCCCATTGCTTCCTCTCTGTCTCCCTTCTCACTATTGTTACAAAATGAAGGTGTTTTTCACTTTGTTTTATTTTATAACTGGTTGGTGAAATCAGTCTTTGATGTCTAGGACTGAAATGTCCGTGGTGTGTTCCGCTCATGTTGTGTGTTCCAAGAGCCTAATCTTGGCCTGTTTTTTTTCTTTCTAGTGAATTACAGTTTAAGGGAAATCTGTCTTTGCTCTTGCCTTGCTGAGTCATGTGGTGATTTGGCTGTTAGAAAAGGTTAAAAAGTAACTGAAGTAAAAGTATTTCAGAAGTTTTTCAGCTAGTGGTGTGGAGCATGGGCAGGTGTATTTTGGGCCTTAGCACAGGTTTTTTCATCCTCTTAAAAATCCCTTTGTCGCACATGCAACATGCTGTGCATGAACCCCATGTGCAGCTTTTTGTGTTTGTTCCTTCCCACTGATCAAAATGTAAATGCATTACACTGAGTATTTCACCTTGTTTTATAGTAATTATATTTTCACTTACAAAAGCTGGCATTTCTTTAAATCTTTTTGTTGTTGTTGCCAGCACTCAAGTACAGAAATCCTGTGTAACCTTAAAGGTGTATTTTCACCGTTTGCTATAAATGTTTGTTTAATGTGCAGCATGGCAAATCACTCTTGCCACTGAGTTCACTATTTCCCAGTTATTGCCATGCTTCTGTCTATCACTAATTGTACAAGTAGTTTAAGATCAGGTAGGTCAAGCTTGCGGAATTCTCCGGAGAGCAGGTGCTGTTCCCTGGCCCGGGGCCGGCACGGCAGCGACCATTTCCGGTTCTAGAATTTGCATTTCGGGTTTAACAGCAGCAAACCCCAACACCCCATGGGGGTGAGGGCAACACACTGACTCACAGTAAGTGTCTGTAACACAACAGAACATGGATGTAACCTTTTAGGACAATATTAAATGTTGCAATTGGTAAAATAGCAGAGAACTAATGCCTTATATTCATGCAGCAGAAAGCACGGAGGGCCGGGCAGGTGGAGCGGCTGGAGGCAGCTCTGGGTGGGCAGAGCAAGGCTTGTGTCGGGCTGGGAGGTGCCAAGGCCTCGGGCTGGTTTTGGGCAGCAAAGGGGCAACAGCTGGAAGTGGAATTGAGCTGTCAGTGTTCAAGTGAGAAGAGAGGTATCCAGGTGGCCACTGGTGCCGTGGAAAACGTGACGGGGCCTGTGTGGGACAGAGCAGGTGGGCACTGGGCAGAAGCCCCCGGACAGCTCAGGCAGGACTGCATGGCACGAATGGCTTTCAGCTTCTACTCTAACCTTGTATGTCCTTGTACACTAGGAAGCAAACAACACTTATTTTGCTAAATTGTGTTTTATTGCAGGGTTGTAACTAAATGACTAATTGCTGTATGTTTCAGTTCTTTACTGAAGTCCCTCCATTTATCTTGACCACATATGCAATGACTTTTAATTTCTAATTTTGTAGTTTGTTCTTTTAGTTCTTTGTATTACAATATGAAATGTAGTCATGTATGGTATGGTTACACCCTTTGAGGCAGAATAAAGTCCTGTATTTTTTGTTTCTTTCTTGTATCATTAAGTTCTACTCACAAATAAAACTCTTGAAAAAAAAATCATGCTCTGCTTTCAAAACTTGTGCACTTTTATTCTGTAGCTTAATTTGTTTTGTTTTCTTTTAATGATTAATGTATTGATTAATGATGGCTTTCATTCTCAGAAAATACTGAAATTGGCTACTGCAGGGCTCCCTTCCCTGAGATTCCCAGCTGAGCAGTGGGCAGGTTCCTTCCCCCACCTATTGCTGGGGTCAGCATGGTGCTGTCATCCGTGGCTGGTTCCCTCAAGGAGGCCTTCAGCACCTTGGGTAAAATTCTGGCCCCACTTTGGCTCAGCCAGACAGGTATGTTCAGTTCAGATGGGTGTAACACCTGTGATGAACTGACCACAGGAAGGTACAATGTAACCGTTTATTGTAAATGCAAAAGGAACAGGCTTGGTCATCAGGAACATCACACAGTATCAGAAATAGAAAACATCTCTCCAAATGTAATTGCATATTAAAACAGTCCACCTGTGCCAAAGTACCAGTAGGGTACCAGGGAGCCTGTAATGTGTTTCTGCTTTTGTTTGACCATCACGTTTGCAGGTGTGGATGCAACATTTGCAGAGCTCTCGTACCAGTTGTACAAAAACCACATCAGAGTGGTCCTGAGGGTTTGTTCTGTGCCAGCCTCTGCAGAGACTCAGGGCGAGGAGCAGAGCCCTGTGTGCAACAGCACCTGGTGAGTGGGGAGGGCTCCAGGCCTGCTGCTGTCTCTGCTGCTCTTGATGCTGTACTCAGCTCCTCAGGGGGTGTGTGTGTCTGTATGTCCATTTTCGTCTGTTCGGTGGTTTTCTGTTTGCAAAGCTAACCCAGCTGCCTGGGAGGCCACCTCAAACATAACTGCTGTGTGTTGTTGCTGCAAATGGTCATCATGTATCTCCTCCCAGAAGATCAAAATCCTCCTTTTCGTATTTGCTCAGCAGATCAGATGCCAAGAGTCAGGTCTTGGGAGAGGTTTGTGGAAGCTAGTGATAGTTTTGTGGTTCCTTCCTACTCCTCCTTTGTCTGCTGTTTTATCAACCTGAGTAAAGCCAAGGGGACAAGGAAAAAAGCTCCACAAACAGTGAAGCAAATCTCTGCCCCGGCCAGCCAGTAAACTGCAAAAGAAAGGGAATTCATCTTGTTACTGTGCTTGTCCTTGCAGGTGTGTGAATGCCCTCAAAGCTGTCATACTCAGATGGTACCCCCACGGCTGAACAGAATTACTGACCCCTTGGCAGAGCCAGAGGGTGCCAGGAGCTTGGCACATGGCTGCACTCAGTACAGGTTCTCGCTTGCTTGATGTTACCATTAGCCCAAGTTCAAGCTGAGGCTGCTTTCCCTTCCCCTGTTCCTTTACCCTAAAATGCTCAGGGGCTCTGACCCCGTGGGGGGGGGACCTGTGCCCCTTCTGCCCCACCCAGGCTCTCTGATGCCAAAGGGAGGAAGGAGCATGAGGCCACACTCACCTGCAGCTGCCAGGATGGGTCCCAGGGCTCTGGCCAGGGCGCCCAGGCTCCTCAGGATGCCCATGACTCGTCCCTTCTGGCCGGCAGTGCCTGTGCAAGCAGAGCATGACACTGTGTGGGGTTTCGCTTGGAGTAGGGCATGGCTGTAGCTTTGGGAGCCTTTTTCTTTTGGGGTATTTCCCACTTGCATCTCCCCCTCCCATAATTTCACACCTGGTGCTCAGCCTGCACTTACTTGCCCTTCACCAAGGCCCTCACAACTGCTTCACAGCATAAACACCAGGGCCTGGCACAAGTGCTTTTTCCAGGACAATTTGTAGTGCATGTTCTGCACCCCCCAGAAACCCCCAAACCTATCCAAAACATCATACATGAGATTTTCTGAGGAGGCCCAGGTGTACAATAAAAACAGAAGTGTGGATGCAAGTTAAATAAGAGCAACATAAGAGTGACATTAATGAGCAAAGCCTTGCTTTTCCACCTCAGCAAGCAGTGCAGTCCTGGCACCCAGCTGACCCAAAGCCGTGTTGTCCACAGCGAGCACCACAGCTACATCTGCTTTAAAAGGTCCCATAGCAACCAGTGCCAGAAGGTTGCAGAAGGTTTCTTAGGAGGTCTTTTCTAAGGAATCAGCAATAAATGATTTCACTGCTGGCAGGGATGGCTGGTGTCTCTCTCAGCGAGCCCAGACTGTTCCCTCCTCAGTGCTGTTTATGGCCTTTGCCCATTTCTCATCTTCTTCACCACCACCACCAGCACTGAGGTCGCTGCAGTTTCCCCATCCCACTGGACTGTGTTACACAGTACAAAATTCAGGTCACTCTGAGCAGAGCTTTGCTGTTGGTGCTGAAATGATCAGTTACGAGACCGGTATGAGCCAGGGGTGGTTCCCTGTGCTCCCCTGCAGAATGGGCCGAGATGGACCCACAGCTGTTCCTGTTGATGCTTCACTACACTCAAGGTCAGTTCTGTATAATTTGAGCCAAGTCAATGCAAAGGTCAGTGATGAGGCCAAGGGCAGCTGGTCAGAGCAGGAAGGACACTCACCGTAGCCTGACACCACTGCTGACAAACACGGGATAACAATGGCTGCAGCTGGAAAAATCCACAGAAGAGACTGTCAGTAAACAGCAGAGCTCAGAACAGACAACAGTGAAAAACATGTGGCCCAAACTCGTTACTGCTGCAGAGAAATATGCTGAGCTCTGGGCACTCCACCACCACTGAGTCATCAGGTTTAATCCAGTTCAATAATGGAAACCCCCTCCAAGCCAACCTGCAGGAAGAGCCCAGAGCTGTAAGTGCTCCGAGCAGATGTTTCACATTAGCATCCCTCATTCCCATGGTGAGCCCACGGGACAGGGATGGACAGGGCAGATCAGCCAGCTGACAGTTTTCCAAATCGCTGTGGTCTTATCAGCTGGAGCAGGGAATTGCTCATGTTTCAAACAATGAGGTGGCTGTACCCAGAGTGACACTGTCCCTGTGCAGGCAGTGCACTGGACTCAGGGATGAGAGGCAGCTACAAGCTGTCTTGGGAAATAAGACAGTCATGTCCAAGAAGAAAAGGTTACAAAATTTGTTGGACACAAAAGCCAAGAATTGTTCAGCAATCACTGCCCTCTTACTGAAATAGGGGCCTTTTCTGCCAACAAAAAAGCGCCTCAACCATACAAAGCAGAATTGTTTCAGGGAAGGTAGGGAAGGGAAGGAGAAGAAAGTACAGTGGGAGAGCAGGAATGATCAATGTTGCTTTAACTGCAGGTCCCCCAACTGCTGGGCAGAGAGGAGAAGGGGAAGAGAATCCCCATAGAGGCATTTCTAGCTGGCTTAACTGGGAAGAAATGGAGTTGTCTGCACAGGAAGGGGACAAGGAAGACTCAAATATGATTAAAAAAAATTAACACCTTCTCTCACCCCTCACCTGTCAAACACACAGCTGGCCCCAGACAAACAATAGACTCAATAGGTGCATTCTGTGGTTTACAGTTTACTCCTAAATCAAGTTGTACCATGCAAAAGAGAAGTCCACTTTTGTAATTAGTCATATATGGAGCTTCTTAACAATAGTTAGCAGCATTGGTAATACCTGAAATCTCTTTTTAGACATCCAGTAGATTGATCCAACTTCAGTCATAACTGTTTCCCTGAACAACAGCTTAGGTTGGCAGAACAGAATTTATGCAAACACTTAAAACATCTGACCCTCACTCTCGCTCAGTCCAAACACCCTCAGATTGTGCAGGTCTCCAGCCCACGGCATAAGCAAAAATCCAACCACCACCAGCTACAAAGATTCAATGTCTCGCTTTTTTTCCTGAGCTGAGCTATTTAGTGAGCATTTTTCTTCTGGGTCTGGTGAGAATGGGTTAAAAAAGCCATCCTCAAGAGCTCCCCAGTGAGACAGGACAACAGGAGCACTGGGGATGCTTCCAAATACCACCATGACAACTTCCTATAATACAAACAGCATCAGAACAATGCCAGACACTGTTTCTTTCATATTTCATAAACCAAAGTGTCAACTTTCTGTTACTTGTCGTTTGAAATTAGAAGTGCATCTTTTTTAACAGTGTGAATTAATACATGAAGAAAAATCATTTGTGCTTAGCTTGCAGTGCCTTTTGAACAGCTCACCGAAGGAGTACAGCAACAGTCCAGCACTCAGCATGGTCACATTTGCAGCCCATCCAATTAACAGGAACGCTGGAATCAGCAACATAATAGCCTGCAGAAGGAATGAGTCACACGGTTACATCTGAGCCGCGCTTGTTAAAGCCTAACTCTAGGTGTCCTGCCAGTTCCCTTCTGCTGATGGGACAGCACACAACTTAGAAGCAGAAAGCCCTTTCTTCCCAAGCAGACAGATTTCAAAGTCACCTGGATGGCCACACACCAGCACAATGAACTTTTCTGTTCCCTCTATCACATGATTGCACACCGCATGCAAGTTTTCTCTCTACAGCTCTGTCGTGTTGCAGGGATTTTTTATCTTGTTCTGTGTTGACCTGGACAGAAATCTGGCTTTAACTCTTCATCTCCTGAGCTGGCACAAGAGAAGAAAAAGCTTGTGTGCAGCAGGACTACAGCTCCTCTGCTTTTGCTCAGCTGTATTGACTGATTTTATCTTTAGCTTTCAGATTTCTGTAGTCAAGAGGAAAAAGGGGAGGAGAGGGTGCATCTAAAATTCAAACCCCCCCCCAAAAAGCATTTTTCATCTCCTCCAAGAGCTGGACTTCCCCTGTCATGTCTCCCTCGCTTAAAGAGCTCCTGTGGAAAAGACAGATCAGATCAGCTTTGTGTGTGAAGAAGGAGAGTATTCACTGCCACTGAGTGCCTCATTTTGAAGATTCAGTGATAAATGAGCTACTGTAACCTCTGTGCTGAGAGAGGCCACGTTTGCCATATGGTGCAGATTGACAAACTGCCAGAGTAACTTCAGCAAAAGGGGGCACTCCCACAAAACCCCTGCAATCCCTGGAGAGAGTGCCCCAGGGCCGGGGGGGTCTCTGCAGGGTGGACGTGGATGTTCATGAGGAGCCATCAGCCCAGCAAATGAGGGTTTGAGGTAACTGCAGATCTCATTGCAGGGAAGAGGAAGGAGTATAAAAATGAGAGGTGCAAAGGGCAGTGCAGTGCCAGCAAACAGAGCAGGCTGGCAGAGCTCACGGGGGAAGCTGATGTGGGGGATGAAGCAGCACCACCAGCAGCTGATGTTCATCCACAGGGAAACGTGACATAGGCAGGCTGACATCAACTTCGCCTGCCAGGGACCAGGGTGGAGATTGTTTCACCAGCAGAAATCACTTTAGGAGAAGCTGAGTCAATTCATTGGAATGAAGTGGTTTGGAAATCTACCCTGCCACCACTGAAATCACGCTATCACACTGGCCTCAAAATAATATAAAATACATTGATGGAGGCTGTAACAGTCCAAGCAAACCTATTGCCAAGGAGCCAAGGTAGTGCTTTGTTTAGTTCCACACACAAATGTAAAGGACAAGACAGATCTACTGTCCCCACAGCTGTATAAACTGCAGGGAGCTGTTCTCTGTCATCCCTCAGTACAGCAGCTGCAGCATCTCTGTGAGGAAAGAGCCAAGCAAAACAAAGGAATGTGCACTTTTGTCAGTGAAATCTCAGTCTGAACATTGGTACATGCTTTTGTTACTTGTAATACTGATGATCACAAACCAAAGATTGGAAAAAGAATCTATTTCTCTCTGCCCAGCAGTGAAATATACCCTAGGGAAAGCCTGTCAAGCACAAAAATAGCCAGATTGAAAATAATTTCCCAGAAAGAGAGTCAGAGATCAGCCCTGAAGCAGCTTTAGTAGTTTCAATGTCTGCACTGCAAGAGAAATCGCTGAAATAAAGCATACTCTTCACAATATTTCACTTAACTTGCACAGATGGACAATCTGTTCTCATTCCTTACTGCAATTAAATATGAAGAACACAAAGTGTCGATAATATTGTTGCTCATATCATAAGAAAGGGCTCTAATGTTCCAAAGTTTAGTTAGACAGATAAGTGCCCAACAACCAGTTTTGAGAAATCATTTAGTTGGATAGATAAGACACAAATTTCTTTTGATTGGACAAATACACTTACAGCCTCCAACTACCCTTCACTGCACTTCAGACTGACAATTAACATATCAGATTTGTGGAGGGGGAAAGAAAAAAAATTGATTTTTTTTTACCCTTTTTACAGCTCCGATTTCATTTCCTGGCTTGATTCGGCGAGCATAGCCTCCCTGGATCACAGCCATTGTTATTCCAATAAAGAAAAACATCTTGCCCTGCTGCATGCTGGAAGGGAGGCAGAAACACAGATCAGAGTCACGCACGGAGCGCTGCGCCCTGGGATCCACCACTCCTGTGCTGACCCTCTCTGAGCAAGGGAGGCAAAATGCCTTTGGGGCCACACAGCACTGCAGAGCTCTCAGTGCACTGACAGCAGCTGCCACGGCGAGAGGAGAGCAAGAAGGGAAAACTCCGATGGGACAATGCTGGCAAGTGCTGCAGCCACCTCCAGACTGCTGTGGGGTAGGTCAGGGCTCCTGGGGTGGCCCACAAAGAACACATAAATTACCCTGTGCTGTGAACATCTGCGCTGTGTGCATGGGAGATGTTGGTTTCCAAGGTGCAACTCGTGGAGGGTTTGATGGAGGTGGAGGTCAGCAAGGCACAATGTGGTGGTGATTGGGTGTCACACTGAGAAGTCTGAGATATCACTCCCTCCACCCTTCAATTTTCTTCACTTTTCCCTTTCTCGTCTCTTATTGTGGGTATTCTGTGAACTGTGTGGGTATTCTCAACTGAAGGGCCTCACCTCCACAACAAGTTGGCTGCCTCAGAGCTGTACTGCTGGCACACAGCTCTGCAGCTCACTGAGGGCTGCCCTGAGTGCACAGGACCCAACAAAGCTCGGTGCACTACAAAACCTCTCCTTGATACACACAGATTAGTTAAGCCACAAACTGTAATGAAAGACAGGCAGGGAAAGATGAGACAACCCCCTGAGAATTACTCAAAGGGAAGGACATGCACAGGAATCAACTGCGAGTTCACGTTCCTGGCTGGAATTCTTCCTATGAGCTGGCAGGAAAAGTATTTCAAGCTGAGCTGTTGGTGGATTCTGTTCTCTTTCTTCTCTGGTGTTTGACTACAGGAAATCAGGCTCTGTGAAATGACTGCACACCATATGCAATGCAGAATGCTGATGAGCAAATATCATCACGCAGATATCCCCCATCCTTCGCCTCTTGGAGCTGCGAGATTTGTCCTGATACCCAAAAACTCTTCTGAGCAAGAAAAGGTTTAACTATAATCAATACAGCTAGCACAGCTATACCTATTTCAGGACTTTAATTTAACCTTGGGTATTTATGTTCCCTACTTTTTGGAAGCTGTAGATTGAGTACTTCCTTTCGTGATAAACACTGTGCCTATATTTCATAAATTCTTGGCACAAAGCCCAAGTACCACTGAATGCAGGGGTGGCTTTACTGAGTGGTTTTACTAATGTCAGAAAGCCTCTCTTGAAAATACATGAAGAGATCTTAAACCAAGATTTTGGAAAATATCCTAGTCAAAATATACAACACTTATATTCTAAATGTGCAATACCTGCTGAAGTGGAATCTCTGGTGAGTGAGAAAGCTCAGTGTATACTCCAAGCCAGAAAACAGGAACAGGTACAGGAAGTAAGCCAGGCCCAAAATTTTGAGATTCTGAAGATCTAAACAAACAAGAAACCAAACAAACATCAAGGGGGTGGGAGGTGAGGAGAGAAACATGGTGATGTTTTTCAAGCAAAGCTTGAGAATAAAATCACAATAGAAGAGCAACATTTATCAGTTGTACAGGGAAATGTTCTCACCTCAGATGCTCCTTTTAAATATCCATACAAAACATGACAAATTGAGTCCTACAGAGATGTAGAGAATCCTACATCTCCAAGTCATAAATTGAGAAATAAAATTCCAGTCTGAAGTTCCTGGTTTGCAGCTTGAATAAGCAAACTCACATCTCCCTTGCTCATGCTTTGATCTATCTTTAAATCACTTCACTTACTACAGCTTACCCCATATTGCAGCCAGTGGCTGAGGAAAACATGAGTATCAAGTCAGAAATCGTCAAAACACTTGTATTCAAAACCTTCTTTTGGGAATAAGAGGACCAAGGTCCAGTGGAACTTCCAACTGCCTCTTCATAAGTTATTAAGGTGGGTTTTAAATGAGCAAACAGAGAGCTGCTTCTGGAATGGTTTGAGTACAGTTTTCACTTAAGAGACCAATACCACACACAAAAAGACACAGAGTATTAAAAAGCCACTTGACACTTACTCTGCTCTGAAGGGGATTCCTTTCCTCGGGTGACTGCAGAGAACTGAAATAAAGCCACAGGACTGAGCAAGTCAACTGCTGCCTGAAACCCAGATGTCACAGAAGAGACCTGATCAAAGACAGAAAGAGGTTTATTTTAAAACCCTAATGTAATAACCACTGCTAGGAACTGACAGTAACCACCAAATGTGCCTCTACACCTACACAAATCATCTGAGATGAAACAATGCACCTGGCACTGGGATTTGAGTGGGCCCCAAAAACAACCCAGACTTTCTGAACCCAGAACTGGCTCCAGCACTGTAATTGCAAGGTAAAGCACTGATAACACCTTTCACTGAAGACAAAAGAGAGATTCTTCTTTGAGCTCTTACAAAGCAGAAGAGGCTCATTCTCCACACCTTGAAGGTGGCTTTATTTGGTTCACCTTTTGCATCATCCCTCATGTCCAAAGAACATTTACTGGGAAAATAATGACCTATCTGCCTGTAAGCTCACAGGAAGCTGAGGATTTGCTCCTGTGCTACAAATCTGAGACCAGTATGCACAGCACATCAAACACTGGTCTGTTTTGGTACTGGTTGCTGTTTTAGCCAGCCAGTGACACCTCCTGGGGAAGAGAAGGAAAATATAATTTTTATGAATATATTTATATTTATAAAATATAATTTTTAGAGAGAGTCTTTGGAGATATTTTTGAGAAATTTCCTAGGAGGTTCTGCCCAGCCACAATGTGTGGCTTTTTAAAGAGGAAAATTTATTTTGTAACACTTCTGGGCTTGTACTGCATACAACATCTCAACCTAATTATGCATCTAGTGGCACTCTCCCTGCTCCTTACCCACAGGCACTTGGAAGATGCTTATTCTTCCATTCTCTTCTATAAAGAATTTACTTTAAAAAAAATTCTAAAATATAGAAAATTAAAGAAAACACTAAAAGAAATAATGCCTAAATTATTAGAAATCAAATTCCCTATATTATTAGGGAAATAATTTTCTTTAGAGTAGAATTTAGCCTGTCACTTTACACAGGAGTCACAGGAAGAGATAAGATATTCAAGAATCCTGAGTAATCACACGTAGTATTTCACACCTTCAAAGCACTGCACAGGCTTTATCTGATGAGCTCCCTTCTCTTCCCAGATAGGGAGGGAGGGAGCTATTATCTCTTTGAGGGCAGAGATTAAAGGTCAGATTATCAGAGGAACTTAATCTCAGTGCATGACCTGGGGACTCATTATGGGCTGGATTTAATGAAGCTGTAAACAAATCAACCTTCAATATGGGACAAACGTGACCCCTGTCTTGTTTTGATAGTCAGAGCTTCTGAGTACTGACTGGACAGCAGAGTCTGAAGCCCATTAGTCTCCAACAGCAATCAGTTCAATAGCCCAGGCTTGGCTGGTATGAATCCATGAAGTTGCTGATTCACACAGAACATACTGGGATATTTATTCTCCCTCCCACTGCATTTATTCCAGAGAGTAAACAGACACACCCAAGAAGCTTGCTCATGCTGTTGAGAAGTCTAAGAGGATTTCCTGAAGCTGGCTTGTGGCAATCCCCAGTTCCTGCTTGTGTTGATACGATGGGGTTTGCACTACAGCACAGAGAATTTGGGCACAAGCAACTCCCTGCAAGCATGTTTGCCAGTGATAAAAATGCCCTGTAGTTTGTACCTGGTTTGAATTATTATCCATATCAGACAGGATGCCAAGGCTGATTTTACTTTGGTACAGAGGACATACATTATGTATGCATATGTTTGAAATCTTATGTGTTTTATGAAATATATATATCTCTATTAGATTTTTTAATGTAGGTGTGTTTGTGTGTGCGCACCTAAATTTTTTTCAATTTCTCCTATCTTTGCCATAGAAACAGTGGTCTAGAAGTGACTTCATCCACTGATCCATAATGAAAACATTGTCCTAAAACTGGCTGAAGAGTTTCACCATCCCCCAAAAGGCATATACTGCCAATTTCAGTCAATGTCAGCAGCTGCATGTAGTTTAGTTTCTTCACAGGTTCAAACTCTGCAACATCTAACTTGTATTTGATTTCTATGCTTATGATTTATTACTCCACAATTGCTCCATATTACTTCATGATCACCCCAAAAATCACCTTGAATGGCAGACATTTTTCACAGTGTCTTTGCTCATTCTGTTTTCCTCTAATGCAGAGAGACTCAGTAACAAGTCTGGAAAGCAGAGTTAGTCCACATCAGGAATGCAGCCTGGACCTTCCAAGCTGCAGCCTTACCTTCCAAACCAGACATATTCAGTATGCACAGAGCACAGATTTGTCCTTCCACAAGTCTGCTACTGATACTGCGTAGCCCTACACACAGTCCAGAAAAAAGAGCTGTAAGACTCTCCCTCCAACTAGGCAGCCTTGCTCATGGCTAGCTTAGCTAAAAACTAACTCAAAAGATCTTAAAGGGGACAGATCCCAGTAGACACCTTCCTATTTCTCCCTTCTCCCAGTCAGGTCACAGCAGGAGCTGTTTTGGCTACTATAAGGCCAGTGTCTGGCTCTCTTCACCTGATCACCTCATGGAACAGTGACAAAAAGAGGAAGGAAGGGAGTAAAAATAATGTTCTCTTTGGATGAAAACACATCCTTCTTCCCCATCCCCCTCCATTTTCCCCTTCCTACAAATTAATTCCAACATGAGTCAATATGAAATACTCTCTCCTGTGAAAAGCAGACTGACAGAGAAAAAAAGAGTATAATAGGAACACAGCAAACTTCAAGGAAACAGATGTCTGATCCCACTGGCACATCCTCCGACCAGTTATCATGATGATTTCCCCTTTTTACAGCTTTGTCCTTCCAACATATTCCACTCCTATACTGTGGGAGCACCTGCTCCAGGTCAGCCCAGCCAAGTTCCAGAAAGGCAGCCAACATACCTGCCTTTCCTGTGTCATCCACAGGCCGAGAAAACTGCTCACTCCCACTCAGAAAGTGGGAGGAATTACCAAAGAAGAGAGCAGAGCAGCCTAATAAGTGAAATTACAGATATGCTGGAACACATGGATCACATGCCCAGATGGAGGCTGACAGCACATGAGCACTGACACCAACCACAACAAACCACCCTCTCATGAGCAGACAAACACCTTGTCCTGTGTACTTTGTGTGACTGGGACCCGGCCCTGAGGAGCCTCATGCAGCACCAGAGAGCTCCTTTCCTTACCAAAATTCAGTGGTGTTGGCTAACACAGACCAGCTGATCAGAACTTTCAAGAGGATAATGAAAGGGGGAGGGATCTGTTCAGTCATCATGTAATCCTAAAAGGCACTGAAGCCACTTAATCACTCTATAGCAAAGGAGGAATTGTTTATAGGACACAGATTCGCTCTGCAGCACTTCCCTACGTCACCATGTTGCCACCTTCCCCGAGTGTGTAGCTCTAATTAAGAACAGGATTTTATCCAGAATGTTTAGAAACAGACAAATAGGAAATAGGAACAGATGACACATGGAAAAGTTGTTAAAAGAAAATAAAATAGCTGTAGAGCTTGGGAACACTGAGCAACAGATTTCACATGGGACACAACCTGCTGGGAAACACTCAGGGAAGGTGCAAAGTTTTGCCCTGGTAGAATCATTGCAGATAAAACTTTCCTGAGCAATTCTCAATGTCAAATGGGTTTGGCTATCCAGAGATCAAGCACACTTCAAAAATGGAGTGCTGCCTAGAAACCAGGGATCATAGCAAAGACCCAATCCAGTGAAAGGCTCAAATCAAGTGCAGATACCCATGGCTGAATTCCACCTCTCTCACACTACAAAGGAGACTTTTCTAAGAGACTTTTAATCAGATACACCTTGGACAGTGTCCAATCACACAATATTAAATCATAATGTTAAAAAATGTTTGGCCCCACAAATCCAATCAGTCACTGAATTTTAGCACATGTAGGTATTTTCTATCTGTAGAAGACAGAACAGCTCAGAAAAAAGTAATTTGCTACTTTTGTGTTCAAACTATTCAAGCAAATACAAGATAATAAGTAAGAAAATTTCTAACATATATTGTATGTTAGAAATGAAAATGATAAATGAAACTGATAAATGAAAGAAAATCCAGTCTCTGATGTATTTACTTTTATGATTTGCTGTAATTCTTCCTCAGGGAATCTTTGTGGTTATAAGTTTAAAATTCAAAGTCTCTCTACCATGTTCACATTAGGTTTTGAGAAATTTAAACCTAACACACCAAAATCAGCAATTAAGCAGTCATGTCAGCTGTAAAGAACTTCTTATATTACACTGGGCTAGGAGATGGGACCATCCCTGGGAGTGTTCAGGGTCAAGTTGGATGAGGTATTGATCAATTTGAACTAGTGGAAGGTGTCCCTGCCCATGGCAGGGGGTTCAAAATAGGTGATCTTTAAGGTCTCTTCCAACCCAAAATATTCTACGATTCTGTGATCATAGAATCATCATCTTGATTCTATGATCAACAGCGTTGACACTAGCCTTAATAATAATCCTAATCCCAGGAAGTACCTAAATTTCTGAGACACTGGCTAAGCCTGTTCTTCACTGTTTCCAGTATTTCAACAATTCTCAAATCTTATTTTTACAGAAAACACAGATCTTGAGACTGATTGTCCATTTACCCGTTTTTCCTTGGGAAGTGTCTCTGGAAGAAGAAGGAAGATGAAAATTAAATCAGCCACAGAAAACACAAGTGCTGACAATGCTGCACGAAGGTAGAAGACTTCTCCTTTCTCTGTCTGCATGGCGAGGTAAGCACCCATCATGGGGCCCAGGGTAAAGCCCAGGGAGAAAGCAACACCAATCATGGCCTGCAGGGATACACAGACAGAATTTTAGACACCTTTCTTTTCAGGCAGCTCAGTTCTCGATTTGGATTAACCAGGTACAGAACCTAACCACCCCGAGGATGCAGGGAGTGCACAGCAAAAACATGAAATGTGAAAAACCTGCTGTTTCCAAACGATTTTGTTTTCTGTCCTGTCAGGGAAGTGGCAGGAACAGGCAGTGGCCCATCACTGTTTGAGAATAGCTTCAGTCAGATGCTGTTTGCTTCCCAGAAAGCAGAATGAACGTGCCTACTTTGCTTTGGAAAACAAGACAATACAAACCATGTGGATGTGAACCATGCTGTACTAAGTGACTTACTCTCAGGCCCTAAAAATAGGCCCTGACCCATTTTATTTACTAGTGCTGTATGGCTACGTCTCTCCACAAATAAAAATGCATTTTGGCTCACCAGGATTATAATAAATTGCTTGGAAGATTCATTAGCTGTCACTGTGAAATTTAAAGCCTTCCCCTCCCAAGAAGCAGCTGTCCTCTGCAGTGGCTTATAACAATCTGTTAAGAGAAGTCTGGGCCTCTAAGGTTTTTATAGGATGAAAGATATAACTGGTAATTCACACAGGCCAAGTTCAGTCTGCAGGGTGTTTCCATCTGGGCCACTGCCTTCTGGAAGTGGACAGGGCAGCTGCTCATACTTCTCAGTCAGCCAAATGTCACATCCTTTACCCACTGAGCTCAGATCCTGAAGCCAGTGCAGCATGCAAGGAAGTCAGGAGCACACTGTGCTGTGCTGCTGCGCTTCCACAGCTTGGGAAGGTGAGAAAAAGGGGCTGCCCTGTAATTGGCTCCCAGCTGCCAAAACTGGGCCATAAGACCTTGTGATTTCTAAGCTATTATAATCAGAATTAAAGTTACCAGCAGGAGTAACAGTTCTGACACTGAAACATGATAGTTTTCCCATCTCTAGAGCATCTGTGTTTCACTTATAGGTGAAGGTTGTTGTCAAAAGTCCAAGAGCTCCCAGAAATATGATCTGGCATCTTTCCAGAAGCAAAGCAGAATGTGAAGTCATGTTTTCACTTGATCAGTGAATACACACCTGAGGAAGATATACTGAGCGCCCAAAATCAATTAAAAGTGGCCTATTAAAACTAAACATGTACCCCAACAATGTTACTCACCATACCCTTGCTCCGTGCTTTTGGGGAGTGCAAGTCAGCAATTATAGCTGTGGAGAGGCTGACATTCCCTTTGCTTATTCCACCTATGATCCTGGAGAGAAGAAAAACGCCAAAAGTCCGAGAGGCAGCCCATAGTGAGTATGATGCTATCAAACCCATCTGCAGAAGCAAGAAAGGGTTCTTTATAAAGCAAAGTAAAGCGTGTATATAATTTCTGCACATTTCCCAGATAAACATTTACAGGTTTTATTTGTTTTCAATGGCTGCTCCAAACCCCATGTAACAGAAATGGCTGAATACACTGACACTGCACTATGTCCTGAACAGTGATTTAAAAGAAGTAGAAACAAGTCCATACAAACTACATATAATTGTGATATTTCTCACAAAATTAGAAGAGTACAATTCTGTGGAAGTTAAAGCAGTCCCGGGCACAAAACATTTTTGTACATCCCACTCCATTTGTTTCCAAATTCAAGAGAAATCTGAGTTCACAATAAGGAGAATGTCCATGTTCATAAGAAATACATCATGCAGTGCTCTATAGCACTTCCTAACCAACTATTCCCAGGCTCTGTGGAACAGGTGATGAAGTGATCAGCCCTCATTAATCCCTTGATCATCTAAAATACATAGGGATTAAGTCTAACATTTGTCAATAGAGCATCTGAAGTCATTCTCCCATACACGGGGGAAAGGGATTTTGGAAAATGACAGAAACAGATAAGTATTTTAGTGTCTTCTATGTACAATTCTGGGTTTGGGAAGTTCAGTTTAAGCACTCACACTTGGAAGTGTGGCCATGTGACTTGGAAAGAAAGAGTCAACAACCAACAGATCTAGAAAATTCAATTCTAGAACTGAACTCTGGCTGTCACGATTCACACACACTTCAGTTTCCGTGCTAAGCACAAGATCATGGTGCCTTCCACTCTGGATTGAGACACCATGAATGAGATCAGCATGTCACACATACCACTGTCATCAAGATGACAGGCCTTCTGCCCCAGTGGTCTGACACAGCACCGGTGAGGGGAGAGGAGAAAAACTGCAGGATGGAAAAGATTGAGCCAATCAGACCTAAAAAAGAAAAAAAGATAAAAAGATATGTATTGTTATACTTGCTGCCTTCATCTTAAATATAAAGACAGCCAAGCTGTTTGAGATCTATCATAGTATGCGTAATAAAAACTTGAAATTAAATGTAAAACAGCAGCTATGAAGAATACCTTTGTCTCTGGAACCATGCCACTCTCAGAACACCAACCTTGCATTGTTACTTAACTGAGGCAGCAGATACAGACAGACCAGAGTAAAGGCATAAACTGGATGACTTACTGGTTACTTCAGTGTTGAGAAAGGCTTTGATACTCACTGGTTATTATGGAATGATGATTCTCCAATGTTTCCCTGCTGACTACATACATTTTCTGTTCTTAAAGCAGAGATAACATAGTCTTTAATAGTCACAGTTCTTTTAAGACTTTTTTGATTGTTTGAACCTGATTCTGTCACACTTAATTAGTTTTTCTTTCCTTTTTATCATGGAAAGAAGGACTTAAGCACTGCTGTTACTGAAGCACCCTAAGAGGTAGGAATGATTCCAACAGACTCCAAGAGTCTTTTGAAATCTGCCTCCAGCTTCTGTGATCTTTAATTCCTCTTTTCTCTTGCCATTTCTAGCTTCACAGGCTTATTAATTTGCACTACACTCTAAACAAGCAGGCAAAAGATGCCTTGCTGTCACAGCTTTTCTCTAAAGAAAAAACTGGGTTATATGTTTCAGATCATTCGGCTATCAAAACTTTAAAAGGCAGAGGAGAGACAGACCAGAAGTTCTGCTCCCATCAACTTTGAGACAGGCAGAATATTGATACTGAGCACCTTGTCAAGAAGAGCTGCTTCTGATAACTCAAAGTTCAAAAAAACAGTGTAAAAAATCTCATAGACTTCTACACTGGCAGTTTATGACACACAGTTCCCTTCATTGTGTTTCTAGCACTGTAAAAACACACTTTCATGCCAAATATTTCCAAGCCAGCATGCAGCAAAAGCAGGGCTGTTCCACATGGGGGAAGGAGCCGGGAGCTGAGGGTGACCACAGCACTGGCAGTGCCCTCACCAGTGTGGGCACCCCATGGTGTGATGGGCTGGGCAGAGCAGGTGCTGCCAGCAGGGCCCACTGACAGTCCCAGACAAGGCAAGAGTTATTCTTCCACATCCTTCCAGGGAGCCCAGTCTGCACCAGCAGGAGCCAGGGGCAGAGAAAGGAGTGGAGACAACATTATGATGTAGGTTGGGAGACAAGACACCTCCAGTGTAGGTCTGAGGCCCATCCAAGAGATGGAGACAGAGACAGCCCTGGAGACAAAGTCTGAAATACAGCTCCTAAATCACTGGGCAGAAAACGGGTGGGTGATGTATTGATGCCCTCAGGGCTCTGACCTGGGCAGAGAAATTTCTGCCGTGAAGAAAGTTGTAGTCTAAGCAAAACTGAAAGAGAAAAATACATCTGGCACTGGGAGAAACAACAAGATGATCTTGCAAGCACCTTCCCAATTCTATGCTCCTTGTGGCAGATGAGGGCACTGAAGGAACACAGGCTGCAGGAAGGCTGCAGCAGCCTCTGCTTAACATCACAACTATAAGGAAACTTTCCACACAGCACTCCTAAGAGTACAGGACATGGCAGGTAAAAGGAAAAGCAACAAGTTGGACTCGACTGGGAGTTCCCACCCCTTGTTTAAACAGTCTGAGATGGCGAGAAGGTGAAAGCAGGAGGCTTCTGGTCAAGCCTTTGAGGAGACAGAAAGCAGCTTCTGAAAGATTAAAGAAAACTTGTTTCCCAGCATTCAGGGCCAGAAATTTGACTAAAAAATTGAGCAGAGAAAGAAAAACATGCCTGCAAGGATACAGTGGGAAAGAGGAAAATGGCTTATAAACTTCCTCATGCCCGCTATACCCAATTAAACTATTGTAAATGGCAACAATACATTCACACGTATTCTAATTCAGTTTTGTGTTTCATTTAGTTTATTTTAAAAGCCTTTTGCTTATCTTGGGGGAAGCCTCAGCTCACTAAAAAGAGATGGTAGAGAGGGTCTAATTAAAATTAACCCAAACATCCTCATATCTTTATACTCTGAAATCACAGTTTTGTCACAAGTGTCTAGTTGGCAAGAAGCCAGAAGAGTCTGATGTGTAACATTTCTCTCACTGTTCCTGCTGGAGCTCATCCACACCAGTGTCCTGGTGACAGCAAATGCTTATGGGTCCTGCAAGCCAGCAGCTCTGCTGCTTTTAATAAGATTATTGAGATTTAGAAGCAGTGCTGCAGTATACCTGCCCAAGGGGCAAGCAAGGCTGGAACTCACAAGTTTCTTTTTGCAGTGTTTCCTACTGATTGATCTCTGATCACGTGCAGATCAATTGTGAAGGGAGAGTCATTTCTGTGACTGCCAGGGCCCAGCACAGCAGGCTCCTGACCCTCAGCTGGCAGTCTGACAATAAGGAACAGCAGGCCTGTATTTCTACAACAATCTGTAGAACAAATTGAGTTAAGGTCATAGGATAATTCAGGTTAAAAAGGAGGTCTGGAGGTCACCAACTCCAACCACCTGCTCATAGGGTCAGCTGTGAGGTCAGAGCAGATTGTTCAGGGCCTTACCCAATCAGGGTTTGACAATCTCTAAGGCTGGACACTGCTCTGGGCAGCCTGTTCCACTGACCATCCTCACTGGAAAAATGTTCCTCCCTATTTCCCATCTGAACCTCCCCTGCTTCTACTTATACCTCTCCCACATACATGTCAGTGAAGATCCTCACTCTCCATAACCTCCCCATGGATGTTGAAAAGATGCCATTCACGGCAGACCAGCCAAGGGCCCCAGATTCTCCACCTTCAGAGCCCTCCACTGAACTCACAACAGTGTATGGACACCCTTCCCTGTACTGGGGACCAAAGCTGGATGTAACAATTCAGATATGGTCTACTGAGTGCTGTAGAGAAGATGATCACTTCCCCTGATCCACTGGCTGATTCATTTCGTGCATCCCAGGAGCTGTTGGCACCTTTGCTGCCAGGGCTGGCTCATGCTCAGCTTGCTGCTCACTAGGACACCCAGAGCCACCACTCAGTGTCCAGTCTGTGTCATTGCAAGGACTACTCCTTCACACAGACAGGACTTAAAACTTTTCTTTCCTGAATTTCATAAGGCTCCTGTTATTCCATTCCTCCTGGAATAGGTGTATAGGTGTCTCCAAATAGCCTGTATAGGTGTCTCCAAATGACAGAGATGGGGCTGTCCAACTCTTCATTGCTATCGGTGTGGTGAAAACAAAATCAGTTGTTGTCTACTCTATGTGACATTTCCTGTGTTACTTAAATCTAATAATAGGCAAGCATGCTTTTTGTATTTCTTGTCATTCTTCACATCAACATTGCAAATAAGCTGGAAAGAACATTGTTTTTTGGCTGTTAGCTTGTTTGGTTGGTTTTCCTACCTCCAAACAAGACACTGTTGTATTTCCGCTCTGGAGGTATCCCAGCCATCACTGCAAACCAGTCTACACCACGTTGCAATGACAAATAGAATCCATCCTGAAAAACAGATAACAGGGAAATAGAAGCAGGAAGTCTCTCTGTTTTATTTTCAAAGACAGCATCAGAGCTTAGTGAACTAGAGACAATGTTAGATGACTCCTTCCCTCCTCCTCCTCATGAGGGAAAATTTCCTTACTGGATCATAGGCCAAAAATAGCTTAAATTGTGAATGCCAACAGACAGCAGATAATTGGGTGTATATGTTTGGGTGGGGGAATGTCTGAATTTGAACTTTTTCAAACCTTCAGGCCCATTACTTGCTAAATCCTCAATTAAACAGGCATGCCCTGAATGTTTCAATTAAAAAGGTAACATGAGACACACTCTGTACAGCTGCACATAGACTCTTTAGCCTGGGAGACCCAGAAGTTTGCAGATGCAGAAAGAATAGGTGGTGCAAAAAAAAAAGATTCCCAAAAAGAGGAGAAGGACTTTAAAAGAAGCGGGTCTGGAAAAGAAGGCGAAGGTCTTGGCTATTGGAAATACACTGGAAGTGGAGGAAGACCCTGGAGATCAGAGTCCATGGTTTGGGTTAGAGATATGGTTGTAAGAAGGACAAAGCCTACAGCTGCAGCTGGAGTGGGGTTAGAAAGGGGCTGAGAGACAGAGGAGTGGGCTGCAAAAACAATTCTCCCATGACAACATTCATCTTGACCAGCAATGCCAGTAACACCTGAGAAGGGGAACAGTGAGCCCCTGCACAGCCAGGCTCCAACAGGAGCTTCTGCTCTGTTCCTGGAGGAGCAGCCAGCTCCCTGCTCGGAGTGAAAGCTGAGGTGGAACTCCATGCTGGGGGAGGGAGCAAGTGGCTGTGGGAAATACTCTGGTGGGGTGAAAGCTCTCATCTCTTTGGTTCTTAGATAAACCCCAGCATGCAGATCCATTATGAACTGTCTCACCCATGACATCGGTATAAGATACAAAAGCATTGGTAACTACAAGGACTAGTCCCTAAGAAATATGTGAATTTTCATTCAAAACAAATCTCTCATTTTAATGAAAAAAGAAGAGTGAAGAGTCTTATGTACATTCAAAAATAAATTCAGTCCATGAACTGAAAAATAAATTCAGTCACATGAATTTTTATGTGCTGGGTAATTATTAATCTTGCTACAGCTGTTTGGTTTGCCCCAAGGCAAGTGATTTTTCTTCCATTCCTCCCTCAAGATCCTAACACTTCCTGTGGGCTGACTTTCTCTGTTACTTACCTCAGTCTGGCTGTAATAATCAAGGATGGAAGGAAACAGTGGCAAGATGAGAGCAAATCCCAACAAGTCGATGAAGAGTGCCAGGAAGACAATTGTAATAACACGATTATAGTTCTGTTCTTGCTTGTCATTGACAGAGCTGCTGCTGGTTCCTCTCTCTCGCAGGGCCATGTTCCCAGTGCTCTGCTTCTAAAAAAAATTACATTTATATCCAGTCAACAGGAAGCCTTTTGCAGACCTTTCATAAGAGTATCTTGCTGATTCATTCTTACTTTCTACAGACTTCACAAAAAATAAGTTCTGGCTATATTAAGCTGCCTGGGAACAAGGGAACAAGAGCCTCTAGTCTCTAGTCTTGGTTAGTAGCTCAGCACCAAGTTTGCTTCCATTAAGAACAGGCTACAAAGGCAATAAAACAACTAACTCTATTATAAGAGCACCTCAAATAGAACAGAACTAAGGAACATTTGAAGTTTGTCAACATGTGGGCAACACTAATATGACTTTCCTAAATGTTTTCAACTCAGCATTGCAGTAAAATAGGTATGAAAGGGTAGTCTATTCCAAATATTTACAATCAAGTAAGAGTTTATTTATGTCTTCAGTGTATACTAGAAATGATCAAAATAATAACAATTAAAAATATATATATAAAAGCAGAATTCCTAACTATTGCAGGAATGCTGTCTTCAAGATAAACCCCAGAGAGCAACACAAGAAACAACAGAAAAAAATTTTGAAATTTCTTTTTTTTTTCTTTCTCCAGGTGATAGCCACTGAGCTGGGGCATCAAATGATTAAGGCAGCATTTTTATTTTGTCAGAAATATCAGAACTATTAACTCTCTTTGATAATACGCCAAAACTGTCTTAAAGCCCTAAACAAGAATGCAGGCCATATATTATTCAGTATTTAACAAATAAAGGAGTTGGTCTCAATCCTGAAAATAAACTCATTTTCAACATACATCAAAATCAAGGAGAAATACATAAACCATGGAACTGTAAACTTCAGATTTGTAAAACATGCAGGATATCTCAGTCATAAAAGAATCAATTTTACAGTCCCTTCTTCTGCAAAAATCCCTGAACATTTGTTGCACTAAAAGAGTAAAAAAGGAGACAGAATTTCATCCAAAGCCAATTAATACAAAAACATTCATTGACTTTGATGAGTCAGGACTGAAAACAGTGAGCAATTCTTAATATAAATTTTATTCCAGACCAGATGTACCATATTACATACACAAGGCACTTATGTATAGAAAACAATACTACACTAATTGAAGGCCGTAACACTTTGTCATGCTCAGCAACAAATATTATTGTGACATTTCTTTACCTGTGAAGTCAGTTTATTAGCACTGAAGCATTATTAAAGCTCAAATGCCATGAGGTAAATAAACATGGGAAAACATCCATTTACTAAACTCTTGGCATAATGCTCTTAACCAAACTGGTCTGATCACTAGCAGATTTATGTTCAAGACCCTTTTATTTAAAATGGCAAATCATCACCACTGCAAATATTCAGCATTATTTGCTTATCCAAGAGCACATGGAGCCAAAATAACCATTCCTTTAAACAAATACTCTCTAGCCCTAGGTCTGTCCAGCCAACAGCTGAGGGATGGCTTCATTGGGAAAGATTCTATCTTGATTTTCCTCACAATTTGTTTATTCATCCAGTGAATTGTATGACCAAACTGAACTTTATTCCAGGGTTATTTACAAAGGTAACACCCTTCACACCTTTCCCTCACGAACATTTCTGCCAGTGTGCACCTCAAACCCATCCTTGCTTGCACTGACCTTTCACTCTGCTCCAGTTTTGGCTGCGTGGTTGTAATTTCCCTTACGCAATATCCCAAGGTACTGCATGTTTCGTCCTTTGTGCTCCATCAGTTTTGTTGTTCAAACCTCCCCATAATTTTTTGCTAGGCAGGAAACCACACAACATTTTACAGGCCCTTGGCATCCTGACAGCAAACCCAGAACACTTCAGCTTCACCGGGACGCCTGCCTTGCGTGAGGCGCGTAGGGAGAGGGAGGGCTCTCAGTTTGGGGAAGTTGTTTCTCCGCACACGGGAGTCCCTGACACTCGCTGGCTCTGCCTGGCCCTTCCAGCCCTTCCCTCGGGATTCCCCGGCCGTGTCTCGTCGCTTCTGTCCCGTCCCCCGTCCGGAGGGCCGGGGATTGATGCCCAAGCTCCCAGGAAGGGATCAGCACCAAAGCTGGCCCTGCCCTAACGCACAAACTGAGATTTGTCATCTGCCACTAGCCAGAATTTCATCCTTTTGAGCTTTTCTTACCTCACCTTCTCTCCCTTTAAAATTTCCCGGGCCCGGCTTTACCTGCTCAGCCTCAGGAGGGCTTCTCTGCCTCCCTCCCACAGCCCTGGCTCAGGTCAGAGCAGGCGCTCGGCCGGGGCACACGGACAAGCCGCAGTTCCCCAGGGCAGGGAAGGGGCGGCCCCAGAGACATGAGGCGGAGGACGCGGGGTCCCGCACCCGCCGGGGGAGCGGCGCCCGGCCCTGCCCCGCTGCTCCCACCGCCCATCCGCCCCCGCCCCGGGCACCTACCGCTGCTCCGGGGTGTGCGGACGGCCCCCGCCCGCCAAAAGCCTCCCCGGGGATGCTGCGGGCGGCGGCTCCTCCCCGGCCCTCCGCGGCGCCCCGGCCGCCTTCCTGTTCCGGCGGGGATGGAGCCGCTCCCGGCCCGCGCCCGGCGCCGCCGAGGACGGACCCGGCCCGCCCGAGCGGCTCCGCACCCAGGGCAGCGCCGCGGCCTCAGCAATCGACCGGCCCGCGGGGATCGCGTACCTCTCGGCACAGCCCTTCCTTCGCCCTTAAAGACAGTTCTTGAAACACTTTTTCCAAGGGAAGAGCGATGTTTCGTTTGTTGCTACAGCAGCAGTTAGCTGCGGCTTTGATAAGGACTATCTGACAAACAGAAAAAGGTAGTTGCAAAAGATGCAACTCTGTTCCCAAACCAAACTTCTCCCTCAACGTTTAGTTTTTTTTAGCCCGGAGAACATGAATAGCTATGGTATTGTAAGTGCCACCGAGCACTGTTCCCTTATCCAGGAGTGTCTGGTGTCCAACTGCCTAATTAAAATGGGAGGATGTGGTTACAAGTGGACTTAGGCAGATGCATCACCACAGTCTTAAACAGGTAAGACTCTGCCAACCAAGTGTATAAAGCAAATTAATATAGGTATTGAAAAGACTTCTGGTTCCCTCGAAGGCAATGCAGCTTGGGGTGGATGCAGTTATTAGCACTTGGACATAGACCGTCCACTCAGTGACACCTCGCTCATGGATTGCCAGCTGATTACACTTGGAGGAGCTTATGTAAGTGTAACATCAGGATTAACATGCCAGTTAGATCAAAGAGTTACCTAACTGGCTAACTCGAATAGTGAGCTGCTAATATCATGTGTACCTTAGAATTTTATGTACTTGGTTTGGTGTGAGAAATATGGTAGATTCACTACATAGTCTGAAACCTGAATGATTACATGACGATCGCAGCCCATTCAGAGGCAAACATCTGTTTTGAGGTGCTCTAGACTAAGCATGAATAATCCTTTAAAATCCAAAAAATATGAACAGATGTATTCTTCTGGCTGCTAATCACTGTATATAACTGATCCGGCACCATCTGAATTCAGATACATTAAAAAACCCCAATGAAACAGCAAAAAAACTAGCTCTTCCTGTTGTTAAACCTACCGGCCTAAAGCTTTTGCAGTTCACTGAGCCCAGTTGTTACTGCAGTCAACCATGTCATACAATCCTGCATGTAAACACATTGCACTGCTTCTAGAACTAGACAGGTCATTACCCACTCCTTCCCAGTCTAAAACCTTGCATATCTGACAGAAAATAGCTTAATTTGGTTTCTAGACTACATTTATTAACACTGGATTTTTTATCAGTCTTGTTTTTTTACTGAAATAACGCCTCATTTACTCTGGCTTTTACTTCCCTGCTCTATTGCTAAAAAGCAATAGTGTTAGCCCTAATACCAATATTTTAAAGGACGTAATGCCATACAGGGTCTTCATCTTAGTATTTTAGACTCGGACAACGTTCAGACTGCATGAAGGATTTTAGTTTTCCACTCCAGACCTAATTAACTGAAGGAGATAAAAACCCCAACTCCAACCTTCCCTCAATCCAAATCCTTACAAATAACCAGTCATTTTAACTAAGCAAGATGGCATAGTCAATACATTTAGGACTGAAATATACCTGTTTAGCTTAGGAGACAACCTGGAAGACTGCAAGGAGCTCATTCATAGAATGCTTTTGACCCCCTGAATAAGTAACACCTCACAATCTCAACGTGATGATAAACCTGCCAAATGTTCCATGTCAGAGCTTCTGTTCGACTTTTCCAAATGCCTAGAAGGCCCACGAAGAGGAAATTAGTCCCACCAGTTCCTATGGCTGACACCAGTCTCTTCCCAGGAGAGCAGCCAAAGTGCCCCGGCTGAGCTCGGGAGCAGCCTCAGGGCTGCACACAGCAGAAGGCTGATGGCCGGAGGGGAAGCCTTACACAGAGCAGGGACACACCATGGTAGATGGTATGACTGAGAATATCAAACTGCTAACCAGCTCCTAACTGACAACCAAAAGACCAAACTACTGAGGAAGCTTTTCATGCTGTCACAAAAAAAGTAATTTATGCAGTTTCTAGCTGAACAGTTTCGAACTCACCCTATTCTTTACAATATTCATATTCAGGGTAGCTATTCTCTAGGACAGCTGATGTTGACAGATAAGATACCTGAAATTAGTGGCAAAACGGTAATTTTCCTATTTTGTGTGTGATGACTTGATTCTAGTTACAGAATAGTTTCTTTTTTTGGCTAATTAAATACAGATTTACAATTGATAACTGATGTGTCAAAAGGCCTGTTATGACAAGTCCTGGGTTAAAAGAAACAAGGAGACAAGACAGTAACTGGTAAATGTCATGGTGTTCAAGAAGTTCTATGAGAAAGGGTCTGCCAGCACTCAAATGATCAGACCTTCCTATCACATCAGAGCAGCAACACTGCCCAGATACTGTGGTACTGAGCAACAGCTACACTGTCAAACCAGATTATTAAGCTAAGGCAGGACTGCATAGTCTTGCCTTTGTATTCAGGTAAAACACTGTGTGTTAAGCATCATGGTTAGTCCCAGGTTTGTAATATTAAATCCAACTTTAAACATTGACAGTACAATTTGTAAAATTGCATACAGTGATTTTCATTCAACAAGTTTTCAAACAGAACTACTTTCAGTCTGGCATTCCAAAACAGTTGTGTAAGTTTATCAGCTGAGGTTTCCTCATCCTTCATCTTTGTTCATCAGCATCACAGGATGTTCCTGTTCATTCTCTTGTCCCAGAAAATGTCCTGTCCCAGAAATATTATCATTGTCTCTCTACCCTCTTTCTTTCTTACCTCCCTTACTGAGGAATAAAAAGCAGCTGCAAGTGGTATCAAAAATCAGGATCAAAGTGCCTCTATCAGCCTCTCTGTGATTCTAATATTCTGCTGGATAAAACCTCCGAAGCTACTGCTAAAGTCAGATAAATAAATAATACTTACTAACAGTTTATTTGTGCTATATAGACTGTGACTAAAACTCCAAACTGAAAGTACTAATTTATAGCATGAAATAGGAAGTTAGCTCCTCCCTCATTACTTCACTCTCAAGTTCTTGACTTAAAAGAGATTTGGCTTAAAAGAAAAAGAATCATACTGTGCCAAATGGAAATAAAATAGAAGTGTGCTAATCTTCTGAGATTCCTTTGAGGTTTCAGACGATAACCCTTCCAAAATTAGCAAAGCTAACTGAAAATTAATTTATTTTATAAAAGTGTGAATGGATTTCAAACATAGGAATCTTACTAATTTTTGCATGACACAAAAATTCCTTCCCTACATGTACTTAGCATCCAGCCTATTTTAACACTTAATACAAGTACTTTTGCAAACAAAAAAAAGCTGATGATGATCACATATTACTTGCATTACTAGTCATGCTGACAGTTAATAAAAGCCTTTTCCTTCAAAAAAGTGCTTTTCTCTTTTAAGAAACAAGACTTACCTAACAAAGACAGTTTTGTCATTGGAGACTAAATGTAAAGGCTGTGTTTCAACTCACCCTCTCCTAGTTTTAGTCCTGCTTCCAATACAAGTTTCATTAGAAAAAAAAACCTCAAACCAACCAACAACAAGAAAACCCAACCAAAAAAACCCATATCCCAAAAAATCCCAAAAAGCAAACACCAAACCAAAACCCCCAGAAAAAAGAACAAAGAAAACATTCTAAGCCAGTCCAAAACACCCAAGCCTAACTGTTAAATCGGATTTACTGACAGCATGTAAGTTTTTCTTCATGAACACAGGTAGAGCATTATGATGTCTCAGTCACGTATTGGCCAAAACACAGACCAGATCCAGGAAGAGCATTTGAAAATGGAGGGAGCTTTGGGGGTTTGCTTTTGTAAAGAACCATGGCCATTAGTTCATTCTTAATACAGGTCTTATGTTATAGTTTGTCTTTCAGATTGAAATCAAAATGTTAATGTAAAAGGGAATTTTGTTTTCCTAAGTTTTCCATAGAAACATTACAATTTTGTTTGATACATAACAACTAAGAATTTACCAAATAGGTAGTGAATACCTGAACAGAGAACCTAGTTCAGATTAGCACCCATCAGTAATTGTGATGCTCTTTTGTCTAATTGCAACATCTCTTTGCAAATACAGTACAAAAAGAAAGCATTAGAAGTATTTATTGGCTCTCTTAGAGGAGCAGATGTTTTTCAAAGTCATGCTGGGCAGTTATCAGTGATTAGACATGTATGATAAATTAAGTGGAAGAAAGCTAAGGATATTGCTGTTCCCTTAAGTCAGACAGTTTTGAACATACTGAGGAATTCTAATTAATCACCCTAGATTATTAAGAACTTCAGAGCAGTGCTCAATTCAAAACTTACTGAAAAGATCAAAGCTTTAACAAAGGACTTCTATTCAATAGAAGTTGATTCCATTACTCAGTACACAATTTGGCTGTGTCCTGATGCTACAAACTAATTAAAATGTTACTATTTAAGTTATACTACGATTATGAGAGCTGCCTGCAACTATTCAATGTTTAAAAAAGATCATAGAATGTCCTATCAGGACCACCCCCAAGAGTCACCCCATGTGCCCAAGTTTCTTGAATTCTGTCAGGCTTGGTGCTTGTGACCACTTCTCTGGTGAGATGTTCCAGAGGAACCTTTTCCTTATTTCCAAATTACCCCCAACTCAATTTCAGGCCATTCCCCTGAGTCCTGTCACTATCACCACAGAGATCAGTGTCTGTCCCCACCGCCCTTCATGAGGAAGCTGTAACTGCAGTGAGGTCTCCCCTCGGTCTCTTCTTCAGGCTGAACAGACCAGGGGCCCTCAGCCACTCCTCACACAGCTTTCCCTCAAGCCCCTTCACCATCTTTGTTGCCCTGCTCTGGACACTCTTTTGTAGCTTTATATCCAGCACTTGAGGTGAGGCTGTCCCAGTGCAGAGCAGAGCAGGACAATCCCCTCCCCTAGCCTGGCTGGCGATGCCAGATGCCCTCTCTGAACAAGGATGTCCCTCCTGGCTGCCAGGGCACTGCTGGCTCACATTCAACTTTCTGTCAATCAGGAGCCCCAGGCCCCTTTCCACAGTGCTGCTCTCCAGCCTCTCATTCCCCAGTCTGTCCATACATCCAGGGCTGCCCCATTCCAGGTGCAGAATCCAGCACTTGCCCTTGTTGAACTTCACACAGTTGGTGAATTTGTCTGCAGGACCCTTCTGCCTCTGAGGGAGTCAGCAGCTCCTCCCATTCAGTGTCTTCAGCAAATCTTAGGGCAGCTTCAAGTCTCATGTCCAAATTGTTGATGCAGTTGTTGAAGAGAACTGGCCCTGAAATGAAACTCACTGGTGACTGGTCACCAGCCTGATGTAACCAAAGGTTTCTGCTGTACAATTTGTGCATGTGTGTAGGTCAAGTTAGGTGTGTGTGATCAGGTTTTAGACTAAGAATTCTGATTATTCAACCAAATATTCTCATTAAAATAAAAATAAGCATGCCCCATACAAAAGTGTTGTTTTTATTTTCCTTATGAAAGTTGTGGATTTTCTGAATAAGCACGTTCATTTATTCAAGCAAATCTGATGATGTCTCCTCAAAAGAAATGCATCCAAAAAATGCAATTAAAATCTGTTCAAAAGCCATAATATTGGGGTATTTTATATGGCAGTAGGTAGTCCCAATTAACTCTTCCATTTTTTCCTTTTCATTGCTTTCCATTCACCTTCCTGTGTAGCAAGGCTACCAAGAAGCTCTTTCACTTTTCGTTTTCTGGCTGAATCTCTGTAAAACAATCAACATATGATATATTTCAGAAAGATTATATTAAGGAAAATAAATATACTTAGAGAGTAATTATTAATTCATAAAAAGCCCCACAATTCTTAAATTTCATCAACACACCGTTAAAATAAAACCATTTTGCATCCTCTTAAACTAGAGAAATGAAACTGCAAAGCTGAAAACACTTTAAATGATCTCTATTGAAAATGTTTGGTTTTCTTCAAATTGTCCCATTTTATTTTAGTATGGCTGATCACTAATGGCAGTCTTGGCACACAGCAAAGAAATTAACACACAGCAGAACAACTCCCAAAGTGGTGCTGAGGCAAAGGCTACGTTACCTTTCCATGATTTCTGACAGTTGCATTCTAGCCAGAAATTGGTTATCTTTCCGAATCTCACGAATGGCTCCTTTAAGTTCACGTTTATGCCTCTGGATCAGCTGCTTTCTTTCTTGTTCCTTCTTGCTGCCTGCCTGCTTTCTTCCAAACTCTAAGCTGAAATGAGAATGTATGTGTAAGCATAGAAACCCACTTTTTTTTCATATTTATAAGGAGAGTTTTTGTATAAGAATTAACTCAGTATTTAAATTCCTGCGTATAATTCAATTGCAAAATAAGGAGCTCCCCAATGAACATAAAAACACTCACCACACCTTCTAACTGCACATCAGCAGCAGCCAATGACCACACCTCAATTCCCCATATGCAGCCTGCACTTTGAACAGGCTAAAAAAGCTAGAGTAGAAAAATGGAAGATGTCTGGAGAAAGATAGACTCTCCCAATACATCTTAAATTTTTGCAGACACATTAATTCTTCTCAGTAGATGCATTTAACAGAAAAAGTCTAATCAGTTGCTTGGAGATAAGTATGTAAGGCAGAGCAAAGCTATCCTCTTCAATTACTAGAATAAATAAAGCAGACACTTTGTGCCCTGTAGATAACCAATATGGTTAAATAAGTCAGAAACCAATATAAAGCAGATTTCCTGAATCAGAACACTCTTCTATTATCTGCAAAACTAAATTAGTGTTTTTCCCATCCATCTTTTTACCTTCATATACTTCTTATATATATTAACTACTTATTTTTGCTCTTGTGACTTGAGTGCCCGACAGAGCATTCAGTAAAGTACCTGACAGGATAATAATCATCTAATCATCTTGAAATTTGTAAATTTATGATTCATTATATGGGCAAGAGTTGACCTCCAGTGCTATTTTTCCTACAGGATAACATCTGCTCTTAAAATTCCTCTTTCCTTTTCTTCTTTCCCTCCCTACCACCCAAGTAGCTGGCCCCTCGTGAATCATGCATAAAATCTAGCAGAAAAACAGTTCTGTTTTGTGTCATGCTTTCCAAATCCATTCCAGCTTGCTAAAAAAATCTTAAAGTTTAAATGCACCTTTCCTTTGCATCCAGTGTTCTTTACTTACACTTTCACAATTTTTGGAGTATACTGTTTCAATGGCACTGGCTTTTTTTTCTCACAAATCAGTGGGGTATAGTGTTTTACTTTGTTCTCCAGCTCTTTCAGAGCACTGTGATACAATTCCTGATAATGCAAAACAAATTACAATTGTAAAAGCATATCAAAGCCACCATAAATCACAAGCTATTATAAACTGAATCAACAGTAATGTTCTCCCCATGTATTTTTCTCCTGGGTTAAGTCACAACTACTCATTAAGACATTGCTAACACTGACATGCTGCAATCCAGGCTTTATAATTCTTAAAAGCTTTTGAAAGTCTTTTAAAAGGGTATCATGAACAATAACAAAGGTCTGGTAGTTTCACCTAACAGAGGAAGAAGCCAGTTTAATTCAGACTCTTCCTTTCATGATAATTTTAAGAATAATTGGGTTTTTCTATTTTGATGGGAAAAAACACAGGCCATTTAGCATCATCTACATAATGAAACTTTGTTCTCTAAGGATATTTTATGATGCTTCTTTGAGGAGAATAACATTTTGCTACATTCAGAAGAGACAGATTAAAAATTTTAATCTCATTGCTAGAAAATAAGCAACTCTCCTAGGTAAGGTACTGACCAGGCATATTTATGTTCATTTTATCTGAACAGTCATAATTTTTATCTCCTCAGTTTGGTACATGTATTTGTTTTACCAAGGTCTTACAGATTCACTTCAAAAGTATCAGAGCAACTGGATGCCCAGATTACTCTCCTTATAAATTACGTCACTCATGGAATGCTACATTATTACAAGCCAAGTGCTGTTCTCTTCATTTAGATGAGCAAAAAACAATACACAATGGAAAAATACCTTTTCTAAACATTCTCTGCTCTTGTTTTTTCCACAGAAACATCAAAATGCCTGACCCTCGAAAAAATCTCACTAATGCTTACACTTATTTCTTTTTGTTCATGCACAGAATTTATTAACAATTGTAAACAAACTGTATTGATTGTTTAAAACAATTGTATTATTATTTAAATCCCGAGGAATACATACCTGCATTTTTTCAGGATATTCATTAACTGGCACATGTTGTGTAAGGAGTATTCTGACAGGATGCATTATTTCATGGAATGATGGCAAGCACTCATAGAGAGCTGCACACTTTTTAATAAGGTCAAAACACAGGGCTAGACATGATAACCTGTTAATGCACAAAAAATGTTAAAATTTCATTTGCAAAAACTGCAGTGGATGTTTGAATAAAATGAACTGAATTAATTAAATTTGGTCTGTTAGCAGAATCCATTAAGACTGCTTTGCAGAACCCATTACAATTAGAAATAGTTTTTAATTCAGACAAAAAATTTCACTCTCCTAAGCAAATACCAAAAGAATTCCATCACCAACGAATCTTCATGTCAGTGCACTGAACACAAGCCAATATTGTGTCTTTGCCACTTATGAGGAATAGGAAGTTTTTAATACTCATTCTAAAAGTGTTCTGCTACTGGTTCTGAAGTTCTAAAATTTTGCTGAAGAACTAGTAATTTTGGCTTTCAGGTCTCCTAGAACTTAACAAAAGCTTTACTTATGCCAGAATAAAGTTATACCATAACACATGTGCAAGATGACAAATGAGGCTGAACACGGTTAGTGAACATGTTAATTATGGTTTTCCCTAATTTTATTTTTCTATTTATGTTACACTTTCTAATGTAGTGTTTGTACATACATACAGTTATTTGAACTCTTGAGGAGCTTGACTGTTTAAAGTACTGAGCACCTCCTCTGTCCTGACAGCATCCTCATCAGTTCAGAGCTGTACTAAAACCAACGGAAGGTCTGAGCATTCCAACAAGTGCTCTGCATAATGTTCTGGCAAAAGATTAGCACATGTTCTGTGCTACAGAGTAGCATCATAAAAACATAGCAGAACTATCCACTACTCTTATTTTTACTTCTAAAGAGCACTGAGATAACACAACAGATGATTTGCTATTTTTTCTGTTCACACTTCTTACATACCTGGTATGATTTATCTCTGTTTTGCTGGTTTCCTTTAATCTAGTCACAATACTCAATGGCACATTTTGCTTCTCCCAACTTTTCAGATCCTCCTTATCACACACAAAAAGCAATTCTAGATTTTTCCCTACTGGTGTAAAAGGATGCACTACAGTATAGCCTAAAAAAACCAAGAACAACAGTCATTAAACAAGATCAGTTCTACGTATTCTTTCTGAAGAAAAACTGCCAACTCATTTCACATTTTTTATTGTACTACCTTAAAAAATATTTCCATCAGTATTAAATTTTTCTAAAACAGAAAACATTGGAGCATGGCGACATAGGTCAGTGCACTAGTCACATTGCCCAAATCACACAATCCAAAGGCAAGGACTGGGAAAAACAAGTACTGACCACTGCAGAAAGTCAGGCTTGAGACTAAGGAACCTGAATGTGCTCAGGTCCATGGGACCTTAGGGATCTGAGGGTCCTGAGGAAACTAGCAAGATAAAGCTCCTAAACAACTTTCATACTTGAAAAGTTGCACCAGACTGCTGAAGTTCCCAGTGACCGGAAAAAGAAAAAAAACAATCTCCATTTTTAAGAAGGGAAAGAGGAAAGATCCAGGGAACTACAGGCTGATCAGCCTCACCTCTGTGCCCAGCAAGATCATAGAGCAGATCCTCCTGGAAACCATGACAAAACACATGCAAAACACAAGGATGCTCAGTGACAGTCAACATGGCTTCGTTATGGGTAAATTGTGCCTGATAGGTTTGGTGGCCTTCCATGACAGGATTACAACATCAGTGGATAAGCAAAGAGCAACTGATGCCACTTACCTGGATTTGTACAAAGCATTTGACACTGTCCTGCACAATATACCTGTCTCTAAACTGGAGAGGCATGGATTTGACAGGCGTATGACTCAGTAGATAAGCAATTATCTGGATGGTCATACTCAGAATTGTGGCCAATGGTTCAGTGTCTGGATGGAGATCACTCACGAGCAGGATCCGTCAGGGGGTCTGTCCCAGGACCAGTGTTACTGAACATCTTGGCTGGGGACACAGGGGGACTGAGAGCACCCTCAGCACGCTCGCAGATGAGACCAAGGTGAGTGGTGAGGTTGATACTCTAGAGGAACAGGATGCCATCCAGAGGCACCTTGACAGGCTTCAGAGGTGGGACCATGTGAACCTCATGAAGTTCACTAAGACAAACTGTGAGGTCCTGCATCTGAGTTGGGACAATCCCACACATGGATAGAGACTGGGCAATATGAGTGGCTTGAGAGCAGCTTTGCAGAGGACTCAGGGTATTGGTGGATGAAAAACTGAATTCTGAGCTGACAACATGCCCTTGCAGCCCAGAAAGCCAATGCATCCTGGGCTGTGACAAAAGCAGTGTGGGCAGCAGGTCAAGGGAGGGGATTCTTCTACTCTACTTCACTATCACGAGATCCCACTTCAAGGAATGTGTTCAGCTCTGGGGCCCTCAGTGGAAGGACATGGACCTGGCTCAAGTGCATCCAAAGGAGGGCCATGAAGATGACCAGAGAGCTGGAACACTTACCCTGTAAGGATAGGCTGAGGAAGCTGGGGCTGCTCAGCCTAGAGAAGGCCCTGGGGAGACCTTACAGCAGCCTTCCAGTATTTAAATGAGGCTTACAGGAAAAATGGGGAGGAACTCTTTACCAGGAAGCACAGTGATAAGATGAGGGGTAACAGTTTTAAACTGAGAGAGGGTAGATTTACAGTAGATAAGAAACTCTTCACTATGAGAGTGGTGAGACATTACAACAGGCTACTCAGAGCCTTTGTGAACGCCTCAGCCCTCTAAGTGCTCAGGACCAGGTTGGATGGGGCTTTGAGCAACTTGGTCTAGTGGAAGGTGTCCCTGCCCATGGCAGGGGGGTTAGAATTAGATGGGCTTTGAGGTCCCTTCCAACTGAAACCATTCCGTGATTCTTTGATTCATTCTGTGCATGGGGAAAGTCAGGACATGTTAGGTACATGTTTGCCCTGGGGGAAAGAGGACACACAGTTAAACTGCACGTTTGCTCCAGGAGAGAGCACTGGATATGCTTAAGAGGACAGGGCAGGCACAGGACCTTTCCCTGGAGTCACAAGCAGACAGCTTTGACCAGAAGGTGCTCATGGAGCACAGTGAGCTGGAACAGGGAGAGCCCACAGCTGCAGCCATGGAGCCTCTCCTGTGAGCTTGCAGCAGGGGCCCTCAGGCACACCATAAAGTCTTCTCCCACTCCAGGTAAGGGGTTTTAAAACAGGAAGAGCATGGAATGTAGAATATATACTCCAGCAGGGCATATGGAAAACACTAAAGAATCCCTATGCTTCTGATCACAAGCTGATCTGTGAAACTACTTACACAGCAACACGAAAGAAGCATCTGAGCAATCATGGCTAAGGGACAAAATAATTTTCATTCTCTGAGCTGGACATTGGGGGTTTTTTTTCCATTCTTTGTTTTCCTTATGTCCTGCAATCTTGCAGTGGAATTTATCTTAAAACTTTTTCAAACTCTAAGTTCAGATTATTTACATGCCCTAGAGCCTGTTCGTGGCTCTTCACAGACAGGTCAGAAGACAGTATATTTAAATAAAGGTTTTTACAGTTTGAGACCCAAAGTTGTAAGACGTTATGACTCACTTATGCAAGACTTATGCAAGATCAGGAACTAAGATAAGTGAGTTTTATTAGCTGATGTACTTGTGAGAGGATAGGAGATCTCATTAACAATTCCATTAGCTAAAGCTATCAACCATGAAAACTCCTTCCCACTCCCTCCACCTACACCTTTTCTTTTTTAAGGTAATAGTTTTTACTCTAAATCAGACTGTATTTCAGTCTTTCATGAAGCTGTAATTCCATGTATCTTTCTCATGAGAGAAATATATGGATCATAAAATTAAAACATTAAGAGTTTATTTGCTGACTCTATTTTCTGTTAAAATTGAAACCCAAGAATTTTTTTGGTGTGATGGTACATCAACATTCCAGAGAGCTGCATGTCTGCCCACTTTAAAATATTCTGAGTTGATAGCTTAACCATCACAAGTACCAGCCACACTTTCACCATGAATATTTAAAAACACAACTGGCTATCTTGGGAACTTCAAAACACCAACACTGACTGGAAAGTTCTCAAAGAGAACACTGTACCTCTAAAGTATCTTTTATTGAGCTTTTCCTCAATGTTAACTGAAACCAACACCATGCAAATTTAAATAGTGCAAAATCATTAACAGAAATACAGAGAAATATTTTTAAAAGGTAACAATTGATCATTACCACCAATTATTTTTCAAGTTTCTTATCTAATTTTGCAGAATCCTGTATTTTAACTGTACCAAACCCCTTGGTAGATCAAAATATTCCAAAAGAGTACACAAAGGAGAAAATTCTTTAAGTACTACGTAACCCACCCACTCCATAACCTCTTCCCACCTCCTTCTAAGAGTTCAGCTGTTGGTGTTCTGAGAATCCAGGGCTTAGCTCTGATGCAGCCCAGCTGTGTAACCTTGGCTCACACTTCAGAGGAAACTGCTGAGCTAAGAGAAGCAGCTGGGGAAAGGTCTGTAGAGTACATCCATGCCAGATAATGAAGGTGAAACTGCAGTGATAGGTTTGTTGAGAAAAGGGATCAGGGGTAGCTCAAAAATTCAAAAGAAAAAAAAAAAGCCACCAGCATGGAAAGGCAAAAAAGTCTCAAGGGAAAGGAAGGAAGCTGCCTACTGAAGATGCACTGGAATACTGACAGAAGCTAAACCTTCCTCACTAGACTGATGACTATTTAGAGAGCAGACTCTTAAGGGTCTTATCAAGAGTGATGAGCACAGTAATACATAGTCTGTAGTTCATTAAATCCCAGATATCTTGTGAGTTTATCAAATAATTGAATTTTTCACTTGGTAATATCCTGCCTGCAGAGTCTCCTCCTGCATGCCCAGACAGAGATATTAACACATGAATTTGTTACTATGTTCTGACAAAACTCCTCAAAAGAAAATTATTGTCACTGAACTGGTCAACAAAAAAAGTGCCAGAATTAGAATAACTTTAAAGACAAAAACTAATAAAAGGAAAAAAATTGAAGAGAGACTGGCAAATTAAAAAAAAATTGCTAACATATGGATTACACTGAAAACATAATTTTATTATCCCTGTTGTCTGTGTAAATTTTTAAGTTTACACACATGTTACTAATCCTGCTTGTGGGCATAGCTGCCCCCCATTACACTACCAAAAATTCATGTCAAATAAATAAAAAGGAAAAACACCAACTTTGTGATATACATCTCTCACTTAGCTTGGTGACATGGCTGTTAGCTGAAGATGAAGGGTGTCTGCAGCATGAGCTACTGCCTCACTGTGAAGTTACAGGGCACATCAGGAATCCATCAGAAACTCTGAATTTCGGAACACAGTCCAATCACACAGTCTGTTTAGAATGACAATATCGCAAAAATACTGCACTGTGGCCAACATGACTTCATTTCTTTTAATAACTTCAGTCTTTTCCTTCCTGCCAACACCACTACAGGATCCACTACAGGATCTAGTTTTTAACAAGATGCCCAAGAATCAAGGTTGTGTTTGGCTAAACTAGCAGATGATTTTGGTCTTTTGTTCAAAAATAATGAAATCAGTGTGAAATATTTGTATTTAAAAAATTTAAAAGATAAACCCCAATACTAAAACTGACTCCAAACCAAATACTCATTTACTTTAAACAAACTCACCCTGGGCGTGGTTTTTGGGTAGAGAGATGTGAAGTACTCCAAGAAGGAAATTGATGAGTTCTGGTACAAATCTTCTGGAGAGAGATACATATTCCAGGAACAAACAGCATATAAATAACCCTTTAATTACATCTTGCAATGTTGTAATGCGACACTAAAAGAAATAAAAAGAACAAAATATTCCTAATAAAAAGTCTATACATCACAAATACAGAATCTCCCAGAAAGATGAATTATGTGAAGTCTATAAAATTACACCTTTGATCATTGATGTGAACCACACTGGCTTTCCCTGGTCCTCACTCAAGAGTATCTGCAGAACTGAGTAACAGGTTTATCAGAACTCATTTAGCCACTAGAAGGTGCTAAACCACAAACAATAAATTCTTCAGAAATGAACCAGCAAAATAGAAGGCTCAGAGCAACTTGGCAGCAGTAGAACAATCAGCTCAAGACTTTCAAAACATATAAACAGGATATTAGGATAGTAAAATAAGGACATATTTTAACTCAATGCAATAGGTACATTTTCAAGGAAAACAAATACTGCCAATTTTTAAGTGAATAACCTCTGAAGTATGAAGAAATATATGGAAAAGAAACCACTAATGAACGACTTCAGATTGTATTCAGTCTGCTCTATTAGTCCCACGTAATTTACCACAGAAGGAATTCTTGTGTGACAGCCTGAAAAATTGAGGAGATATGGTTTTGTGAGTTGGACTATACCCTGCAAGGGTGTTATCCTCTTCACCCTTTCTTCCAATTACTATCTGTGGCTATACCAAACACAAAGCTACCTTTTTCAAGTACATTTTCACCATATATATTAATGTTAGCATACGTATTTGGAGTCCTAGGAAGAAATAAGAAAGTGAAGTTATATACTGAGCTACAATATCACAGACATACCTTAGTAAGTAGCTGACTCATGTACATAAAAGCAGGTGTTACAACTGGGTGCCAGAAGTCAGAAGTTGGAAACAGCAGAGATATAATTTTCAAATAAATAAGCTGATTGCATATAAAAGAGAATAAGGCAAAATACAGTTAAGACATTATTCCCAGAATCTTGACTTTATACATACATAACTTTCGAATGAGTAACTGCCACACAGTAGTCAAAAATACTGCAATATACATAATTTTGAGAAATCTGATCTGATACATGACCTATTTATTGAAACAACTGTTTAAGTTAGATAAGAAAAAGGAATATCCATTATGGGATATCCATTATAGGTAACACTGGATTAATTGAGTGAGGCAGCTGAAAGAACAACTAAGAAGGACTTATCACTCCCAACACACCCCACTTACCATGAGAACATCTCACCCCCTTCAGCTCACCACAATCCCATACTCTCACACCACAAACACCAGAGCAAGTGGCCACACAGGACCTGTGACACCTTTCAACCAGTCCTTAACACAGACAATGAAGTGGCCAGAATGCTCAGGCATTGGCACACACCAACAAACAGTTGCAGCCAAAAGAACTAAGCAGTCATTAGGCACCCTTTTACTGAAGGGGACTTGAGAGAGCTACAAGTTACCTGTCAAGACCATATGGAAGTTAAACATCAGTTGCAAGGTAATTATGAAAATTATTTAAGTGGATATTTACGCAGTGAAGCAGATGGAAGTAAAGTTTCATTACTTCAGGGCTGTTCCTCTCTATGAAGCTTCTATAGTGAACAAATACTCTCCTGAAGTGTTTTGGTTACTAAATACTCCAAATTTCAGGCTAAGGTAACAGTAGGTCTATGAAAAGCCAACCAAGACAACTGATCTATGGAATATTCATTCAAACAAGTGCTTTCAGAATAAAAAATGATATAATTCCACCCTAAAAGATAACGATGGCCTGTAACCTGGAAAAGTCCAGTGAAGGGAATGAGAGCCGGAAGTATGACTGGTGTTATAAGGGTGACAGCGACAAATTAAAAATAGAAGTTAAAAGCTCTCTACAATACATTTTCTGCAAAATCCCAAATATCCTGAATAAAGACTCTTCAAAAGAACTCAATATATCTTCCAAGCTGTAGAACCAAGCCTTCCAAACAAATCCTTCAGTCTATTTTCTTTCAATAGTCTAATTATTCCATGAGGCAGCAGCAATTCATCAAGCTGACAGAAAACAAGTAACTCCCTCTGAATTAGATTTGTTTGTCTTTTAAACTTCACTACAATTAAAAAATACTCATTTTCCATATGTTCCATTTAGACATTTACCAAGACGCTGTAAAAGCAATCTGTTCACATTTAGCATGGCCAGTAAAAATGGGATATTACTAATAGAAGAAAGAAAAAAAAATTTTTTCCAAGTCACTAATTCGGCCATTATTATATAAAAAGTACTAAGAAATTTTGTTTTTTTATATCCACAATCGTATTTTTTTGGTTGGTTGATTGGGATTTTTTGGTTTGTTTTTTTAACGTAAGAGATATTGCAGAGATACTGCACTTTTATGGAGCACTTTTTAAAAACATTTGTACTTAACACAATTAAAGAAATCACAACATAACTGATAACATCACTTCTTCCTAAAACAATCTCTTTAAATTTCATCAGGAAAACAAAAAGTGTTCTGCTATGAAAACTGGAGGGCAATTTTAGTATCTTTTCCCGTTATTAATTCCATAGTCACACTTCTATTCTGAAGAATGTGTGTGTGTATTGTTTGTTTCTTAGGAGTGGGTTTTTTTTGTTACAACTTATGTCCAGAAAGGCAATTTAAAATACTGAAAAACCAAGAAAGTCATAGATGCTAATAATTCACTTCATAGTGTCACCTTGCACTTATTACCGTTCTGTACTAATGCAAAGACATTATCCCAGCAGTATGCATTTGTTACCGTGTCTAAACCTGGAAACGTTGCTCGGCCTTTGACTTCAATTACTTCTTCCAGATCATGTGCAGCGTCTCGAAGGATAAACTTGATACTGTCACTGGCTGCCTCAGGAAACATCTGGCAAAGATTGTACAATGGCCTATTAACAAAAAATTTAAGTCATAATCAAGTTACACCACTGATGTTAATAAAAAATTGATTTTTAAGCTCTAGCTCTAGGAAGATTTCTTGTGTTCCATCTACATTGTAACAATAACAAGCTTCCTGCGACAAATGTTTCCTTTTTAGAATACATATTATTATTGTAATACTTTACAGAGATATGTATTTTCCATTAGGCCTTGTGAGAATCCTTGAGTTGTAGGCTTCTAAATCTCAAATAAAAAAGAATTTTAAACTTTTAAGTACACTCCTAAATCATTTGCTATGGTTATGATGTGTCCTTCTGAATCTCCTAACTTTAGATATTACTGCACTGAAGTATGCTGGCTTATACAAAACAGCTCACTAATCTAAACACTCTTAGGCAATATTAAACAACATGTAAGGTAGCAACATGGTTAGCAAAATTATTACTGCAAACAAGAAAAAAACCCAGACACAAGCTAAATCAGCTCCTGGCCCATGCTTAGCTCCTACAGGCGTATGCTGTCTGGAGCTTGCATCTGTTTGCATTCCAGCATTTTCAGTGAAATATGTCTGTAGTAATAGTAATTAATCACAGCTCCAAAAGACAACCAAAACATATTCAACCTTTGGTACCAACCATGTGTGACAGTATCAGTTGGTCAGAGCTCTTCCTGATAAATGCAACAAAGCAATGAATGCTAATGCTGCACTTAACAGATTTTTAAAAACTTAACTGACTTTAGCACGAAATAAAAAACATAGGCTGAAAACTACGTAAAAATAACTCCTTAAAAGAAAACTGTCTATCCTGCAACATCATGATAGGGATCACAAACTAATTTAGTTTGGAAGGGACCCTTGGAGATCATGTGATGCAATCCCCTGCTCAAAGCATAGCTAACTGCAAAGCTGAATCAAGTTGCTCACAGCTTTGTTTTGTCTATCTTCACAGCCTCTCTGGGAAGTTCATTTTAATGTTCAGTACCTTTTCAGAGAAGATTTTTTTCTTTAAATCTAATTACAATTTCCCTTGCTGCAGTCCTTGCCCATTGACTCTTGTCCTTTGCTGTGCACCTCTGAGACAAACTTGGCTCTCTTCTCACTAACTACCTGTCAGGTATTTGAAGACAACAATACCAAACTGACAACTTCCTGTGAAGTGTTTAGTTGGAACTTCCATATGAGCTTACTATAACACTTTTAATTCCATTTTCATCTAGCTCCCTGAGTGTATTCAAAGACCTAAAACCCATGTAAGAAACAGAGATTGCAACAGAAACTGCACAGTGTCATTGCAAAGTTTAAAATCCTTTATTAGCAGGCTAACTTCTGATAAAGAAGTCTCATGCATATACGGTATTACTTATCCACTATCCACAAAAAGCATTTTGCAGACCAAAAAATACGTTCTGAGGTTTTGAAAATCTCTTGGTACAATTAATAGATCAAGTAACACATGAAACAAAGTTAAAACATTATAAAGCCTGACAGTTACCAGCTGCCAACAAGTTCTACAGGAAACAAACAACAAGCTAAATGTTTTACTCTAGGTAGCTTTTCTCTTTAAATCCTGAAGGAACAAAAGTCCATTGGATTTAATACTTACAGGACCAGTTTGTCAATTGTTCTGAGTTCTGGTAAATCCAGAGTTGCTAACTCTCCAATATATTCCAAAAGGAAGCCAAACAATTTCTGCAAGAAGCATAATATGTCAAAATTATTAGGTTTTTCTTCATTGCACATATTCTTAAACAGTGACACAGATTAAGAAAATGAAGATTAGCATGTTAATTCTACTGTTATTCACAACATAGACACATGTATATTTTATACAGCTCCCTGAAAACTTATTATAAGTTACTCTGAAATTAAAAGTTACTTTAAACATAAAACAAAACATACTTCCAACTTTGCTTTGTTTCCCATTGCAAGGCTTGGATGATTGCATTTCTGAACTCTCTCCAGTATAATAAGCTGTTGTTCTATTGTTCTTCCAGCCAATAAAGACTTAAATGTCTCGTAGGACTCAGGAACTAGAAAATAAAACCAAAAATTGACCAGATAGAAATCTCAAACTTTACATCTTTAATTCAAGAAATTGTGCAACAAATTTTCAATCTGGAAATACTATTGTTCAGAAAAAAAAGAAACCATAGAGGTTTTAAAAAATTCCCTTTTAAACACTAATAATCTATTAGCATATATGTAGCACTATATCTATGAACACTAGTCAGAAAATAACATGTTCTTCAATGCTTAAAACTCAAGTCATCCTCTATTTACCACCTATGCTGAGCAGCACAACTGTGCTGACACAGAGCAGAACTAAACCTAAACACACATTCCACCAAAAATTTACCATAATACAGCCAGGTCTATGCTTAATTCACACCCAATTAAGCTTTTGTACGAAGAACATTAAGAAAAGTACCAATATGGCCACTAATAGAAAACTATTTTAAAAAATCCCCCCAAAAATCCGACAACCCTGGCATATACTTAGTTTTTTACAAAAGTCCACATGCTAGAAGACATCCTAACTAGTGTTTTTTTGAAAATGACTGCTTTCTGGTTAAAGCAAATCCTGAATGCAGTTTAAAAGGCTTTGTGTAATAAGTCATCTTCTTTTGATGGAAAAACACAAGCACTTCAGGAAGTTGTTTGAAAGGTTGTTTAATCTTGCAGCAGCTACTTTTGTTAGAGAAATCTACACTAGGACAATAGTTAGATAAATTATGTACTTAATATGAATGAATGTTTTGTGTACTACTTGAAACATGTCTCCTCCTTCCTGCTAGGCATGGACCCAAGACCAGTCAAACTTTGAATGTCTCTACAACAATGCAATGTTACATCACAGGCATTAAACTACAGAATCCTGCCTCTTCAAGAATCTTCTGACAAAAATGTCAGTCCTAACACCAGAGAAACCCTAAGCAGAATACTGTTCTGGCTTCTCTTAGGTAAAACAGTAGTACTTTGGATTGGATATAATGTGCTCAGAAAGGAGCACAGGTATTTTTATTTTACTCCCCTGTGTTTCTTCCAATTCTGATGCTGCACAGAGGGGCAGAAACTGCTTTGGGACCAAAACACATCTGGTTCCTACTGCTCCATGCATGACTAGGGCTGCTAGCTAAGAACAGTAACTGGCTACTCTTTGCATAGTAGAAGATAACTGTGAAGCAAAACTTCATGAATGAATGTAAGACCTAGAGGGTCGAGAAAGTGATTGGTTGTTATAAACCCCCTAACAACAAGTGATCTCTGGATCCATCCTTTGCTTACCAGCAAATGTATAGGGAAGCTCTGATTTGGCAGCTTTGCTCTTTGGATCTAATTTCTCCACATTCTGTGATTCATTTTCATTTGCCTTGTGTTTCTTCTCTTCTTTATTCCCTGCAGCTTCTTCTTCACTCTCATGATCAGACTCAAGATCAGAGTGCCTATCTGCAGCATCATCCTCCTCATCTTCACTTGCAGATTCTTCCTGACTTTCTTCTTCGTTGTCATTATCTTCTTCATCTCCTTCCTCCTCTCCTTCTTCCTCTCCTTCCTCCTCTTCTTTCTCCTCCTCATTTTCAATATTAATTTTTCCATCCTGTCCATAGAGAAAACAAGCCAGATAAAACACTGATAAAGTGATAGCACCTCACCATAACTGCCATGCAAAACTGTCTTAAATATGCACAAAGAGAGTTTGAGCCTTGCTACCCTGACCAGGCTGTGAATGCCAGCAGTGCCAACCATGAAGGGATATTAGGGAGGGGCTGTAAGAAACTGGAAGAAGAGGTAGTATATGAGGACTAAAAGAAACTACACAGAAGAAAAAGTAGCAGATGATATGAAAAAGAATTCAACATCACTTACAGAAACATTCTTTGTTAAAAAATATATTCCTTCTATGTCTTAAAATAGCATATCAGATACATATTTGGTCCCATCCTGATTTTATCTATCATCAGTTTAAATTCACATTCACAATTGCTATGTTCCCCTTCAAGGAGAACAGCAGTTCCCTTGCTCCTTGTGTATGAGAGGAGAGAATCAGCACACACCTGTGCACCACAGTCAGGGTGACTCATAACATCCGTTTTAAGGTTATGCTGCTCTGCCACCTTAATCAAGGTTATTTCAGAGTGGAAGGGTTCTTTCAGAAATCTACTCATCTTTAGACTGAAATTTGGTGGAAGCTGTATCAAATACAGTGAAAATTTAAAAAAAAATTACCAGAAGGGCTAAAGAGCCTCTTCTTCAACCCAGTAGGCCAGTGTCAGAGGCAGCTACAGGAATACAGTCAGTAGATTGATGGAAACAACTATTTACCTGACACTTGTAAGACCACATAGAACACAGTATTCAGTTTTGGGCCTTCAAATACAGTAAAGGTATTGATAAACTGCAGCAAGTTCAGCAGAAAGCCACCAAGACTAGGGGGCTAGGGGCACCTGCTCTGTGAGGAGAGGCAGACCTGGGGTTATTCAGCCTGGATATTAAAAAAAACTCCTCACAGTAAGGGCAGTCAGTGTACATCTCTCTGAGCAGCCTCCATTCTTGGAGATTTACCAACAACAGACTGGATCTGAGAAAACTGCTGATTTCATAGCAGAACCTGCTCTGAGCAGGAGGTTGGACGAAATGTCTCCACAGAGCTCACTTGCCAACTGTTTTTCCAAATCTTCTTTACAGACCTCTGAAAATTCAGAAATTTTAAACCTTACCTTGTACGACAATAAGCGTCTGTCATCTTTATCCAGGATAAAGCCATCAGCTAGATCATCAGCTGACATGTGGCTGGGTCTCTTTTTATTTGCCTGTTCATCTATTCCACGCATTCGACGTAATCGATCTGCCTGTTTCACAAGAAATACCACACACTGATGTGAGATACCTAGATCAATCAGGTAACTACACCAAAATGGAAGATTTCTCAAATGCTACAGCTAGAAAAACCCAAGAAAAAAAAGTTGATTTGTATTACTCAAAAAGTTGCTGAAAAGAAAAGAAAAAAAACAGTAACTTGAGAAATTACTGGCATAAGATGACAACATCTAATTTTCTTGAAGGGAGTACAATCTGATACAAGCACAGAGTCAATTGGATGATCTTATTTAAAAGGCTTTAAAACTGGGCTAACCAGAAGCATTGTGTTCTCTTATTTTAAAATGTCTCTCTTTTGCTTATGGGACATCATTACTAGAAAAGAAAAGCTTCTACAGTGTTTCAGGATTCTGTGGTGTTTATCCGTTTCCTGTGTGTGTAGTAAGCTTGTAGTGAATACAACCATATCCTAACATTTTTGGGATACAGACTGAGCATCAAACAAGATTGTAAGAGCAGGAAAGAAAAAAAATCTCTGTTCTGCTATTAAATACTGAGCTGCTCTGACATAATCTGAAAGTATTGAATTCCCTACAGTCTTAAATATGTTCCTAGTACACCAAAACAAAAAGAAAAAAAAAAAGAGTGAAACATTTACCAAATTATTCAATCTTCCCATAAGACTCAGAGCTCCATGTAACAGAAGCAGTGTGCAACATTTCCCAAGACAATCTTATTTCTCTGCAAAGCAAAGCTATATAAATGCTACAACTGAAAGGCTCTTGAAACATCAGAAGAAAACAATAAAAGACTTGCCCAGTGTATTAATTCAACTGCTGTGCAATATGATACTCCACTAACCTAGAAACACCTCTCAACTCTGAATAATTTAAAACATTTAAAGGCAAATCAAAGTAACATTACATTTTTTAATTGAAGGAAGATTGACTCATTTCATAAACATCCACAGTCAAATACTAGGCCTATGGGTTTTTTTTGTTTTGTTTTAATATCAGATTACAAACACAAACAGAAGATCTCCTGAATTCAACCTCTGACAAACTGCAGTTTAGTACAGCCACTTACAATCTAACGTCATCAATGACTATAAGCAGTCACTCCCAAAAGACAGGCCCCGAACAATCTCAGCCATAAATGGTATACCTCAAGCTTCTGGAGTCGCGCCTGCTCCTCTTTGGCCAATTCTTCTTCTGTCTTCAGCCTTTCTGAAGGTTTTGCTTTCATCTCAAATCCAAGTTCTCGAACAATCATATCGTATTCATCAGGCTAAAGAAATATTTATGCAATTATTTATTATCTTAAGTTTCATTATTCTGCTTTGCAGCCATCCCTCTGCCAGACTAACAGCTAAGAAATCAGACTGTTAAGATAAAAGGAAAAGACTGCTTCCAAAGCAAGTTGCAAGAACATTCAACTCAGAATTAAGACATGGAATGGTAAGAATAGTTGTAGAGAAATTCTTCCGGAATTTGCCCCTTCCTTACTTAAGTTATTCACAAGCAAAAAACTTAAAAAGAGTATCTTAAAAAACAACTGGTTTACTTACTAGTTAAAAAAAAAATTAAAATATTGTTAATTAATAAAACACAGCTAGAATTAATAAATTAGTAACTTTATAATTTACATTTCACTTTACACTGTCACATGAGATAAGCCTTTTCTAGTTCATTACACAGAAGTCTAGCTTAAAGAAAACAAAAAGGAATGCTGATATTCAATGAGCTTCAGCATGCCACGAAACAACTTAAACCCAAAAATCAATACACTGAAATACAAACTTTTGGTCCAGTACCTTATGTTGTACTTCGACATCAGTTTTAATGCAAGACTGAACTAATTAACTGATGTTATAAAAACTGGATTCTACTGCAAAACAATAAATGGAAATTCACAATATTCTGCAAGATAATACACATTTCTGGAAGAAAAAGAAAAAAGCTCAATACAATAGCTATTCTTGGATTTAAAAGTTTATTTCCCTTAGCATAGAACACAAATGATAGAAAAAAGCATGAGATCGTAAGATATCTATTCAAAATTGAATTATTCTCACTCCCTTTTTGAAAGGGGCAGAACCCAATTTCAACAAGGAAATGTCTGTTGTCAAGTACAAGTTGTTTTATCCAAGGAACATGCCAAAGGCACTCAAAATAACTCAGTGTTCCCAACAATGTTAATTCTTCAAGAAAATGTATTTGTCCTACTAATAAGCTGTAGGCAAGAGTGTTGTTCAGCCTGCAACCTCCCTCTCACTTTAACTAAAGAAAAGCAATAACTAACTAAAATCAGAGAAATCGTACAAAACCTTATATTCCTCCAACTAATCAGACTATCCAGAAGTGTAGTACTCCTTCAATGTAAATAGCAGCTAATATTTTGTTTTATGAAGTGACAAACTTGGCCTTATACTTCAGCCACAACAAGTCAAAGCTACAAGTTACTAGAAGCAAGGAAATTAGTCTAGTCAAAGCCTCACCTTGGGTTTTTCTACGTCTTTGTCCTTTCTCTCTGACTTTGGGGTTTTGCGGGCAATAAGGGTTTGGATCTCCTTCCAGTCTTTGTCAAGTTTTTCTGTCAGTTCTAAGGCGCTTTCTCTCCGAGTTTGCCTCTCTTGCTAGAAAAATAAAACCAAATGCAGCAGTTACATTCAGATGGACATGACACAGCACTTACAACATAAACACAAAACGCTGTCTTTAACAAATGAATAACTTCAAATATTTAACATTTTGAAGCTGTAAACGTTCTTTGTGGAAGAAGCAGCATAGAGCTATGCTGAATGGTCCAAGGGTTGCAATACAGAAAACAAGTTAGGTGTGAACAGAAGGGGAGATTTGGAGATACAAAAGACTGGTAGATACACAAGTTATATCTAAAATGCCTACAAAGTAGACTTTATTCGAGGAGCTAGGACTCTTCTCTTACACAGCTTCCACATTTGTTTTCTATGCCACTACTATTCTATTCTACAATACAGGAATGATATGGACAACTTCTTAATCATGCTGACTTATACTTCAGGGCTAAAAACTCACCTTTTCTTGTTTAGATCTGGCTATCATCTCTTCTATGAGTTCTTTCCTAGACTTAGGTTTTTCTTCTTCTTCATCTTGCTGCTCACTTGATACTTTTTTACGAAGGAGGCCTCCACCCCCACCAAAGTGAGCAGCAGTTAACTCAGCTAGGAAAAAAAAAAAAAAGAATGTGAATCTTTCAAATCCACACATGACTGCAGGAGTGCTGCCGATGGGACAGTATCTCCCTGTTCTTTCAGAATGGGAGCAATTTTAATTATCAAACCAATCATGCATTATTTGCATCCCTATGGGAACGGCCGTACCAGAAGAGATTATGTTAGACACATAATTTACACTGACAAATACTCGGTATGAGGTAGGAACGTGTTTTTTTCCATGAAAGCAACCAGAAAACTTCCCCTTCAGATTCTGGCCAAAAAATCCAAGCACCTGTTTATGTTGAAAAGCTCACAGAGCAAAGAAGCTTGCCAGTAGTACGTCCAACTCAACCCCTGCTAAAATCCAGAGAGCTGGTCTGTGTGTGGCTAAGAAGCAAGCCAATCCGGTTTAAACATTCCAACCACGTACACGATAGTCTTTCTCCCTGAGAGACAGTACTGACAAATGATGTACACATTTACTAGTAATAAAACCAGCAGCAGGACACCAACTGACACTTCTTACCTGACAGTGTTCCTCTTTCTTCCGTATCACTGTCACTATCAACAATATCATTTAGTTTTTCAATTTCTGCCAAAGATTGGCCATAGTGAGTCAATTCCTCATCTTCATTAAGATTATAGATATTCTTCTTTCCATAATTTTGCTAAGAACAGTAAAACAAACCAATGAAATATCAAAAGATCTTTAGTTCCCAGGGACCAAATCAACACAACCCTTAGTTTTAGTCTTAGCTGAGGAGATTCTTATTCCAGTTTTGCTGGAACTCAACAGTGGAATAAGAGCACTGCCTGACTAGTATTTTCATTCAAATACATTAAATGTTGAGTCTCTCACACTAATGTGCAAGCAGACTAACTCAGGAAACCTAGGGAACCTTAAGTTCTATCTATGTATCAGTAACACAAATTTTTAATTACTGCAGTTCAGGCCTAAAGAAACAGACTTCAACCCATAAAAATTACACAGTTCTGACTCTGAGTATATTGAGGCAGAAAGGATAGTACTGCACTTTCAATTCACAGTACAGAATGACAGCAAATTACAGAGTTCTTCTAACCCAGCTACTGAATATACTTGATGGTGACTGTCTTTTCCTAATTTGGCTCCTAAATCAAAGCAGTCAAAGAAAACCAAGTAATCAATGAATCTGCTTCTAACTAGTTTTCTTGCATGTCAGTGCTCAAAGAAATCTCTGCTTCAAAAAGTTGTCTTGCAAAACCAAAATGATTTAATGAAAAAATTTCTATTTCCACAAAAAAATTCCTTTTCCATAAGTTCCAAATATTTAAATACAAAACTAAAGCATTACTCTACAAAACCCTCTATTAAGGGGATGCTCCCAACTCGAAAATTCAAGTGTGTCTCCTGGTTTTGTGTTTGGCTTTCTTTTGTTTTTTGCTTTTTTTAAAATTGTTTACCTGTCTTTCCAGAGTGAATCGTCTGATCATCTTTTCCTCGGGAGTTATTTTGGTGTTATATTCACCAAAACGTTTATCTTTAAACACATTTGTCTTTTCCCTTTCTTTATATTCTTTCAGTAATGTTTGATTGCGCTAGAAGGAAAAAGACAAAAGGAGATAAAATTGAAAGAACAGAGAGTAACTACTTTCAAAGTCAAGGTAAAAAAGGCTCCATGCTATCCTGTCAACATAATAATCTTTATATGGCCATCACGTCATAAATAATAATTTACCAGAATGCAATGAAAGAGAAGGAAAACTTAAGATAAAAAAAAGGTGAGAAGCTCATAGAACACATTCAGGTTCATTAAGTTCTCTTATAAGCTCCCACGAAGATAAAATGTTATACCATATCTCACCTTTATTTTATCACATACAAAAGCTGTGCATTTCCACTGAAGAATTCTGATATGTATGAAGCTTAGAAAACGAAGAGTAATGTATTAAAGAAAGTAAAAAAAACCCTATCTCTTTGCTTTTGCTGCTTCCGGTGCTTTTAATTCTATTCAACAACAGCATGGACATAACATGTCAGAGAGAATCTCAGGGACATACTTTCAAATTACACTTTTTTCAGCTTTAACTTAATCTACAGAGGTTTTAATTTTTCTAGTTTGTCTGAAGTGACAGACCACTAAAAAGTCCAGCGTTTCACCCAAGAATAAGGTAGTCTGCTGGAAGCCCAGATGCACAGTATGACACACTCGCCCTTATGCATTACAGATTTTGGTCAGGTAGCTACTGATAGCAGTAGAGAAAGAAAAAGAGGCGTTTTAAAAATGGTACAAGGGTTGAAGATAAAAAAAATAATCTTCTTAAGTTGTATGGTCATTGACAGATCATTACATCCCAGCATACTTCTACAACACGACTATTTAACCAGTGAGCAAAAAATCACCTGCATTTATTTTCCTAATCTATAGTAGTTTCTTTGAAGCTACACATTTCTCACTGCATCCCGACCTTAGTGCCCTTTCAATCTTTCACTATTACACCAACTTTACAACATTACCAAGAAGTTCAACATCCTGTGATGACTAAAACCGACCAATGTAAGGAAAACTGACTCCGGTTCAGTACTTACTCGCCGACAACACGTGCCATTGTATACTGGACCTGGGTAACTCGAGAAGAGAACCCTTCCCACAAAAGCAATAAGGAAGACCTGTGTTACTGAACCCTGTGGGTTGCACTGGCCGAAGCCATTCCCCGAGCTCTCCATCACCACCTGAGCACTGAGAGGTGATCGGCCACTCCTGTGCGCATCAGAGGTCGTCGCTTATTTCACCTGAAAGGGCTCCAGCCTTATCATCTCCCCACATCCACAGATACCATCCTTCCTCCCTGCTCTGGATGTCTTCTTACCTTCTTGATGGCCTTGGATCGGGAGACACCAGGCAGCCCCACATCATTTTTGGTCTTCCTCCCCAGGATGTCAAACTTCTGCCTGTTGACTTTCACCTCAAAGGGGTTGCTCTTGACCACGGCTATCGCCGACTTCACAGGGCCCTTTGCTGTGGAGGGCACTGACAACTTTCTCTTCCGTTTCGCCGCCTTCCCCATCTCTGCTCCGGCTGCCGGCGGGGACGCGGTGGGGAGGCAGCGGCTCAGCCCTCAGTGTGCGGGGCCAAGACTGGGGATGCGAGCAAAATGGCGCCCAGGGGGGCGCAGGATCCCCCGAATCGCCCCTTGGCCTGACTCCTGCCCTCCGAGACAGCTCCGTGAGAGCGGGAGGAGTGTGGAGCGGAGGAGAGAGCGCAGGAGAGAACGGAGAAGAGGGAAAAAACAGCAGCACAACCCCAGCGCGCCCCGCAATCCACCAAGCCTAGCACTACCACATGCGCACGGGCAGCCTGGCACCTCGCGCGAGAACCCAGTCCAAGTACCGCGATATTTACAGCTCTTTTCCCCGCCCGCTTTGGGGCGAGGCTGGGAAAGGCCTGACGCACTACATATCCCAGCAGGCTCACTGGACATCGCGCGCGTATCCTTAAACGCATACTACGCTCTGCCTGCTGGGACTTGTAGTCCCTGCAGCGGTGAGGGGGTGGCGGCGCTAGGGCGGTGCTGCCTGAGGCGGGCGGAGGAGCCATGGCCGGGGCGGGCGNAGAGGCGAGCACAGTGCTGAGGTCCTCGGGGGCCGGATGAGCCGAGGCTTGGCGCCGCGGCGGTGGCGGGGCTGGAGGAGGGGGCGAAGGAGGCTGTAGGGGCGGCCCCCGCTCCGGCTGCCCTGAGGGGAAGGAGCCCCCGAACATGGAAATCGAGAACATCGTGGCCAACACGGTGCTGCTGAAAGCCCGGGAGGGTGAGAGCCGCGGGGCGAAGCGGAGAGGGAGGAGAAGCGGGAGGACGAGGCGGGGCGGGCTGAGGACGTATGTCGGGGAGGAAAAGGGTCTGAGGTGAGGGAGAAAGGGGCCCGCGAGGAGGGGGAGAGGAAGTGATGGAGGAGGAGAGGCTGGGAGGGAGGAGAGGCTGCCGGGCAGGGGGTCCGGGCGGGGCGGAGGCCCTTCGGGGTGGCGGCAGGAGCCCTCCCGGGGCGGGCAGTAAGTCCCGGGCAGTGCCCCGAGGCACCTGCCCTGCTCCTCCCGCGGGATCTGCTTGGAGTTACTGGCTTGTGGCTTTGCTTCTGAGAAAACACCCCTTCCTCTTCTTAGAGTGTTTTTACCGGATGTTTTAAAAAGGTCGTTAATCTGTAGTTCTCAGTTGTCTTATAAATATATATGCATATGGAGATAAAGGATAAAGTGACATAAATCTTCTCTGGAAAAACCTTGCACTCCATCTTGCTGAAATTCCTGCCTGAGAAAAACGTAGCTGTTGAATGAGACCTGTACTTTGCAGGTCCTAATACAAAAGTGTGCTGTTTTCCATTAGATTAACACTTAAGGTTTAACTCCCTAGGGCACCTTGAGTTGAAGATTCCTTCTCTCAACTTATAAAGGTTTTGGGTAGATAATTAGTTTTAGTATAGCACGTGGTTGTTGTTTAAAAAAAACATCGTGAACTACGGTTGTCCTACTGCTTTTTCGTGTATATAAGTGTCCATTAAATGGCCTCTTGAAAGTCTCCCCGGATTACCAGTGTACTTTGCGCAGAGTATGTTTTTCAACTATGAAATGTGCATATTCTCTTTGGATTGAGTCCTGCTTGTCTTAATTGTGTTGTGAAGTCCCATTAGTAAAGCTGGAGCTGTTTAAAGTGAGTAAGAACAGCAGAATCTGCCCTTGTATGTTTTGCAAGTTCCTCCAACTCTTAATGGGTTTGGCACTTACGCCATATGTGTATCCAGTTAAATTTGCCTTAAGCAGCAAGAGAGGAAAATCAACTTTTTGACTTTGAAGTGGGGTTTAAAAAACAGAACAGTGATCACAATTTTGGGCCATTTTCCAACCTTAGCTGAAGAGACCACCTCAAACTAGAAGACATGTTTTGGCTGGTTTCACTGACGGTAACATGTCTGTGGTGGTGCTGCCTGTATTTGGAATTTGCATTGAAGTGATGTGAGAAATGAAGGGAAAGTGGAATCTGGCTCAAAACTTCGCTGTGCCCAAACCCTCACCACAAAGAGCAGAGTGGTAATCTGCAGAGGCTTTTAAGTGGCTGCTTAATGTCAAGCTGCCCCTTCAGTTAAGGTTTCACTATGTTTAAAATAAATTATAGTGGTAGAACTGACCAAACAAGATATTTTAATGAACTAAATGAAAGTCTGAGAGCAGCTGATGTGAAGATCAGTTCTACCTGATGTGAAACTTTTAAAAGTAATGGTAATAATCTGTTACTCTCTTTGTACCTTCGATTGGCCTGGGCTCTGTTGTGTAAGCATGCACAAAAAATGTGAATTCTGGCTTTGAAACTCTAGAACTCTATTGATCAATTGGTAGAAGGTCTTTTACCTTTTCAGCTCTGAATCCCTGAGCATGGGGTAATTTTTATGTCATATTTTTCAAAACGCTTCTTGAAAAGAAAGTATTTTCTGTCTGTTGCATGCTCTGGCTGGTCAGGGAATGTCTGGTTTTCTCCATCTGTCAAGACCATTCCATAAAATCCCTGTCCCAGCTCTATTGTGTGCCTGATAGACTGCAAGGCAATTTCAAAGTTAGTGTGTGAGATAGATGTTTTACTGAAATACATTTTTTGCTAAAAGGGTCTCACAAGTGGGACAGAAGAGCAGACTTTCCTTCCCACATTTCTATTATCTCACTATAGTGTATGGAGACATGCATGGAAAAGTGGAGAATTACTGGTTGTTGTGGAAGAAAGTAAAATCCAAAGCTAATATATAGTAGCAGCTTCACTTATTTTCATGTACAGGCTTGAGCCACGTCAGTAGTCTTTCTCAGTGTGGGTAAGAGATGTTCACCTGGATAAATATATCAGTTGTAACAGCAAATAAAATAACATGTAAACTACGGTGCTCTTATTTTTTGTTAGCAGTGCATGTCAGAAGAAAGGTAGGGTTAATTACGGCTTGCATGGGTCAGTCTCAGTCTAACTTAAGACTTTTTTCAGTTGAAGATGAGAGTAGTAAGAGGTTGTACCCTTGAATATATCTTATAAAGTCTTTTAACCCCAGAGATATGTCATTTTAATTTTGCAAATACAGAAACTGAATGAAAGATGCTGTGTACCTGTCCACTTCTGGTGAAAGAGCATAACAGATGCCTAATGAGAATTCAAAAATCCCCAATAAATAACTCCAAATCTTACCTGAGCACATAAACCAGATTTAACAATCAAAATCATAATCCCATATTTGTACTCATAATTTTCATTTAATTTTTGGTAGTCTAATACTTCTGGATGTGAGTGTTGTTAGGATGTGAATATCATTTGGATTTACATTTGTAGGTGTGCAGAATCAGCACAGCTTGAGCAGCCAGGTTCATGTCTACCATATAAATATGATTTGATGTGTAGAAGGTAAATTTGATCTATGTTATTAGAGAGCAAGGAACTCAGGTGAAATGAATCTTTTCCTGCTACTTCCTTCTCCTATACAATAAAAATAAAATGCTATTGCTGTCTGTTTCTAGACTACCTACCTTCTACCTTCTCACTAACAGTCTTACTGTTGATTCATTTCATTAGAGATGTGAATCTTCTAATTCAATTTGCATGAGGATGACATCTGTTTATAGGAGTTTACTTATTCAATTTTTCAGGTTGTACGAAACCCCAGCTCCCCCCCAGCCTCAAAATTTTAAATTTTGTTTGTAAGAGGATGTTCATAGCTTTTAATAAAACACCATTTTAATAGAAGCCTGTCTCTTTTTATTAAAGATTTGTAATGTCACTGTAGCAACTGCAACACTTCTTTATCTTCTTTTAAATCAACTTGGTAAATAATCAAATGCCACATTGGGGTGGCACATGTGGGTGTTAGTGACAACATAATATATGATTCTTTAATGTACCTACAACTAGAACATGATATGATGACACAAGGTACCCTTTAGTACTTCATGGATGAAAGATTTAGGAGTCAGGAGCTATACTGGAAGTTTTTCTTTCCTTGTCCTGTTTTTCAGTTGACCTGCTTGTGCTGAAAGCTTACCTGTCCACGGAGGGATTTGCCTTCAGAGAAAAACTGCAGTTAACTGCAGTGCAAGGTGTTTTGGGATTCTGTGTCCCAGTTCCCTGGGTAAAGTGGTCCTCTGTGTCCAGCTCTTCCCTCTTGTGCATACATTACTTTTTGAGAGAAACCTTTATGTGGGAAAGAAAAAGGGAAAACTTCCTCTTAAGGTAAAGGTGATTGTCCCAATGGTGGAACAAGCACAAGTGGCTCAGTAGAAAAACAAGAGATTATAAAGCAAACTCAAAGTTGATCTTAGGAGTGCTGAAGTGCAGGAACTGAGAAACAAAACCAGGTAAGTGTTAAGTGATAGTGATGTGTGAACTGAGATTGCAAGCTTTCACACCAGCTATTCCATGTTCTCCTTACACACGTCTTTATGTGTAGAAGAGTAGTGTATATATATATAGAGAAATATGTTTTCTAGCTGTGTACAAGAGCAGTGTACAAGCAAACATTCATTTTTTCCCAGCAGAAAAATATTTGAAATTAGTATCTCTTGAAGGACATTGAAGAATTTGTCCCATAAATAGAGAGAAATAATAAATATAAACAAGGTTATTCTGGAGGGAAAAAAAAAAAAGAAGAAAGAAATCTTCCCCCCCTCCTTTTTTTTTTTTTTTTATATTAATTTTTCTCTTTATATCTTCTGGTTTTTTTCAGTGATTCTCAGTAAATCCTTTGAGTATGTGTAAGCCCCAAATTCATTTCAGCATCCCACACATAGTCTGTGATGTTGGGAAGGAAAAAAATTAATCCCTGTATGTTTTAAAGTGCTTAGGAGACTTTTTTTTCATTGCCTAAAGTAATAGTCTCAAAAAAAAATACACCCAAAGGGTACATACGTCGTTCCTTTGAAGTCAGTGGCAGTTTACTCCAGGTGAGGATCCATGCCAAGAGTACATTTTAAACATACCTGGTCCATTTGCATCCACTTTAAAATTAATTTGTACTGCTATGGCAGGAGCAGTTTGGGAATGAGAATTGGGTTTGCTGTTAGGCATAGAATATACTTTGTGTCATGATTGATTTTGGCTAAATTAAGGCCATGCCTCCTGCAAATTTTCCCCCAGCTCTTGGTTGTATGGTTCTAGCCTGTGGTTGCAGAATGGGTGAGGTAGTTTCCAGCTGGATCCATGAACCAATCTAGGGTATGTGGGTTTTTGAGGTGGCTTTTTTCTTATGTTGCTGGGTGTTTTGGGTTTAGGGTTTTCTTCCCAAAATTAGTTTTCAGATGGATCAGTAAGCTCCTGCAGATTTGATAATTGGTAGGTGCTGTCCAAGCATAGGTTTAGAAGGAAGGAACCTTTCAGTAGCAGAATGTGATCACAGTTGGGCTTAAGTGAATTCTGTAAGATAATTGTTTCAGAATTGAAATTGTCCTAATGAAGTACTCTTCACAGAAAATAAGCAGTCCACTCAAATAGTGATTTTTATCTGTCTAGGTTTGAAAGTGATTGGAATAATTCGGCAAGTAAAATAAATGCCATTTTTGCTTACAGTATAAAGCAGTAATTCAGTATAGTGTTGATGATTCAAGGAAGGTATCCTATTTTGTGTGTTTGTAACTAGGAAGAGAATTCTGTAGGGATTTCTCAGATCATGGTAGTTTGGCTATTGAACTGAACGAAATTCTTTAATTATTTCAGGGGTGTGGACAAGGGGAAAAGCAAGGCACACTCATATCCAGAAAGTCCACCAGCAGCAAATATGCATTTTAACATGAGAGTGCCAAGAGTTTTTGTAGTTGCTTTCAATTGTTGTCAGTTCTTCCCTCATTTGCCTCCGATGTTCTATTGCACTCTTATTGCATTGTACTTTAAATTGCTGTAAACTCATTGTGGCAGGAAACATGTCTTCCTGTGTTTGTACAGAATTATGCACAATGTCTGCCTTTTTGTCCTTTATTTAATGAACTGTAAGAAGGCGGCGTGTGGGCATGTTGGAATCTTAAATAATTACGTTTACTAAATAAACACAACATGAGAGGTCTGGTTATTAATACTCGCTACTGCTTTGCTTATTTCAAATGTGGCAATTACAATAGAGGTTTCACAATCAGCTTAAAGGAATTTTATTTCTTTAATATCTGTTGCACTCTTGGTGTACTAACTTGATAAAAAGATCCTTGTTTGTTGAGTTGACTGTAAAATTGCAGTGTTCTTGGTGGTTTTTTCCCATAGTAAACCCTGTTAATTGATTTGTTATAGACATCTCAAAATGAAATGTATACACAGTTGTTACATATTTTGCGAGAAAACATTAATAATTTTGGTTCAGATCAGTTACATTTACTTGAGTTGATACAAACTTTCTATTCCACACCTAACTGGTGATGTGCAGAGGCTGTGCAGCGTGTGTGCACTGGCATTCCTACATGTGCACATGATCACTGAAGCTGGATAGAGAGCCCATGTGAAGAACCAGTTGTTCGAGTGGTTATAGCTGTGGGAACAATAAATGATTGTGCACATAAACAAACGGCACAAATGTTCACGTAGAGAGCTGGGCTTTTAACTGCTTGCAGTGTTACTGCCTTGACAGTCAGATGAGCAAGAACACTCCAATATTACCTTACTGAAGTCCAACTTCATGTACTTGAATCCAAGAGTGTGAGGACTATTATCTTATAAATGCTATGACAGTCTGTAATCTATAGATATCTTTTGTTTATTTATTGTACTACTTGCATTTTTTCCTTCTGTTTGCATCCAGAAGTACCTTGGCCTTTGTAATGCTGGCGAGTTAGGTGCTAACCTTGTGCCAAAACCTGAATTTTCAGCCAGGTGATTCTCATAAGTTCACTGACAACTGGCCAGATTGTATTTATCATATGTCTGGGGGAAAAAAAAAAAATCTTTCTCCATAGAAAAGCATTGCCACTCTGTTTAATGTAGTTATTAAGCTGTGGCCAGGCTTGTTTTTGAAGGAACAGAGATGTCAGAAAATATATCTGACCTGTAGGATGGAAAAGGTTGTGGTGGCCCCCCAGACCTTATGAGGTGTCTCCTGAAAGCATGACAGCCTTCCTTCAAGTGATGGTATGGGTGAGCTTGTCTTATAATCTGAATTTGGTGCTATTCCAGTGTTATGGTCTGATCTGAGGAGCTGAGTTATTAATTCCACACTGTTTTGTGTCTTTAGGGTGGATCTTGCTCAGTAAGGGCATAAAATCGAAATTTATTACTCAATGGGCAGTGTTTATAAATGTCTGTATAGCGTAAGGCCATAGTTAAACAGGAATGTTTTGATTTTTTTTGGTGAAAGGTTTTAATCCTTATCATGAGTGGTTTGAGGGAAAATGTGTCTGGAACTAGGAGAACATTTGAATTCATGTGAATTTTAAATCTGTTAGGAAACTTACCTGCAACTGCCTCTGCTATAGGAAAGACATCTTTTAAGGCAGTATATGAACCCAGCTTGTTTTCATGTGTCTCAGCGTAGATGCTGTAGAGCGCCTGCATGAATTGTTTTGCATTTTTCATTGAACCAATTGATTTGATTTATACACTAAAGGCATGCTGTAGGTTGTCATCTTGTTGCAGTCTTAGGCTTTTAGAGCTTATCTGGGTGTGGTCTAGTATGAATTTCTTAGCTGGTATCGGACAATCTGGTTTGTGGAATCAGTTTTGCAAGAATGAAGTTGTAGCAATCATGCACCCAAGTGCGGTAGAGCTGTGTGATTCTCAGCCTCTCAGTGCTACTCAGCCTCAGACACACGGTGCTGGCCCTGCACAGGGAGAGCTGAAGCATAAGCATTCTCACAAAACTCCATGCCATAATCTCAGTGTCAGTGTAGTAGCCAGTAAAGTAGGATTCTGCATGACAGAATCCAAATTTTTTGTCTCAAGGAAAACTGACTTAATAATGTTCAGTGAACATGGTGCTAACTGAAGTGAGAGTCGGTCTACAGATCAGGTCTGCAAGTAAGATCTCTGTGGGTGTGAGAAGTGCATCTGAGGACTTAAAACATTCTTATTTCTTGACATGGGTTGTGGCTGCAGCTTTTTTTTTTTTTTGCAACTAGTTGTGGTTTTACTGATGAATAAGCCAACTACATTGCCTTATGTGCATTTTTCAAATATTTCTCTGAAGCTTAAAAAAAAAGTTGAAATAAAACATCTAAACATTTTGTTCATACCATATTCTAGTGCAGTGATCAAACTCAATTTAGTATGTATCTTTTTAAGAAGCAAAAATGGGAAAAGAATTAAATGTTGAAACTGTAACTCTAAGAAGTAACTTGGGGAGGAGGAAAAGGTGAACTTGTGTACCTGGAAATGTAATTGAAGTTTCTCCTCACTGTGATGGTGTATTGCTGCATCCACCCTTCTCTTTGTACAAGATGAGTTGCTTCAAGCTGGACATTGCTCTTAGCCGTAATTATATCTGAAAGAGGCGAAAGTGGTAACTCATCTGCACCGCAGAGGTCATCCAGAAAGCACCTTAACCTAATGGCTTTTTGGCTGTTCTGTTGGGAAGTGAGCTGTTGGTCTTTCTGTAAGAATTTTATCTGAAGTGTTTTAGAATGAGATCCAGAATAGAAGCTCTGAAATCAATATTAAGACACTTTCAAACCACAACTGTTATAATTTGATTTGATACTTCTTTTAAACTGCCTCAGAAATGGAAAAGGATTTTGCAATTAGGGAATAATGTGACAAACAAATTGGCCTCCTGCCATAACTTTTACCAGAAATGGCTCTTTACGTTACTGGGACCTACAGACTTTTTCAGTACATTTGCTGTAAATACAAGAACATTCAGTTCAGAAAAAAGTGAGAGCACGTTGATTTAGTTGCTACTGCTAAGCACTTGATTCTTGTGTATCATTAATAAATTATATGTAGCTTTTATTGTCTTCTGTAGGATGGTGAATTCAGATGCATTCTAGCATGTGGTCCCTTTTTGGAAAATGAAGTTCATTATGGTCACCTAGTAAGTAACTGGCCAAATATTTGGGCAAAATACAGCACTTTTTGTGTTGGACTTGAAGTATAATGCACCAGTAAACCTCTCCTTTTTTCCTGGGTTAGGATGGGTTGGGTTTTTTCTTTGACATTGCTTCAGAAGATGGCATTCTTGATATATGTCACAGTTCATTTTATATTTTCCAAGCAGCACTGTGATACGAATTTGTGGTTGCTTTATCATTCTTGATCAATACTGCTTGTATGGTGTCATACACAATTGAGACTTTCTGGGCAGTTTCTAACGGAAGAAATGTAACTTCTGTGGACCTTGCAGCTTAGTGTATTTTTCAGTTACATATCTGAAGCTGACATTCTATCCATTGATTTCATGATCACGTAATCTATAGCCATTCCTTGTTGTTCACTGTATGTGTACAGGCTATCTATGTTAATATTCCTTGATTTTCTTTGTGTTCAGTTTCTCTTAGAAAGGCTCTATGCCTTGTGTGATTTGATTTTCTTCAAGCATATATTCAACTTCTTTTTAAGATGAAAAATATTTTTTTTAAATAGTCACAGTTTGTTTTAATGATGCTGGTAATTACAGCCTTGTTATTAGTTCTGGTGCTGCTTGAAATATGGGATGGGAAGTAGATTCCATATTTTGTATTCTAAAACTTTTTGGAAGGCAAATGACCTGGAAAGTTATTATTAGAAAATGAAGTGCAGATGAAGTTTGTGTTTTTTTAGAGAGTAGGTGTCAGTTCAAAGAAATGTCCACAACCCAGTGTTTATAGGTGTTTTATTCCTTACTTTTTTACCTTTCTAGGGATACTAGAGTTGAGAATGTTTTGTTTCAGCAGCACAGTAAGATGTCAATATTCCTATTAGCAAGGATCGTATAAATTTGGTATGAACCAAGGCATGCTAAGCTGGGACTGGTCTAACTACATTGGTGGAATGGTTCAAGAAGCTGTATGTTTGAGTAAAGAGGGGCTTTTTAAAATACATATTTTCTTATTCTGAAGATGATAGTTCTTTTCACCCTAACGATTTAATTTTGAAAGAGTTTGGTACCCTTTGCTGCTTAGTTTCTATTCAGGTTACATTGGGTAACTCCCTTCCTTTTTGTCCCATTGTGGTTAGCAGTATGTACTGTTTTGGTACAGTTAGAAAGCTTCTGTGCAGATTTGCTGCTGCTCTGTCACGTGGAAATGCATCTGATCATATTGCTTAGTAAAATCTTTTAAAATATTTTGCAGCACTGGGTTACTGTTCCACCAAAATATTTTGGATCTGAAAGTGTGTATATGTATATCCTGTGTCTACTTCTGCTTTTTTGATAAGTATGAGTGTCTTCTGAAAATTAAATTGGCCAAGGTAATGTGCTGAAAGTCCAATGTAACATAGAAAATGTAGCACAGATATATTTTTTTAGAAACTGAGAAAAATACTGTGGTTGTTTTTTTTAATCAATGCTAATTCAAATCTAGTGCTGTGAAATCTGAAGCATTGAAAATATCGAAATTTTACAGCAGCTAAGTTCTTCCTAGTATCCTTGTATGGTCTAGAATAAATGGTGTGTATTTGAGCTATGCCCTCTCATTTATTAGTGGGGTTTACTCTACTACTACTGCCTTTAAAGAGAGAATATTTATGTACAACTTTATTATCCAAAAATGTGTTTAAGAACTTTGTTCTTGGTACTTTGTTACTCAACTTTCTTTTCTTCCATTCTTTACCATGGTTGAGAGGTAATTCTCAAAATTCTTTTGGTTCCGTCTTTGATGTTACAGTTTTGTTTGTGATTTTCAAAATACCTAGATACTTGCCTTTTCTCTACAGAGATATTCTACATACGCAGCCAAAACGTGAAATATTTGAGTTGGAAAAGACTTCACAGGAAACAGGAAAAAAATGTGTAAAAGTTCTTTTATATCACGTTTGTTATTGGTTTGGATATCCTTGTAGATGGATTTCTTTCTAGGCATGAAAAGTAGTCTGACACATCTGTGTTGATCTGACCTAATTTTATGCTGTTAATGTTGTGTTCAATTTTATTCTGACATAGTATTTTGTTTTACATTATGCATATTTTCTTCTAGGCAAACGGAGTGGGCGTAGTAAGAAATGGAAAGAGATGCTGAAGTTGCCCCCTGTCAGTCACTGTGAGGGTATTCGGTGCTCCATCGGTGAGTGTCCCATAGAATAAATGCTCTGTCTGACACTTCTGAGAGAGAAGGGTAAGAGTTTGGTGCTTCTAAATGCTAAATAGCCAAAAAAGCGCTGTTAAACTTCTAATATGATGGAGAATTTATGAGGAAATAAAATTTATGAGAAGATGAAAGCTATATCACGGCTCCTTGTTAAAGGAAACTCTTCCTAAAGAATAGATTTACAAAACCTTGAATTAGAAAAAGTAATCATGCTGAAAAAGTAATAGATGTAATAATTTTACTAGTATGTTTTTATAGTAATTTACTTTTATAGTAATTTACTATATTAGTAAATACTTTATTAGTATTTACTAATTTTATTAGTATGTAATAATATTACATACTAATAAAAGTAATAGAAAAAGTAATATTGATGGCCATATATTTTGCCCTTTTCCTTAATGTCTTGTAATAGTTTTTTTAACCTTTTCTGTTATTATCTTGTATTCCCTCTTTCCAAACAATTTTCTTTGCTTTGGTATTGCTGTTTCACAGTATGGTTGCTTTCTAACCTAAATGAAACTCAAACATATAATTCAATGTGATTTTAGGAAATGGGATAGTCTATAGAACACAGATGTGACTGAAGAGTGTTTCTCTATTCTTTGGGATCATTGTATATTTATGGTATCTTTGATAAATATGTTAATGTAAAATCTTCACTTTTTAGTGATGTTTTTCTGACCTTAAATGGGAGCAATGACCCCTCTCTTACAAAGATAAAAGTAAATAAAGATATTTATGTATTATTTTTTTTCCCAGAAAGAGACTATAACCAGCTTTGTGACAAACAGCCAATAGGAAGACTTCTCTTCAGACAGTTCTGTGATTCCAGACCAGATTTGAAAAGATGCATTGAGTTTCTGGATGCAGTGGTAAGCAGTGAGAAATGGACAATGGCTATCTGTAGGCAGTTGCTTTTATGTTCTTGTATGTAAATGTATGACAGTTCTTGTATGTAAATATTTGATTTTTGTGCTGGTTTTGGCTGGGATGATTTTCTTCATTGTAGCCCATTTTGTGCTATATTCGGGGTTTTAGATGAAAAAAATGTTGATAACAAGGATGTTTAATTCTTGCTGAACAGTGATTACACAGTGTCAAAGCCTTTGTGTTTCTCATGCTGCCCTAGAAGTGAGGAGGCTGATGGTGCACAAGAAGTTGGGAGTGGACACAGCCAGGACAGCTGAGCCCAAGAGATATCCCATACCAGATGGTGCTGTGCTCAGCAATAAAAGCTTGGGGAAAGAAAGAGGAAGGGGGGAAGTGAGAATTTTCCAACTAGGCGTTATTAGTGAGAATGAAGCCCTGCTTGGAAATGGCCAAATATCTCCCTATCAATGAGAAGAAATGAATTAATTTCTTGCTGTGCTATGCTTGTACCTGCAGCTTTGCTTTAGCAAACTGCCTTTATTTAAAGCTTTAAGATTCCTCACTTCTCACCTTCTTATTATTAGGGGGGAGAAGTGAGCACGCATGTCCGTGGGGTTTAGCTGCCTGCTGGGGTTAGCACACAACCATTTTATTAATTCTCTATACATCTCAGTTTCCTATTGCTGCATGCTTGAAAGTATAGTGTGGTCTGCTCTCTGCCAACTGTAAAGCTGTAACTTCTCATTGGTGTCAAGAAACCGTCTCTGTTACTTAAAGGAAGATGTTTAATGTTTGCTATAAAGTCTTTACCATCTTGGTATGGTCAGAGCTACAGAAATGGGCATGATGGGAAACAGAGAAGCAATTTAAGAAGGGCGTGCTGCTTGGCTTCTAGAGCCTGAAAGGATGTCTGTGTTATGAATATTACTTGTTATACTCAGACTTCAAAATGTTATAAACATAGACTTAAAAATGTTGCAACTTGCATGGAAGCCCTAGGCTACACAGCATGTGCTAATTAAGAACAATACAATGGAGATGAAAATTTAGAGAACCATCTATGGAAGGAGAAATACCAGATTTTTAGAGACTAAGGGAAAGAGTCTTGATATATTTACATCTTGATATCTGATGCTGAAGAACAAGGGAAGGAAGGAAGTGGGCCCACAGCTATATTTTGTAAAAAATCCTCTGAGCAAAACCCTCTTGGGGAGGGGGAAAGTAATGAGAAGATTAGGCAGGCACATAACAGCCCATAAGAGGAGAGAATAATAGCTCAGAGCCTTTGATTCTTTGCCCCTCACAGTTAATCCAAGAGCAATAAAATACAGTCTTAAACTGAGATTGCTGCTGAAAGAACAGGTTTTCTCATTCCAACCGTGTTTGTTCTTACGTTCAGAGAGCAAATGACCAAAGACGACAGAAGTAGGGTAGTGCTGCTGCTTGCATGCATCCCAAACTACAATACTGCAGCAAGATGGCTCTGAAAGAGACAGGGTGTGAGGAAGTACATGGGATTATTGCTGTGCCCCCCAATTCACTTCCCCTGTGGGAATAAAAACTGAGACACTGGATGAGCTAAAAAGGAATTTGAGTGTCAAATAAGTGGAGTTGTTTATATTGGTCAATGAATCTATGTGCAATTGGGCTTACTCCCCAGGTGTGTTTCATTTTTGTGACTCCCCGGAGCTGTCCTAGCACCAAATTCCAGAGACTAGTTTGACAGTTGGAGACTGAACGGATTGGATTGAAATCCAGAACAGTGGAGCTTTCATTCCTGAAGTGAATATAAACCAGAGCCCTTAATGAGTGCCATGCACTGACAACTGTGGATGTGCCCTTAATGGTTACAACTCCTTACACATTTTAATCCTTAAGAGATTAGATAAAGAGTAGCAGAATCTTTGGCAGCACAAGAGAGAATGAATCTTAGGCATGACTGTAAGACAAAGGTGTCTTTGCTCTACAGATGTAATTTTTCAGGTAAAACTGTCTCCAATATGTAACTGTTTTTCATTAACTGAAAAATTTGAATTGTTTTGAAATTTGCAACCTATAATGTGTGGATTGCAACACTTCTGAGAGTTTACAAAGACTGGCATAGCTGAGGAATCTGATGTAAGGGATGATTTCACAATTTACTTTTTTTTAAATTTGTTGTTTAACTTCCATTTGAAAAATCAGAGTGAAGAATTATGCTTGGGAGTCACTGAAACAAGATAACATTTATTTGGTGACTCTAATGATCTGAAACTAGCATGCTGTGTTGATCAAGGATGTGAGATAAAATACCTGCTATCTCTTACAGTTGGTTCCTGAGTTAGCCTGATTCCCTTTTGTGGACTGGACTTCAGCACTGGACTTCAGCAAGCTTGTTCAAGTTATTTTGGGGGTTGAGGGGCGTTTCTCTGGTATTCTTTGGAAGGCAATACAGGAAGAAAAAGCTGAGGTTGCTGGGTTTTTATCTTGGGTTTTGCCAAGTTTAGCTTTTTAAAATGTTAAAGAAATTTTAGACTTAATCTTTCAGAAAAAAAATGTCCAAAAATGAAATGTCATAGTCTTAAAAACCTTGCACCTTAGTTAAGAGTTTTCTGACTTCTACATGAAGCAGCGTGATTTCAGCAGTGTGATTATTCCAGGAGCCCAAAATCAAGGTAGTACAATGCTGTGTTGTCTACCTGTACTGAATACTGAATCTGGTAAACTCCAGTTTTTGGGAAGGTGTGACCTAAAAGTCTAGAGTCAGCTTGGCTTTCCTGATAAAAAAGAAGAGTTGTGAAATAATTGAACGTAAGTGACAGAAGTTAAAGTGAGGAATTAGAGTTATCCAATCTAGTGACTCATTTCACTAGCTGGGGACAAGATTAGTTACTCACATATGAAAAGGAATGGGTGGCAGCTCAAACTTCCCTGTAAGTAACAGAATTATTTGGAAATGCCATCTCTCAAACTTCCTTTTAAATTACACTATCCCCTTAAAACAGTATGCCTGTATGAAATTAGTGTTAAAGGTGCTAACTGCACTGCTGAACTTTAGGTTGATGAACTTTTTTGACCTGCTCAGGTTAATTCTGCTCTTGCAGAAGACTTCCTTATCATTAGACTTTTTGTTGGGAATTGAACTAGCAAAAATAATGGCTTGCGTTTGGATCGATGGATTTGAGTGCTGTGCTGAAGTGGGTGATACCATAATGTCTCAGCAGAAAAAGATGTTGATGACTTAGTAGTTAGTCAGTGTGGATTAGCTGTGATTAATTGCAGAATTGAAAATCAGGGATTCTGTTATTTCCAGTATCATATGTGTGTTTGATTCTTAAACTCTCATTTTTTAGTTTTCTTTGTAAAGGGAAATAACTTCTGATTAGATCAGTTACTTGGAATTTCCCATGAGGTTCCTAATGATTGCTGTCCCAATATGCCCAACTGTTATTTTGTTTGCTACAGTCCTTCATTCTGGAAGTCTGCCATGTATTCTTTGTTCCATGGTGTATGCATTTACGTTCTGAAATATGCAATAAGCTTTGATTGAGTTGGCCCAGCTCACGAACCTAATACATGTTGCTGTTTGAGATTGCTCTTTTCTAATTCATCTTCTCCCAGATTTTGTGTTGTCTTTAAATGTTGTAACTTCTGATGTTGCTTCTAGATTATGCCTTAAAATTATTAATAGTAAGGAGTCCTTGGAGTTTTTCAGTGGTAGTGTCCATGTGATGATTTGTTGGTTGTGGGTTTTTTTCTCTGAGTAGCTACTTCAGGAGCTCTGTTCAGCTGACAGTTGTTTATCTGGAAAATGCATTGTATTGCACAAATCTCTTTTTCTGCATCTCAGTATCAGATGTTACCAAGTCAAAAACTTAAAAGATTTGTATCTACTCAGTTTTATTTTTTCAAAGAATGATGTAGGGTTTGGTTTAGAGCTCATTTATAAGCTTGTAGAAAGTAGTTTTATCCGGGTGTTATCTAAGACTGTAGCAAAGAGTAACACATGAAGGGAAAACAGTACAGAGAAGAAAAAGCTGATTATTGTACTCTTAATTGTTTTACATCTGGGTCATTCTGTCCTACAATACTACATAAATACTATTTTATTGTAATTGTTCTAGTTTAACCTCTATGTATGTTTTGTATGTTTTCCAATGATTAAATTCCATATGCTTTGCTTTTTGCCTTGGACTGTTCCCCACACCCGTTTCACTATAGAGCCTTCTGTTCCTTTTGTATTAGGAGCATTGTGTTATTCATGACAAAATTTACCTATCATCGTGTAAAAGATGCCAAGTGGCTCTGATCATAATATAATTTTCAATTCCATTCCCCTAGGCAGAATATGAGGTATCTTCAGATGAAAAGCGCATAGACTGTGGCCTCAAAGTTTTAGAGACGTACTTCACTAATGGGGTAAATATATTGTGAAATATTTTCTCAAGCACTTTGTAAGTGTCAGATAAATAGAGAGATCTAAGTGGTTGCATTGTTTTGAGTAAATTGACTTTCAAACTTCATTAAATCCATTCTTGTCTTTCTGAGAGGTATGCTGCCTTCTAAAATTCTGCTCAATCAACTTGAGCAGGAAACTTGACTGATTTCTGCTTTTATAACTACTACAATTACAATTTATTTCCCATTTTACACCTAAAGAAAAATTAACTGAGTTTTGTAGTCTGAAGAAGTCTGAAGTCTTTTAGACTCCTGTGTGACCTTGGTTAGTTTGCTGTAAATTTTCAAAATTGCTTCAGCTTTTAATAAAGTGAAATGCTGTTTTCTTCTGAAGCATTCTGTTACTTTCAGCTTTCCATGGTAATCATTAATAGCTGATTTTTTGCATTTATCAAGAGTCTTTTTTTTTGTATGCAGTAAGGAAGCTTTTCTGCTCTTTATGAATAGATGCTCCTTCTGCTTCTCTTGCTTTGGTCATTTTATACAAAAGGTCTTGAAGACACCTTAAAAGTAGATAGAATATAGGTTTGCCACATCTTTTTGAGAATTTCTTTGGGACTGCCATAAGTCACGTACATTTTTATTCAGAAAACCCCAGATTTCTTTAGCCTGGTTTAAAACAGTTTCACAGCCTGTGTTTGTGTTTCTTTCTCCTTCTTTCCATCCTTCCAAGCCAAATAGGTGACTTGCATTTTTGGTGGTAGACTTATGGAAAGAAAAATAAATTTGACTTACTGCCAAGATTGTTTCCCCAGATACTGAAATAGTAAATAACTGTCATAAATTCCAATGCATTGTTCTGTAACAGGAAATAAATAAAAATTTTGCTCAAATATGACTTTCTTGATTTTCTCTTTAGTCAAACCATTCCTTTCCTTTTCCTGTATTAAGAAATTTAATTTCACTTTGCATACAAAACTTTCAGTTTTTCTGTTGATTTACATGCTTTCATTGTTGCTTTCCTTTCTTTATGTTAAGTCTGCAGCACACTTGCCAGAAATACCTCAGGAAACAGTAAATGAATGTAAAGCAAGACTGGAAAAGAACCCTTCTAAGGATCTTTTTATGGACTGTACTAGGTAAGTTCAAAATGCCTTGTGCTCAATTCTAGAATTACAGGAGAAATTTGTGTGTTTCTAAGATAAGTGAAAGATAAAGTTGTTACACCCAGAAGTATTTAGTTCCTGAAATGAGCATAAGTAAGAAACTTGGAACAAATTTATTAAAAGACTAGGTTTTCTTCAGATGGGATTTAGATGTTTGATTTTTGCAGAGCTTTTTCTTTAATGCTCCTTTTGCATAGAATCACACTATTGTCTGCTACCAAGAATTGGGTAAAAGAAATAGTATTTCTCTTTATTGTATTCTTACTTTTTGAGTGACTTCTCTTCCGTGATGAAGATACTCAGAGAAATATGAAGTTACAAGTTGAAGCTTGAAAGGTTTAAGAACAATGTTGCACGTTTTAGAATTCCTGAGAACAGGTTTAACTGAGGCCAACACTTATGTTCCATTAAAATGGCTGATTAGAGGATCACTTGTGATAGTTAACGCAAAACAGTGCAACTTGGTTTTGTTCTGCAGTCACAAAGTGATACTTCACACAGTAGTAGCAGGGGAGGCTTTTCCTGGAGGGATGGTACATGTTTATGAGTGTTATATGTCTTTCTAAAGCCTTTATATTTCTAATATTTCTGGTTTTTCAAGGCATGCTTGATCATGTTTGAAGGATGACTATAGGTTTTGTCACTGCTTGGGTCATCTCCCTGGCAACAGAAATAAGCATGCTTTGTAACAGCCTGAGATTATAAGATTGAAAGGGCTGTGTGAGAACACCTAGTAAAACATGTCTCAAATGGAGTGTCTCATGTAGGTCATTCCCTTTCCTCTGTCTAATAAATACCTGAATACAGTTTAATTGACTTGTTTCCCTCCCCACCTCCATCTTGGTGTGTTTCATTTAAGGGAATGATAAGGTGCTTGATGTTTAAGTCCTAGAATCCTAGAACAAAATTTTATTTACCATTCTCCAAAGAATGTGTGAAACCCTGTAGATACTTTCAGAGGTCATATTTGCAGGGCCATACATGCATAAAATACCTGCTGAGAGGCTGATGTTTAGGTGGGTTTAAAGACAATAAAAATGCAGAGGTCAAAGTGTCTAGTTCCTATAAGCAGCAGTAGTTTGGCCTTCACAAGTGCTTTGACAGGAGCAGTTTTCTATGGCAGGCACTCCCTTTGTGAGACATTTAGGTTAAAGCCATTGCAGAGCACAGTGGTGATATTTTTCTGCCTGCAGCTTTGTTGATATGTTTAAATACATGTCAGTAGATTGATAGCACCTCCTGCTTCATCAGCCTTTTTCAGAATAAGATGCATTTTATTTTTCTGTTTATTTTCCTGGTAGAATTGTCCATGAATATCTGAGCAAAAGACCTTTTGAAGCTTACCAGGAGAGTGTGTATTTTTCCCGTTTCTTACAGTGGAAATGGCTGGAAAAGTAAGTTTATTTATAATGTTTGCAGTATAATTTAGCTTTGCTTTGTGGCAAATTTTGATTTTTATGCTAGAAATGCTGTAGACCTAAATGCAGAATGAGACTGCCTGTCTAAGAAATTATGATCTGAAAGATAAGATGGATTGATGTTGATGGGACAGCGAGAGAACTGATACTCCAGTGGAACTATTCGTCTGGTAGTCTTTAAGTAGTAAATCTTAAGTGGTATTAGGTGAATGGAAATTCAGAAGTGTTTGACTGTCAAGTGTGCTGTGGAGTACCAATCTTTCTTGGAAATGCTATCATCCTTTTGTTTCAAACTTGGTCTAAATAGTGGTTAATAAGCAGATTAATTTAGTATTATAACCCACTGGTGATTGGATAACTAGTAAGTTATTTAGGGTGGTACAGATACAGATCTAGTAATTACCAGATAGCAAGATTTACATACATATATATATATATATATCTGAATCTAGTTTGGACTTTGAAAGCAATACTGACTGTCCAGACTCTTTCAGAAGGCTGAAATTGTTACAAGTTGATTCAAATTCAGCTCCCTTGGGTATCGTGATCACATATTCAAACACTAAGGTGCTTGTGCACTGATTTTGTTGTAAATTCCAATTATCCAATGTCTTTAAAGCCAGTAAGAAAACTAGGGAAGTTACTCACATTCTCCACGGGTTATCCTGAGAACAAAACTGCATTTACCTACCAGTGAATGGTCATTTAAAGCAAAACCCACTACCTTGTAATAGCCCTGACACATTTAGGAGAGTTTTAGCATGGAGTGGTCAACAGCTCTACTGCCTCCAGTTATCTCTTCCTCTTCCTCTACATCAATACCTTAACAATTTGGCTCTTGCAGTTCACAACTCTTTCTTTTGTGAAAAAGCAAAATGAAATCGGAAATGGTTTACTCTTTAAACGCGGCATTGTAAGTGTGATCCCACTGAAATGCAGTCTGCATGTCAGTGTGTGCGTTTAGGGAGGCAGCAGGAGCTGATAAGACTGTGATGAGAACACTCAAGGCTCTAACTGTAGGCAGTTAAGGGCTGAATTAACCAGCTTCTCTTCCTGCTATTGGGAGTGCCTGCTGACCACATGAGGGAGCCCATGTTTCTAAGCAGAGCACCCCTCTGATTTGTAATTCAGCTTATTATAGTACTTCTGCATGAGGTTAAGGCAACATTTGTTCAGAAATATGTCAGAACAGAAAGGAGACAGTGAAGACAGACCTCGGGGTGGGAAGGGATTACTAATGTTTTGAATTCCTGTCTCAGTAATTGTTTTTTTCTGTTAATCAGACAGCCAGTAACCAAACACACATTTAGGCATTACCGAGTACTAGGCAAAGGTGGATTTGGAGAGGTGAGTACAGAAGTATCTTTTTGCAAGGCAGTTCTTAAGAAAAAAAAGAGGAGAGGCTGTTTAACTCTTGTCTCCATCAATCTACATTTAACTCATCACTTGGCAAACTGTTGTTGATACAAAATGTTTTAATGTATTAGTTTAAGCATTGTAGGTCATGCACAAAGGTGCCGGAAACTTGTTCTGACTTGACAACAGTTGTTTCTATTTAGAAATTTCATTTGGAAATGAAAAATCACTTTCAATTTGCTAATTACGTAGAATATTCATGAACCTAAAAAAAAAATCTATAGATTTTATTAATTCTGTTTATAATTCATTGAACTGCCTCCTGTACATATTTTAACTAGAGCCCTGTATTGAAGGAGAAGTTGTACTATTAAATTACTGTTAGGTTTCTCCTGTTTGATTGTGATATGGATATTTGTCCTGAACACGTACTGTTACCTTAGTCACTTGTTTCACTAACATAAGATCCGCAGTTTTACCTAACGATTCAATCCCAAGAGAAATGTGTTAGCCTCTGTATAATCACTTTTTCTACTTCTGTTACAGTTTTTGTGAACCTTTAAAGTTGTTTCATGAGTGAAGGCTCTCTATTGATGCTTACAGACCATCATTTTCTGAGAGCACTAAAGAGTTTGAAAAGAAACTAAAATTTAATCTTCTTTAAAATAAAAATTCTAAAAAACCTCAAGCATCTCTGACACATGATCCTTCTTTTTGTAGGTGTGTGCCTGTCAAGTACGGGCGACAGGAAAAATGTATGCTTGCAAAAAGCTAGAAAAAAAGAGAATAAAGAAGAGGAAAGGTGAATCAATGGCTCTAAATGAAAAAAGAATTCTAGAAAAAGTGAATAGTAGGTTTGTAGTAAGTATCTACTTCTGATCTATTTTCAGAAATTGATCTCATTTTGTTTACTTAATTTCAGTCTCTTCCAGGAGCTCGTAGGCACAAAATGCTTTTGAAAATTGATTTAGGGAGTGCATGACTGTAGAGAGAAATTATTGATACAGTAATAAATATGTTTTGTGTGTGATTGTGGATAGTTCTGTGCACGGGGCTTTTTTTTGGTCCAGCTTGCATCATTTCTCACTTACAGGCAGAACATTAGGATGTGTTTCAGCATGCTGCTGCCACTGAATCCTTGTCCTCTGTTTAATAGTTGGGTTTTTATATCCTGAGGTATTTTCGGAGCATTTGTTACTCTCTGGCTGATGTATTTTAAGATAAACACGACATTTTAATAATGTATTGATTCAGGTTATATTGTTTTGCTGTGTACCAAGGCTTAAAGGGGTATCTTGAATGTGAAACAATTAACTTTTTAATGGAACTTCCACATAATGGAAATCTTAATTTTAATACGTGAACCTGATGCTATTATGTAAATTATGGTCTGATAGTAGCTGTAATTACTAAGCAATGAAATAAGTTAGAATGTTCAAAGATACAACAAGTAAATTTTTTCCTAGGTAGTGTTTACTTTTTAATTGAAATGTCATTTAAATGTTAATTTCAAATATATTTTGTTTTGCTTTAAAATCCATGTAGTTTTAAATTTTATACTGCTGTTCAGAGGATGTTAGAGTTTCTGTTTTAGAGGATAGTGAAAGTTATTTATAAACATATATAAAATATGTTTTTATGTATTTTCTGATAGTTTTATGTATTAAAATACCCCCTGTAGAATACTGCCAGCTAAAAGAAAAATGAAAAACCTGCTGGCCAGATACATTAATATTTTAAACTATTGTAAATGGTGGGTTTGTATAAATATGCTATTTTTGCACAAGGCTTCTGGGCTTGAATTGAATTGAGGTACTCAGAGAGTACCTGAATTGGTCCATAAATTACTATAACAGTGAAACTTCTGTTTTTCAGTAACATTTTTTTCAGCATACGGTTATACTGTAAATCAATAATGATCCAAGTTGAATTTGAAATTGCTTCATAAAATTGTGCATTAATTATTTTCTTCTTGCTGTCCAGTGGTGGTTTTTATGCAACAGAGAAGATCTAGGTCTAGCATTTGCAGTAATATTGGTGTTGAAGTGGGTAGATAACTTGTCATGCCTTTGTCACAAGTGAAGTCACAAATAGCTGGACACATCAGTTAAAACCACCAAATGGGAATCTTGACCTCAAGTAGCTGATTTCTATATTTATTTAATTTTATTATTTAGTATTGGATTTATGCTTCTGAAGGAAGAGTTTGGACCTGTCACTGAATTAGGGCCATTATTTACTTGTACTGCTGTCTCGGTTTGAGACAAGCTTAGGACGAAGGCGCTCTGGAATGAACGTCTTCTCCCCAGAAGACAGCTTTCAGCATTCCCTCCCCCATCAGTACGAAAGGAATTTCTTGGATGAAAGTGAGAAAAACAATTTATTTAACAAGCAGAGTGCCGGCAAGGCACAGGAAACAAATGAGTAATGTTAGATAATAAACCTCCTTGCTGCAGGGAAAGCTGGTGGATTCAGAGTTCTTTCTGTAGCTGGCTCGGCCCCTCCCGAGGTGCGAGGCTGGGATGTGGCATCCCCACAGCCTCCCCGCCGGTCCCCGGGGTGCGATGATCTGCTTTTTGGATCACAGCAAGGCCGAGCAGTTCCAGAAGAAGTAGTTACTGGAGGATTTTGGTGTGCCAGTATAGGAAATGTCTTGCCTCAGCTACCAGGTTGGCTAAAAGCAGGAAGGTGCTCCCTGGGCTCTTCAGCGGTGAGAAGGCAGTGGAGTGTGGGAGTCCTTGAACACAAACTGTGCTGAAGAATCCGTTCAGCTTCTCTGCCCCTGCTGCAGGACTCATTTCTGGGCAATAAGCAGACGACAGGGGAATACAGTGTTATCATAAAATCACCCCAAGACAACTGCATTTAAAAATACATTTATTGAGTCAAGAAAAAAACCTCCACTGATTTTTTTTTTTTACCTAGCTTGCTTATCTAATGTCAGCTAAGTATATGTTTGAATTCCATTGCTCTTCGTACAAGTTAGGTAATATTTGTAGGTACTTTTGAAAATCCTACCAGGTGATCATGTAGCATAGCTTTCTCTATTGAAAATTGAATTTGTAACTTAAACAGTTAAATTTTGCAGTATATTACATTGTGTTAAATGGGATGGGTTGTTTTTTAATTCACAAGTCTACTTTAAAATTTTTAATACACCTAAAAAACTTTTACCTAAAACCTGAAAAAAAATGTGTTTTGTCCTTGCCTATCAGCACCACATTCCAAGTACAGTGAGAAGAAAGACTGAAAAGAGTTGTACTGATTCTTTACTGTTGGCAAGATATAAGTCAGGGAAATATGCAGTTACTTGGGGGGAGGCAGGGCTAGGAATGGAAACTACACATTTGATTTAAAATAATTTCTTGAGTTTCTCTGGGGCAGTTTTGTGTCTTGTAGTTCAGGAAGATGGTTTGGCAATGCATAATTCCTGAGGCACTAATAAAATAAGGCATATGCACATGTTATCAGGACAAAGAGTAATATGGGTAACATGCAGCTGAGGGGCATCATCAATAACTGTATTTTCTGGGTGGAGCTCTGTGGCATCCAAACAGATCTGCCACTAAGCTTTTGTGTTGTGTGTATGGTTTACACAGGCAAATTAGTCTGAATTCCTGTGTGTCTTCCAGTACTCTGCAGGAGAGATTTGCTATTTGCATGTTTTGTTCTTTTTGCTTTGAAAAAGGATTCATTAGTTGGTTGTATTGGAAAAAAGCTCTGTGAGTTGTTTTGGGGTTTATGAATGAATAATGGTTGTGTTCTCACCCTGCCCATTTTTAGGTTAGTTTATCGTATACGTATGAGACGAAAGATGCCCTGTGTTTAGTATTAACCATAATGAATGGAGGGGATCTGAAGTTTCACATATATAACATGGGAAATCCTGGCTTTGATGAAGAAAGGGCTATTTTCTATGCTGCAGAACTATGCTGTGGTCTGGAGGATTTGCAAAGGGAGAGAATTGTTTACAGGTGAGTTTCATCTACAGTTGCTTGTTCTTTTCCGTGTCTCTGCAGCATTGAACATATTAGTTGTTTCCTACTAAAACAAGTTTATATTTTAATTTTGTAGAAAAAGAAATGAAAAAAATTGTTTAGTTGTCCTTTTCATGGCATATCCTTTGGAATTACTCATCTCATATGTCTTTTTACTGTTAATTTCGTTCTAGATGCTTGATATATTTTAAAACAGTATAAAGTTGATTCAAGGTTTGTTTGTAAAATGAAAGTAAACTATGATTTAGAAAGCAAATTAATTTATAATTCAAGTAATAAATTTTAGGAGTATGGGATTGTATTCTTGCCTGCTCTAAAGTAGGTCAGAGAGGGGCCTAGAAGTCCCTGACTGCATTGCATGTTATGCTTACAAGGGTAGCAGAACAGTCACAGTCCATGTGAAAAACTTTTTTTTTATTTCAGATTCCTCCAACTAACATACTATTGCTTTTGAATTAATGAAACTATCAGAAACTTTATGCATTGCAATTGAGATGGTATGATTTTAATGCTGTTTTCTCTCTGTACATATATAATTTAACCCCTAGTATGCATTAATATTACAGAGCAAAGCAAACTTAGAGGTGGGCCAAGAATTCTGTCTCTATACTTCTGCTGTGTAACACCAAGTACCACTTGTTTCAAATAATTTTCAAAGTATAACTCAATATAATGACTCCTAGTCTTTTCCCTCCCCAGTGTAGAAGACCAACACAAACTCACAGATACACAGAGTGGGAAGTGGCAGAACCAGAGGGAATCAGGCTTATGCTGGTGACTGGATGTGGTTCCCTAGAGAATTTGGACAATCTTGCAATATTTCACAGTGTGTTTTGGCATACATGTAGGAGGGAAGCAGGGGTGAGAGATTTCAGGGACTACCAGTAGGTCATTTCATATTGCCCAAGTGAAAACAAAACTGATTGTTTAAAACACAAAATAACAACAAAAAATCCAAAACAAAACAAGAGCCCAAACCACAGCCCTGTGTTTAGGCCCAGCTTGTTAGCTGTTTGCCTACAAGACCACTTATGTGAATCCTAGTGTTCTTCGGGTTTTTTTAACTTTGATCTCTCCTGGTTTCTCTGATATTGTAATCTTACATTTAATGTCAGGTTGCTAACATTATGGGGATTGTCAAGACTTAAAAGCATGAGAAGCAGAGCATCTTTCTGACTTTTTTATACAGTGAATCTGTACAAAAAGTTTCATAAGATAATGAAACTTTAACATGAATACACATCCTATAGAACATCAATTCATCATTATTTGGGAGAAAAAAAAAACCCTACTTAGATTTCTTGGTGAATAATTACCTCTCATTTAGAATGTCAACTCTAGAGTAATTCTTCCGAAAACCTTTTATTTTATATTAGTCACCCTCTTTTGCTTGTCACAACTGTATGTATACCTGTATATATACTTATTGATTTTAATAATCTATTCCAATAACTGATTCTTTAGCCAATTACTGGGTTTTACTTGTCTGTTTCTGGCTTATATTTATGGTGGAATAAATCTAAGAGACCATATCTCAGTCCACATGCTTACTGATGCACACCACAAGAAAAAAATATATGAAATATACATCAACAATATACATTATAACTAATTATATGTACTATTATAAATAATAATGTACATTATATATTTTATGCAGATTTTCATGCCTATATATATGTGTGTATATTCTCAGTAGAATCTGCTAGGCGTAAATCCTAGAACAACTTCTGATTCAGCTTCAATGACTCACCAAATTTTCCTTGAGCAGGGCAGAATTCAAAAATTCCATTCAATATTTTCTTTTGTTCTCAAAGTAAAAATGCACAAGGTGTAAAATTGCAGTGCTGAATTAATTACCCTTACCCTTTTAGTATTTCCTGAGTCTTGCTATAATTTAATAACTAAAAATGTTGCTTGTGAAACTTTGATGTTTATAGAAAAGTAATAGGAAACTTCTAGAAAGTTATTGCAAAAAATCCTAACTAGATGAAGTGTTTAATAAGCTTTAGAAGTTGCATGTCCAAGTTAAAGAAATGAAGTTTGAGTGATATTAAGCATGTGCTTAGTCTTGGGAATATTACTCTCTGTTGATATTCTGTTGCCCTGGGGTGAGATATAGCATGAAACTGCAGAAAGCACTTGTGTTTTACCACTGGGGAGTGGTAGTAGCTGATACTCCTCAGGAGAAATGTTTTTCTCTTAAGAGCATAAATTTGTGTGTAAATATATATCCTTATATAAAAGATTTTAGTGTTGTGTTGCTTTCATTAATGTAACTGGATTAAAGATTTCAGGGAAAGTGGATCTTGAGTTCTCTGGTTAAACTATTTGTATCACAGGCCATCAGCTTCACAGCTTTTTATTTTGCATATAGGTGGAACTGGAAAAATTCCTTCAGTGAGAACCAAGAAGTCTTCAGTTGAATCTGTTGCACTTGAGGGCTAATAATTTTGTCTTTGTTTAATTCACATTTCATTATTTAATTTGCAGAGACTTGAAGCCTGAGAATATACTTCTTGATGACTGTGGTAAGTAAAAATTAAAATTAATTTTGAAATCAGTAGTTACACCTCTAATTAATACCGTGCCAAAAATGTAAAGGATTTCTTCATGATAAAAGAGACCTAATTGATGAATGTTAATTTAGCAAAGAAAGTACTGCCCATGCTTTTTAGAAAGCAGGGGAAAACTTTGGGGATTAATCATGATGATGTTTGAAGGATCAATTTTCTACCTTAAAATGGCTACTTTTTCCCTTTACTTCTCTTTCGCCCCTTCTTGACCTAAGATCACTAAAACTTCTATATGGATTTGTTTTGTTTGTATTTTCTTCAGTTATGGAAGCATGATCTGTTAGATGGGGGGGCCAAAATTTTACTTAGTAAACTAGACTGTTTAAACAGTAAGAGGAAATCTGAAGTACTTCTGCTGTAACATTTCAACTAAAAGAGGTCTGATGGTCCCTGATGCGTATGTGGCTGGAAAGAATCAAGGAAGTACAAACAATATGAAATGTTTGTAGTTTTTTGTTTGCCAAAAGCCAAATTAATTCTCTTTAATGACTTTGTATGCAAGCCATTACCCGAATCTTTTGAATTGACTGTAGAAGATGTGCAAGAATTCTCTTCTAAGCTGTGGATGAATATTACAAGTTTGTTCTTGTAACTCCTGAGCATTTTAGTTGAGAAAAACTGGTTTTGAAGTCATTAGCACAGTACTTTTTTTTAAAGTCATCATGTTCTGACTGATAAAATTTCAAAAAAGAGGATGCTTGGGAGAAGTCACTTTCCAGGACCTAAAGCTTTGCTAGACATCAAATGCATTCTTTAATTTTTCTCTCCAGCAATGTCTTGGAAAAGCTGAAGGCTTCTCTGAGGAAAAATGGAGCCTTGCAGGACTGCACTAGAATGCTTCCTCTCTGCCAGGGATATTTTGATCTAGTTCCAGAGAGCACAGGGGACTAATTAGAAAATCGCTTCAGGAGCTCAGATCTTGCACTTGAAAAGGGGTTCATCAGATGTCAGGGAATACAAGAGCATCTGAATGTATTTAAAATAGCATTTGCTGCTCCAGAGCATTTAGTTGTTTCCAACCAGCATATAGAGTGGTACTTGACTTTCTCCTCTCTCTCTCTCTCCATTCCCTGATTATCTGCCACGTGTACATAAGAAATTAATATCCTGTTAACTAATATTGATGCTGTAGAGATTTTTGAATGCCAGAGCATTCATGCACAAAGGTTACTTGGGCATTGGAATGGGCTACCCAGAGAGGTGATGCAGTATCCACTCTTGGAGGCTTTCTAAATAAATATTTAAAAAGCCTTGGACACTTTGGGATGCCTGCTTGCTCAGAAGGTTGTACTGGAGAACTTCTGAAGTCCCTTTCAACCTGAATCATTCTATGAGTCTGTGATGTTCCTGTAAACAGCAATATCCCTGTCCTTATAACCAGAATTAGAAATAAGTGTGGGTTTTGCTCTTTTTCTGCAATGAGTCTCTCTACAAAATTGTTTTCAAATTGAATTGAAAATGTAAGTGTCCTTTCTTCTGTCTTTATATTTTTATTAAGAAAATACCTTATGTGTTATTAAAATGTCAATACCATTCTTGTCTTGAAATGTCTTGATGTGCTTGAAACAGTTCATGAGTCAATCCAACAAAGAACTGTGGCTGTCCATGGGAATCTAAGGGAGAGTGGGGTGGATTTATTCCCATTGCCCTGCTTGGGCAGGTTCCCCACTGAGCAGTGCATGACCAGTCTTGTGCCAGATGCTTTCTGTGTTAGAGGTATGGCTGTAAAGGCCATGTGTGATAGGGGAAGGTCATCAGCTTGAGAAATTTGGCTGATGAAGTGCAGTAGAAGCTGTTATCCACTTGGGAGTGACTCATGAGAAGAGGAAATCCTAGCATTGAACTGACATGTTACAATATAAATAATTCTGAGTGGATTATTGACTGGGCTTCTCTTGATTTTGGAGGAGAGTGGGGATAGCAATTCCAAATACTCTTGTTTGGCATTATTGGGGTACTTCATTACAGGAAAAAAAGCTCTTGGTACAGGCTACGGTTTTCTCACATGGAATTATTTATTGGAATAAATTAAGTAAATTTTGAAGTTTTTTTAAGAAGTCAAAAAGCTAAGTGCTTGTGGGTATACAGAATGGCAAAACACAAGTGTCTGATGCATGGATACAGAATCTGAAATGAGCATTTCTGTTTATCCAAGAACAGCAGCCTATGCCAAAGCTAGGAATTAGAGTGCTTAAGAGCAAATTACTTTTGCATGACCTTCAGAAAATGAATTATATCTGTGCCTCTATTTCTTCACATTTTTAAGGAGGAGCTGAAGATCATTGAAACACTCCTTTCTAGTTAAGTTAAATAAACTTAGTGCTATGTGTATATGAATGCTCTGATACTTTGTAGTGGGATTTTTTAATGAGGTGTGCAATAGAAATTTTTTATTTTAAAAGTGGTAGTACTGTATTATTTTTGCTGACCGTGTATAATTTATTTTAACATAAATAGGACATATCAGGATTTCAGATCTTGGATTAGCTGTGCAGATTCCAGAAGGTGAAACTGTCCGAGGACGTGTTGGGACTGTTGGTTACATGGGTATGTAAACCCTCCTTTGCTAGTTACATTTTACCAGAAAATTTGCTTATATGAATATAAGAACTGTATTGGACCTGGATTAGTTACTAGATGTGTTATGGGAAGAAGAAAGGTTATAATATGCATTTATAGATGTTAGTACTTAATTATAAGCCTATTGATAAACTTGAAAACTTAACTGAAAATTCTAGCTTTCGGCAGAACTTTAAGAAAACACCTGATTTTTTTCTGAGATGCAAGGAGACATAGGGTCACAGATAAACAGACAAATTACTGAGATGATACGTATCTTTCCATGCTTTGGAAAACTTCATTCTCAGTTTGTAAACAATACTGGTTTTAAGCATTAAAGAAATGAAGTTTTTCTCTTGGATATAAAGAGGTCCTCAGTGCAGAAATGGAAGTTTCTTCAAAGTACAGAGGAGTCACACATGTCTGCACGGAGCCCACAGAGAGTACCTGAGAGTTTTTCCAATACATAGTCATTTTAAAGTGAAATGTCATGGGTGTGTGTTTGTTTTTGTTTTGTAGCTCCAGAAGTGCTCAAAAACGAGAAGTATACATTCAGTCCGGATTGGTGGGGCCTTGGCTGTTTGATTTATGAAATGATCGAAGGACAGTCTCCATTCCGGAAGCATAAGGAAAGGGTTAAACGGGATGAGATTGACCGGAGAGTGAAGGAAGACCAGGAAACATACTCAGACAAGTTTTCAGAGGAGGCAAAATCCATCTGCAGGATGGTGGGTGAAGAGACGTAGAGGTTTGAAAATTAAATTTCTAATCCTTTTAAAGAGACCAACTACTTTATTTTAATATCTTGAAAAACTTTCAAAACTGGCTTTCTTAAACCTTTCTTTAGTTCACATGAAAGTTTGTGATTGTTCATGGACTGTTATCAAACTTCAAGAATTCAGAACTTTTGCCAAGATGAAGGAAAGCTGCATAAATTGATTATTCATCACATGAATGAAATGGTCTAGTACTGCTTGGACCACTTGGAATTATAGATGCAGTACAATAGCATGCTCAACTTGGATACTGCATGAGAACAAGTGGCAGAGTACTACACAAGTTTCTTCACCTCATACAGTATCCACAAGACAATGGCTTTTTTTTTTCTATCTTGCCTGTTCTTAAATTTATACAGAAAGCTTCACAAGTTTTCTGTACTAGTTTATGCAAGATATGTACATTACTTAAGCTATAGGAAAAATACAAGTCTGTATTACCTGAAAGGAAAGCCTGCTACAAAGTCTGTACTATAAAGTCTACTCAACGTGGCATCAATTAAAATATTTTCATGTAACTTTGCATATAATCTTCCAGTGGTCTGCTGTCAGGGATCCTTTTGTCTGATGAAAATACATTTGTTCCGAGAATGTTGTTGTTTGGGTTTCCAGTTAATTTTGATACATGATAAATTACATAATAAGGGGCCAAATAGCAAAATAAACTGATTGAAAGACAGTCTATATAGGTATTTTTTTTCAGTTGTGGGATTATATCATCGATCATCTTCTTTTTTCCATGTATTTGCAGTTACTTGCTAAAAATCCAGGGGAACGGCTGGGTTGCACTGAAGGAGGAGCTGCTGTTGTAAAGCAACATCCTATTTTCAAGAACATCAACTTCAAGAGACTGGAAGCTAACATGTTAGAACCTCCATTCTTGCCAGATGTAAGTAGGTGAGACAGATTTGATTAGTATCTAAAAAGGCAAGAACTGTCATAATTCTATGTCAGCAATCACATGAACTCCAGAGAAACCTTTAAAGTTAGGTACATTGGCAGGAGAATGCCATTGTGGCTACTGATGACAACTAATTGTTTTGTGGCATTTCATCTGAGATCACAAAACAATTTACAGTAGTGGTATTTCTGTAGGGAGCTTTGTAGCTGATTTCTTAGCCCTTAAAAGTCCACTTCCATAGTGCAGATGCAGAACAAATGAGGAATAGCCTTGAATAAAATACTCCAGAGTTGAAAGGAAGGTGACAGATGAGTGAATTATGACAACAATGAAGAGATCCAGACAAGCTATTTCTGGTTTTGATATTTCTTTTCTGTTACTTGCAGGATGGATGCAATTGCTCAGGGGCCTTATGAAGAGAGTCTTTGTATTTCTGTTTTATAGAATAGTGTAATTTGGTAATCAGCAATGAGAAATGTAAAATTGCAGATGTTTTGCTCCCTTTTGCTCATCTAGGCAAAATAAAACCAAACACTAAGTCCCCAAATTCAAAACTTTAATGAAGCAATCTTGTATTGCACTGCAGCCACGTGCCGTTTATTGTAAAGATGTCCTGGACATTGAGCAGTTCTCAACAGTAAAAGGAGTGAACCTGGATACCACAGATGATGACTTCTATTCCAAATTTGTGACGGGTTGTGTCTCAATTCCTTGGCAAAACGAGGTAATGTACATTTCATAGATTATTTCTTTAGCACAGCAGTATATAATATTTAATAAAAGATGTAATTATACTGATTTTCTCTAGGAGATGTAAAGAAGTTTCTGCTTTAGATTTCTTTGCTGAGAAGCTTCAGAAAAAAATTTTTTCTGAAAACATAAACAACTTGCTAAAACCTGAGACCTCTGGTAAATTTGCATAAACAAAGTCTGATCTTGTCATCATAGGTACAGCTTACAGAACAGCAGTAGTATCAGTAGGACCACCTTTTTTTTGTTTTCTGTCACGTGTTGTTCAGTATTGCTGTTCATAGGAGAGGGATGGAATGCTATTCCAAGTGCTCAAAAGCAAATAGGTGCTGTGCAAGCTGTTTGTGTATAGCCTGTGTATCAATAGAGTATCCAAGTGACAGTAACACAGAATTGCAGACTCACCTTTTTCAAGGTTTCAAAACAAACAGTTCAATATCAGTTGAGTCAGACTTTCTCTTAGAAGTTTTTTCATGTGCCTAGTGAATGAGTATTCCAGTATTCTGCATAGAGTACTAGAATTTTGCTGCTTCTGTGTGCAATTCAAATCCTCTTTACTGTTTCAGCAAGAGCACTCAGTAACAATTACTTAAAATTGTAGGTTTTGTTATGAATGCCTTCCCCCTATTATGAGGTGTTTGTGACTTTCTGAAATTGCTATTGTATTGAATTCTACTACTGTAGTCTCTCTTCCAGTATGATTGCATTTTATTTAAAGCTTGAACACGAGAGATGAGCAATTTCTGAACAATTTGGAGGAAAAAGCATATTCCCTTTTGCTTTCCTTTTGCTTTTTTACATTACTTTAGGAACATTTGAAAATGTGTCATTTGACATAGAAAGTTTTTACTGAGAAACAGTGAACCATGGAGAAAAATACTTCCTATACTGTGTTGTAATTCTGAACTTTCAAATATGATCTAGTCATTAAAAAATGCACTGCAGCTTAATAACTAACCCTGCACAGGATTAAAATTGGAAGTAGTTGTGGCATTCTTGCAATGGCAGTTTCTTTTCTTCAAGGAAGAACTGCAGATTTCATTGTACAATTGTGCTTATTTTTTCTTTTAATTAATGTTACTGAAATTTCCCTCAAATTTTTGCCTCTCAAGAATTTCTCTTGCCATTCCATAATTTACCTCACGTCATGGTTTACAACAAAAGCAGGCTGCATTTCTTCCTACTCCTCTTTATGCCTTCTCTCCCTCTGCAAGGTATATTCATTTGGCTGCCTGCTGTTGTGACAGATGTGTACCGGTGGCACTTCCTGGTAAATGCCAACTAGATGTGGGCATTAGCCACTCCCCCCCTTCTCACCCTGCCTGTTGGTTACATTTTGGCATTCACTCTTCCTGCTGTCCTTTCTGAACCCAGAAATTGTGCTTTTATTTCTTCTGTTTCTGTGTACACAGACAAAGATCTTTTCAAAATCCCTTGCTTCTCTCCAAAGACCCATCTTCATTATATCTTTTTTTTCCTCCCATGTTATGTTTAATTATTAAGTTCAGTCCAGGGCATATAGATATTACACTTTTTTGGCTGAACTGTTCTGAAATGAACAGAATACCTGAAAGGAAAATCAGTTTCTCGTTGTAAAACTTCTCTTTATTGCATCATGAGCAGAAAAAAGGCAAGAATGCAGAAAAAGCAAGGGAGCACCTGACACTTGCCTGTGTGATAGTGCTCTCATGGCTCTTCTTTAGTTGGTTGAGTGCACAAGGAGAGTCAATGCCAGCTTTGTGGTGTGGTTTGGCTGATGAATTTTTAAGTGTTAGGAGTACCCAGCCAGTGTAAATAGATAATACCTGGAACTTGTTTGAGAAGCTTTTATGGCTATTTCATTTATATTTCATATGTTTCAAAGATGATTGAAACAGGATGCTTTGAAGATATCAATGCATATGAAACTGATGGTACTGTGTCACCAGACAGAGAGAAGTCTCCTAAACCAAAGAGAGGCTTCTTTCACAGACTTTTTAGTGGAGAGGTAAGGGCATTTCTTTTCTTTCATGAAAAAATTAACTTCCATTGGGGTTTTTTTATATTAATCTGTGATAGGAAAACCAAGTTGTTCACTGAATACTGAAATTAATGAAATCTGTTTTGTTATGGCTTTGCCCTTTCACCACATATGGCAATCTCTATAACTCCAGGAAGCTTTCCTACCTCAGCATTCTGTCTTCCTCTAGTTAGCCGAGAAGAAGGTAGTGGGTTCTGTTAAAAGCTGTGCTATAGACCTTCCTTTGCTAAAGAGGTTGATTTGGGTCTTGGTTCTTACATATTTTACCATTTTAAATTGAAAACTCTGGCTATGTCTTCAGAGATAACTGAGGCCTGGTGTAAAAACTAGTAATAAATAAGTATATTAGCAAAAATAAGTACATATCCAATAAATGAATAAATAAGTAGGAATAGCCTCAAAATAAATGAGAAGCATCATGAAACAAATGTTTAAATACCTTAGGCAGTTTAATGCCTTTAGCAAAACAACAACATAATATAGCTGATAATGCACAACCTTTTCTTACACACAGACTTCTACTCTTTAGTAAAAGTAGAAGAATTTATTTTTCAGAGAATTGAGTATTTACCACCTAGAAGATACATCATGTATTGTAATTGTCTACAGGATGTAAGAAATAGACTATTTGTAAAGGTTTGCAGCTGAAGATGTTATATACAATTCTGCTTGCTCAGTGTGCCTGCACTTAGAGAGGAATTGTCTTGAGAAGCTTGAGTATATTCCAATAGTGAACACTTGGGTAGAAAATACTTTTGCTTTTAAGCAGAAATGGAATTTTGAAATTCCTAGATGCATATCGTTAAGTAGCTACAGCAGGGCTGTGTATTAAAATTGCATGCAGACATTTTTTGTCTTCAGCTGGCAATTCACCTTTCTAAAATGGTACAAGGCTAATGGAAGGTATAATAGTACTGTCATTTTCAGTTCACCTTTTCAAATTCACTTTTCCCCCACTTTGAGTAATGGAATAGAAGGGATGGTTGAGTATACTAATAATCTCACAAGGCTAAAATTAAACCTTGTGTTTTACTGTAGTCTTTTCCAATCAAAAATCAGCAGAATTCATAGTGTCCCAAGATATGGTTCTATGTATTGAGAAAAAGTCCTAAAAAATGAATATAGTTTGAGAGTTTTCAGTTGGCTTTGAACTAATAGGACAGCAGTTAGTTGTCTTGTGAAGTTAAAAGAATGAAAGGACTTTAATTAAACTTTAACAACTTGAGATTTGAGGATGAGATTGTGAATTCCTTTGAGTTTCCCAAAGTATTTAGTTAGGACGGAGTAAAATGTGCTAGAAAAAAACCCATCCCCCCCAACCTTTCTGTGCCCCATAAAACACACAAATAAACACTAGTATCAGTTCTGCAGCTGAGTTGTCTGTTTGTCTTCTCTTGCAGGTCTGCTTTAAATCTGATTGCAGTGATGATGAGCAGGAGTCCTCCAGACTTTAAATCATTTTATGCTCATCGGAAAGGATGAGCAAATGTTAAATGTTTTATATCTCTGTAGCAAATTGTATTATATATATTTTTTATCTGAGTTCAAGGATTTTTGTACATTTGTACTTCATTTGTTTTAAGATGTATATTTTCACTAAAGCTTAATTGTACAAAAAGCAATGAGTGCCATTTGAGTGAGTGTGTTTCTGTATGTATTTGATTTATCTTGATTATTTTTTTCCCAGTGGAATGAATCTAGAAATACTAAAAGGATTTTAAAGCACAGAGATAATATCTATGGCATCACTGTAACTTGACTTTGTATGCTCCTGGTAAAACTGTTCTTGATCATTAGGATCTTTATTAGCAGTTTTCTTAACTGTAAAATTGCTGTGCTGATAAATTTAATAGTTCTGGTATTATCCAGCAGCATGGCAGTGCTATTACCTAATGTATTTCTCAAGCAACTGCTAAGAAAAAAAAAGGAATTCAGTGCACTATGGCCAGCTTTTAGGAATTGTTCTTTATTATCTGGCTCTGTAGAATCTCTTCCTGTATTTCTGTATAAAGAGAACTTTGAACATTTAGCTTAATCCTGTAACAAGCTGAAGTATCCTATTCTTCTCTTTTCTACTCATCTTGCACATCCTCTGCACAGAGTTTCTTGGCATGACCCATGCAAGTAGACCTATGCCAAAATTTTATAACTATATTTTGAAAACTTTGTTGTCATTACTGAAAGGATTTCTTTTTACCTGTGGGGACGCTGTTTTATTTTATTTTCTGTAAATGGAATTGTTTTTAACTCCGTGTAGGATGTTATGGTTTTATAATGGGTTAAAAAACAAAGCATGGGCTCTTCTTACTAACGTCCTCTCTGCTTATGTTGTAATATGCAATGTTCTAGGGTTGACAGCGATCACTGCCACTGGGGGAAGGGCAAGGTAGCATTAAGTATTGAATTTAATTATGTAAATATCTTTTTTCTCATAGCGTTTTAAAACAGAAACATTAAAACATGCCTTTAATGATTGCTTAATACAGATGTGGAGCTAATATTGAAGTTTGTTATGATTACCTGATGTTCATTAGTAAAACTGACAAAAGCTGCTTGAAAGCCAGGCAAACTTCATTCTTCTGGACTCACAGTAGGTCAGACCTTTTACTTTGTAAAGTTTCCAGTAAAATTATTCTTCTGTGTATGAGAGTCAAAGAGAACATTTCATTAAGAGCCTCTTCTGTTTTCAAAATTGAGTTGGGTACTTGAAATATAATAGAATGCCCTTGGAGTCGGAGAAATAATTTTGGTTTCATATTTTGTTCTGTATTCTGAAGATTTGTCTCAACTGTGCATGCATTTTTTTTCCTTTCAAATCCCTTGGGCACCAACCAGACCACACATGTATTGTACACACAGGGCAACTGAATAGCCCCCCCCACCTCAAAAACATCTCTCTTGTGATCTGCAGACCCACTGGAAGAAACTTCAGCTGCTTCTGAGAAACTCACAAGATATATTTGATATTCAAGCCTATCATCAGGTTTTAATTCACAGTATTTGGTCTCTAAAAAAAAATGTTTTAATGGATTAGAATTTGAAAAAATTGGAAAACCAGTGTGTTGCAGAACCCTATGGTGTCTCTGAAATTGTTCCTCTTGGCTACTGTGCCACATGAGGAATGAGACTATTTTCCTGTGTTTTCAGAGCATTTTTCCTCCAGTCTAAAACACCACACAAGACAGCAAAATTACTCTTTCAGAGAGTACAAAGGGAGAAATTGGCAGAGGGAGAGAGAGTTTGAATGAATTACTGGAAGATGGTCTGATGTAATAGTGGATGGGAGGCTTGACAGAAATGTGTGAAGTAAGGGTGTTGGCTAGAACCATTATGTGTGAGACAATGAGCTGACAGTCTGACCTGACCCTCTTTCTTTTGTACCACAGCAAAAGAACTCTAAAAAGATAGGAATGGAAAAACGGGGAAGTAACAAAAGTGTTTTATAAATACCTACATGGTTGGAGAAGTAATCGTTTCTCTTATTAAGGGGTTTAAATTTCAAGATCTTAGGCTTGCTGTTCTGAGGCAAAGGTGACTGTATAAACACCAGACATACAGGGTGACAGTCTGAATTTAATGTCTGTGTAGAGTAACTTCAAATTTGGGCAAGAAGAATACCATGGACACAAGCTGAGTAATTTTTATTAAGAAAATACAGGAATTGATTTTAACAAATTAAAAAAAATTCTGAGAGTCTATTTATCATGTATTTCAAGTTTCTTTCTGTATTGGATGGAGAAGAATGTTAACTTAAAAAAAATAAAATCAACTTCTCTATATTGGAGTGTTGAGGCTTAACACATATTTTCCAGGAATCTGTGAAGAAAGAGGGCAAGATGAAGAGAAAAGGGAAATTGTTCTTAAGAAGTGGTTATTAACATGTCCGCTTGTTTGGAGGAAGGAACTCCTTGTAAAAAAAGTGAGAATTTGTTTGTTTTTATGAAGTTTTACTCAGTTTAATTTCAAAAGTTTTTTCTTAAGTTCAGAGTAGTACTATTAAATTGTTTTTGAGTGAGTACATGTTCGCAGGATTATGAGCTAAATTCCATTGGGTTTGGTGTTTGATTTTTTTTTTTCTTTCTGTTTAATTGATTGGTTCTTCCCCAGTAGGCTCAAGATGGCGTTATTATACCATAAATTTGTCCCTTTTGACTGGAAATACAAGCACATAATAATGACTAGATCTTATCTAATGTGAATCCCCTAAAAATGTAGAATAAACAAGGAACTGGAAGGTTCAGCAATCAGCATAACTCTCCTTACACGGTACATGAAGGGGAAGATGTTAACACTGTTTAATATAAGGTGACTAACATTGGTTAAATGTCTTTACTGGAGTATTAGCTTGAAGATGCATCTTGAAAGCAGGGAAAGGCTAAGGAGAGGGGAGAACACCTGAAAGCAAAGTATCACCGTGCGATAAATGTAATATGAACTTAGCTCTTGATTTTTCTTTAGGGCAAAACTGGGACAAAGAAGGGGGAAAGTAGCAGGTTGTGTTTACTGATTATGTAGCCTTTTACTTCCATGAAACTGTTTCGGATGGGATGGGGAAAGCCAGCATAACTTCTTGTAATTCAGCATGACTTCATTCTCTAGACCCATGTGTTAGAAGGCTTTAACAGCAGTGAGACAATCCATTGTTCCACTGGTGCAAGATTTGGAAAGACCTATGGAATTCCATGGAGTTATTTGCGTGAGATCAACCCCCCTTTTCTGTGGCGTGTTTGCCAGCATTGTGTGTGTAAATCTTCATGTCTGCTTGTGCGTACCTAATAAATCTCTCTATTTAGCTCAAAATTCAGAAACTGTGAAACAATGTACCAGTACTTAATGCTTTTCAGTGTTCTGACCAGCAGAATAGAATCTTCACGCCTCAGGGTTGTTTTTTTCTATTAAAAAAGCTGTCAGCTTCCCCCTGCCCCCTGAGGTGTGCTCATAATAGAGATGGTGTTGTTTCTGGATTATAACAACAAGAAAACAGTCTCAGCTGAAAAAATGAGCACTTAAAAATAATAGTAAGTTGGAAAAAACCTGTGGTATTTCTGTAACAACAAGAGCGTTATTGGCAAACCTAAGCCTTTAATAGCTGTTATCTCTTTTTTTTTCCCCCCAAATCATTCTTAAAACAGTAGTCCTGAACGTTTTTGAGTATGAAAGAGAATTATCTCTATATCAGAGTAAAATAGTCGTGTTCATAAATCAATTATAGAAGCTACTAAAACCAACTAACAATTCATTTTTAGAATGCACTTCAATTATTTTTCAAACTACACTGATGTAAGAATTTTTTCATTGCCATTTGTACAAAGAGGGAATACTTGTTTACAAGTTACTAAAATAAGTCAACAAAAGTAATATTTTTCTATGGTTTACAATTTAGCATTATATGAATTTAACATTGGAATTATCATCTTCATTTTAGTATAGATTTTCAGAAAACATTTCTCTTAGGAAATGAAGTTTGAATTATTGGAAAGTTGTTTTTACTTTGATTTGAATTACTCACCTGGCTTATTTTGGTGATGATGATGTCTCTTCTGCTGAATGAACAATTCTTTTTTATTTCATAATTGTTCTTGTGGTGTAACTTAAGTTTTGCACATGAGATGTAGGTAACATTTTTTTCATGATCCAGTTGTGTCCAAAACACCAGAATTCTTTCCAAGCATAGGAAGCTGACTGTTAAATGTGATGTGTTAGTTCCAGCATCTCCAAACCACTGACTGTTCTTGTGTGAGCTGTTTTCCTGGATGTTCTAGCATTGTAATTCCTGAAATAAAAGCAAAACACTGCCACATATCTCAACCTCATGTATTACTGTCTAATGTGATTTATTTACCATGTCTATCATGGTAGCTGGGATAGAAAAAAAAAGGAAAACAGTAATCTAAAAAAAATTTGCAATTTCTTGAAGCAGAGAATGTCTTTTGCATACTGTAAATTTTTTTACTGACGTTAGATAGTTGAATCCAGGGAAAAGTGCCCTATTTCTGTTGTAGTGGCTCAATTGATACCTTATCTCATGATCTGGATCTAGATTCCTGCATTAATTTCCATGTGAAAAGACAGAATTATCGGGATGGGCTGTTTTTCATTTGCACGTTTACTGTAATTTAATAACATGTGTTGAAGGACAAAGTCCCCAAATGCTCTACAAAAGAGCTTCAAATTAAATGACCTTAACAACGGTAGAACCGTGCTGTGACATATTGCAGATATCCGTGCATATGCCAGACCACATGGGCCAGCAGTCTCACGGAGTAGTACCAATTACCTGCTGAAGTGTTCATGGAAATGCAGAAATGCTGGCCAAAGTGGCACTTCCAGATAGGGTGAAAAATACTCTTGACACGTTCATCCAACCTTTTCTTAAAAATATTAAATCAAGAGGTAGCCTTAGAGGCAAGGTAAGAACATGTTTTTTTTCCTCCTGGAGGCTGAGATTAATTAATTGTCATCCCCTAAATTTCAGAAAATCTTTTAGGTATGCACTGTTAATTGTAACTTCATTTTTCCTTAAGGTAACGCCGACTTTACAAAAATGCTCGTTCTCTAATCCTGGTTTGCTTTTTCTTGTCCCTTGCCTGTTTTACACCACTTTATTTTTGCCCCTGCGGGTGTTCGTGGGGCAGATCAGTGACACGATACGTGCAAAACCATGGATCAGTCAGTTTGGACTGGGAGAACCTGGAGATAAAGTACTCACCAAAGAATAACCTGATACCCGAGTTATCTTCCAGTTATCTCAGCTCACAGTTAATGAGCCTCACAGTGCCGATAGAGCTCGGAAGGACGGGGAGAACAAAGAGCAGCGAGCTTTTGTGGGCAGGCACTGCCTTGGCGCTCCTGCCGGTGAGTCAGCAGCCCATAGGGGACTGGCACGCATTTGATCGAAAGCTTCAAAACAGACTTGCAAGGGCTGACTTGGTTGGTGGCTTATTTAATCTTTGATGAGAGCTTATGCTCTTTTTAATGTGCTTAAGTTTATTTCAAGGTGTGGAGTGGCGCATGCAGTGTGTGCAGCATTGCAACGCTGCTGTCATCTTTTATGATGTATCATTTGCTAAATAAAAAATTTATGATCATCCACATGTTCTAGAGAAACGTTTCTGCAAGCTTTATCATAAAATAGTCGAGAAAAATACTGGTTTTACCTTAAAAGCTCACATTTTGTAGCACTTCTGTAATGAAATAAGGTTTTGCTTTAAGTTGAATTGCTTTCAGGACTAATAGGTTTACTTTCAGAGGACTGTTTCAAATAGATTGTCTTTTAGTAACATGCTCATAAAGTTAACTGGCAGAGCACTGTTCCAGTGAATATTTGGCAAGAATGTGATCTATGACTTCTGTTGGCCTGAATATTCAGAGACATGAGCTTTGCTTCATTTGTTGATGTCTGCTAACAAGAACCAAGCTGAATTACTGGAAATTTATTTTCTTAGAAGTTCCAAGAGCTATTCTCCGTTTTTATTGCTGGAACCAGTTTCACATGTGTGAGATAAGTTAAATTGCCAGTACTTATCAGTTGTCATATAAAGTATTAGCAAGTACATGTATTAAAACCAGTGGTCGTAATTGGAAACTTCACAATAATGTTGATTTTTTTCTAAGCGTTTAGTATTCGAATCAATGATTTAAATATTCTTCCTGTATCCTGTATGTTTAATATGTGCATGCAAGAAGTATCCTCTGCTAAAGCAAGTCCACGCTCAGGAAAGAAGCGCTGAAAGGCCAGCACGTACGCTGCCAAGTTTTAAGTGTCCTGTTCCTCTTAGAAGTCTCTCTGCAGCCTAAAATATAACTGGAGTGCCGGTAGCGCCTTTGGCCGGCACTCGTGCTGAGGGGGCTGTCGCGTTACCTGCTGTGCACCGGAGACACGCGGGCACAGAGCGGGTGCTCTCGCCTTGCTGGGGCGATCGGTGCGGTGCCGCTGCGGAGGCGCTCGGCTCCCAGGGCCGGCTCCCCGCCCGGGACAGTGCCAGGGGCTCCCAGGGCCGGCTCCCCGCCCGGGGCAGTGCAGGGGCTCCCAGGGCCGGCTCCCCGCCCGGGGCAGTGCAGGGGCTCCCAGAGCCGGCTCTCCGCTCGGGACAGTGCCGGGGACTCCCAGGGCCGGCTCTCNGGCTCCCCGCCCGGGGCAGTGCAGGGGCTCCCAGAGCCCGCTCCCCATCCGGGGCAGTGCCCGGGGCTCCCAGGGCCGGCTCCCCGCTCCCTGCCCGGGCAGCGCTGGCACCTCCCGGCCCCGCCCGGAGCCGAGCACGGCACTGGGGCCTCCCGGGCCCCAGCGCCGCTGCCGGCAGGGGGCGCCGCAGAGCAGCGCCCGGCCGCTCCGNGCGCGCGGGGGCTGACGGGACGGATCCAAGATGGCGGCGGGGCGGACGGGAGGTGCCCGCGGCCGCGAGCGGCGCCCGCCCCATTCATCGCGTCTGTGACGGGCCCGGGCCTGCGAGAGCGCCGGCAGAGCGCCGGGAGCGAGCCCGGGGGAAGCGGCAGCGGGACAGCACTCAGACCCGCCAGGCGCCCCTGACAGGGCGGGTCGGAGCGCGGGCCGGTGCCGCTGGCGCGGGCGGAGCGGACATGGCCACCATGGAGAAGCTGACGAAGGCCTTCGAGTCGCTGCGCTCCTTCCAGCAGCAGCAGGGCCCGGTTGCCCTCCCCGAGGAGCCTCTCCAGAGACCGTGAGTGACCCGCGCCCGGGACTGGGGAGCTCCCGACACGCGTGTCCGGCGGCCCGCCCGGCCCGGTTCTGGTTCCGCGGACAGCCCTGAGCCGGGCCCGGGCGCTGCCCTGTCCCTGGCAGGTGGCAGCTCCCGCAGACGTGTCGGGGTGTTGCTGTCGGTTCTCTGCCGAAGTTCAGACGTGGAGTAACTTTTGGGGCAAGTGCGTTTGAAAATTCACCAGTGCGGGAAATGAACGGGAGGCACAGCAATGCTGTGTGGGTTGCACAGGCTGGCTTTAGGAAGGAAAACCTTACTTTCACCTAGTACGCTGCTGCAAAAAGGATAAAGACTCTTAAGCATAACTTGAATGAATTACTATTTTCAGCATTTTCTCTTCTGATAACTCCTGAAGTACTTTCTCTGAGACCTTCTTTTTCTGTGCTTGACGCTTTCTGCATGAGGGTCTTTTCTCTGAACTCTGTCCTGCTGATTCTACAGCTTTCTTGAAATGAGGATTCAATGCTGAGCAAGAGAAATTTCTTCCATTCTGTAATTCACTTCCCATGTCTTTTACGTGTTGATTGTTGTTCAGTTGGATTTCTTTTTTCTTATGAGAATAGTGCCCTGAAAGTTCATGCTGAAGTTAAAAACAAGTTTTGATGTTTATGAGTTGAAAATTTAAATAGATTTAAGTCTGAGCTCTCATGTCAGGAGTTGTTGTGTGTGTCTGTGATAAAGTTCATTTAAAGTCTTGTGCTCTGACTTGCTGCACAGAGACCTAAGAGGAGTTAGTTTAAATATTCCTAATGCTTTTTTCTTTTCTTAGATGTTAGGGACAAATTAATTAGATCCATGAGTTATCCAGGTTTCCCATTGAGAGGCATTGCTGGGGGATCAGGGCAAGGAGCTGTTCAGTACCACGGTGCTGCCCCTTGCATTTGCATCCTCTAAAAGCAGCTTTTATTGTGCAGATGTGAAGGCAGTGAGGTTTTTATGGGATAAAGACATGAGTCACACTATTGCTTTTTCTCCCACTGTTGGGGAGATGGGAGAAGCAGAAGGATTGAGGAGCAGGTAACTTCTAACTTGGCAGCTTCCTACAGCATTGGCAGAGGAAGCGAAGCAGTGGCACTGGGCTCTTGGCCACCTGCTCCCACTGCACATTCTGATACGGTTGCCAACTAAATTATCACGATTGGTGCTGTTTCTCTTTGGAGAGTGTTGTCTCAAACAATCACAATGCATTTTCACACTTTTGATGCTTAATAGGTGGAAAAACTCATCTTCTTCATGAGATAGGTGGTTTTAGGTGCTTTACTGGTCTGCAGGGACTAATTGCTCTGTTTTGTGTGTTTTTCGGCACTAGTACTTTGTGTGACATGGATCACCATCTATTTCCAGTCTTTCCTATGTGCAGTTGAAAAATTCTGTCTTGAAAGTTACTAGTGAGAGAGGTTGTCATATTTCAAGAGAAAATCCTGAAAATTATGTGTGACCCATAATAAAGGACATTATGATTGGTTTGATGGTCTAAATTTAGGTGTATTCTACTGTAAACATTAAAAAATTACTGTTGTAGTTGTCCTTGTTGACTTTGCTTTGTGTTTAAAAATAGGCTGTTTTCAGAAAGCTGATGGGATTGTTTGCCCCCAGGAACTGTACAAATTCAGTGACAGCACTGAACCTCATAAAAGCCAGTGAAAAGCTATTGTGGCAGCCTTTGCTGAGGCTTCCCAAACTTTTAGTGAAATAGCAGGTAACATCTTGAATATAATTCACAATACTGTCTGCATTTATTTTTTCTTGTTTGTAATAGACTGGAAAGGAAAATTGTGCTTGAGGAGAAGTGTCCATCTTTGTTGTGCTTCTATGTAAATAACACTTAAATATCTTGTAGTTCAGTGTGGTAAGTTCCTATCAGCCTACTGAGGACTGTCTCCTCCTATGAAATGTGTTAAGATCAGAGAGATTGGGGTAGAGAAGAATTAATTGTTTACCCAGCAGGTATCTGTATCTTTCTTCACTTCATTGTAAGACAATTACTCTGGAACTTTCGATAATACAGATATCCTGTCTGTTTTGATTAAAATAATAATCAAATCCAAGCTTTTACCAAGAAGGTAAGAGCTTTTTCCGTTTCAAGAGATTTTAATCAGCAATACTCATGTGTTATGCTTGTATTATGCCTTACAGTCAGATGTCAGTCTCTGGTCCCCTTTCCCTTATCTCGTTGGGGAGTTTTTTTGCCTCTTCTATATAAATGTAACTTTTGAGCTCTCTGTCATACTGCTTCGATATACTTCTGCTTAGGCAACTAATTTTCTTCCTTATATAATTTTTTAGCTTTTTCAAACTCTTAAATTTTGTTTGAAATTGGATGTTTTATTTGGGATCACAAAGCTCCCACTAACTTAAAATTTTACTAGTATGATGTAAAAATTTAGTATTTGATTTGTGAATTCAAAAGTGGATTCTTTACCTTTTCTCTTGTCAATTTATTCTAATAGTCTCTTATTGTAATTGTTTTTAATTTTTTTTTTTTTTTTTTACATTTGATTCTAACCATTACCTTTACAGCAAGAGGTACAGCAAAAGTCCAAGCCCTCTCTAGCAATATGCTTTTTTCTATACTGTTCAATTTTTCTACATCTTTTATGTTTGACTGAAGCTGTGGTCATAGATTGGTTTGACTGCTTGTCAGTGGTGGTTCCTTGATGTTTTTTTGGCATTATCACAAATGTGATAGTAGACCAGTTCTCGTTAATTTGACAATCCATCACTGCCTGCATTACTACACATTGTTTCCAGTGTTCCCCATATTTGGACTGAGTGTATTTCCTGATCCACTCACATTTCTGTTTGCTTTAAAAGAGTAATTTTTAGTTTCCTGTTACTTTTCTCAAGATTAATGTCAAACCATTTGGTTTGGCTGTTTTTCTTATCACTGGCTCAGCTTTAGAACTTCTGTACTCTTCATATATTCTTAATTTCAAGGTCTAATAAAAATTAGCATTGGTGAACTGGATCTCCTTGTAGTCAGCTTATCAGGACTCAGAGGGCAAAATTATCTGGGCTTGCTGGTTTTCTTACGTTGTTTATTAATCTTGCTGGTGTGTAGAAGTACACAGGAGATTAAACTCCTCTGTATGTGAGATGGAGCTTTCCTGTTGATAACTGCTGCTTCCAGTGTCTCTTGCCTTCTGTTACTTATCAAATATGTGTGATTGATTCATCAAATGTGTGATGCTTTTTTGCCCCCTGGGTATGCTCATCAGCAGTTTGCCTGGAGACTTCATGATACTTCTGAATAGAGCTTTGTTTGGTTTTTAAAACCANGGATACTGTTCTGTTACCCTTCTCCCTTGGCAGGCACAGAAAATGTATGCACGTACATAATGTACATTAAGTGTTTTCCTTCCACCTGTCATTTCTTTGAATTATTTTTTTGGAAGTTATATTTTCTCTAGACATGGCTTTTTAAATTTTGAAGTTACTTATTTCAGCAAGGTGTAGATTATGTGTTGAGCTCTCTGTTTACAGAAATTTGCCCAAGAGATTGATCTCTACTAGTCTGAGCAGTATTGAACACCACTGCCTGCCTTGCTCAGGGCTATGTTATGTGTAGATAATAAAGAACTTTATTCTGAAAGTAGTCTTTGTCAGCAGTATTTTTAATGTGTCTTGTATCTGAAATAGTGAGCTTATGGGCAAGTTCAGATGTGCCTGTTCTATTTTGGGGTTGAATGTGTACTGAAAATGGTGCTCATAAGAGATAGGGAACACTGGGTAACATTATCATTAAAGTTTAAATGATTTAATAATTTCTGAGGTGCCTGCTCCCATCAGTGGTGCTGACATTGCAAAATCAGTTGGACATCTTGGGCAGTATTTGGTGTTTTGTTAGAGATGGTCTGAAGTACTGCTGAAGACTCTGGCACTTTTTCAAGATGGAGAGAAAGACATTGTGTATCTTGAACAAATTCAGGTTGCCTGTGCATATTCTGCTGGTGTCTTAAGTCCAGGAAGAGATCCTCTTTGCTATTCAGCTTGCCTAAATAAAATGGTGCCAAACTGTAATGGAAAAAATGGCTTTGTTCAGAGCTATTCCTTAAACTTCTAAAAGTAGAAAGTATTTCTGGGGTGAGGTGACAGGATCTTTGTGAGAAAAACTGAAATCTTGGAAACACAGACTTTTGAACCCCTCACCTCCAGCCTGATGGAAGAAAAAGGACAGGAATACTGGCAAAGAATGACTTTTTTCCAAAACCTGTGCTATTATTTGAGCAGAAGTTCCTAAATAATGCAGTTTATTCCTTTAAAAATACTTGTCTAACACTATATCTTGAGTTAGCTGAATTTTACTGTCTACTTGCTGTTGGCCCTTAATGTTGTGTTACTGCTATTAGTGTAACTCAAGGCTGTTCACATTGTTTTCCAACTTCTAGTTCAGAAACGCTGTTTTGCTATTTCATGATTTTTGGGTTTTTTTGCTAAGACAGAAAATTAAATACTAAAAATGATCAATTTTCACTTGGAAAACAAAAGGGAAGGTTCTGTGAATGTGAGTGAAGAAGCTGGTATTATGAAACAGACTCAGGAGAGATACCTTCGGGTGTGTGGTTTTGCTCCACTATTGCTACAGGTTAATTATTTAAAAGTAACATCTGCTTTCCTAGAAGTGATTCTGTGTCAGTAGACTTAGGAGTAGGAGAGACTACACTCGGAAATAAAAATTCACAGTCATAGTTGTGAGTCTGTCTCGCTCTCTTTTCTCGGTTCCTTTATTGGGGGTGGAGAAGGGAAGAGCTGCTATTCCAAGAGCTTGTATCACGTTGACGTGAATGTTGAACACATTTTGCAAAGTAGAAGCTTTTCCTATTGTCTGCATTGTTTGTAGATACACATTCTTTGTTTCTGTGCATTTTGCTCTCTTTATTGTACACTCAGCTTGGCCTTTCCTGGGCTGTAGCAAGTGTTACTATAGGGATGGTATTCTCAAAGGGCAGAGACTGGGCCTAGGGCTTTGCTGTTTTTGCAATTACCTTTAGAGGAATGTAGTGTATGGTAGCATTGCTTTGTCTTCCTTTGCAGTTCAGATGCAAAATGGTCCATTTAATAGAACTTGAAGTTTCAAGATGTTGGCAGACAAAAAAAGTCTGAGGTGATATTATGTGGGAGGAGGGTCTTTTTAAAAGAGGTAGTTTTTGTTCTCATGGCTTATTTTCCCCAACGTTTTTCTTTGTATCAGTTCCTTTTATTTTTGCTTTGTTCTAGGACTGCCTCATTTTTTCCATCCTTTCCCTTTACTCTTCTTCGTTCTTCATTTTTCTTTGCCAAGTATTTTCTCAGCGAAAGTTATGGAATGAATGGGATATTCTCTGTTAAATGATTCATTCTTGATTCTTTTTCTAAGTTGGTATTTTTCCTTGGCTTGTGTGCCCTTGTGCTCTCAGCAGCAGTTGGCAGATGAAGTCTTGTGTCTACAGGTAGTTGGTGTACAGCTGTTTATGGAATGACTAGAAAGTGCATCTTTTTCTTGTATAATGATTAGACACTACTTTAGCAAGAGTGTTTGAATGGTCACTTTTGAACTCACTATCATTGTGTTCTTCCTTTAGAAAGAAAGAACTTTCAGCTACCAAGAAAGATCGAGTGAATCATTGTCTAACAATATGTGAAAACATAGTTGCACAGTCGCTAAGGTAAGGCACTTGACTTTAATTTATTAATTATTTATTAATATCTTTAATTCATTAGGATGAATAAGAACTTCGGAGTGTTAGCTGTTGGGAGGATTCCTTATACTTGCTCGTTTTAAATGCTGAACTTCTGTTTAAAACTGAAATGGCATGATATTCTTTTTTAACCAACTCAGAATCTAAGGACTTTTGTTTACCTGTTGGTGGACCGGGCACTTTCCTTCTACTGCAGACAGAGAAACCTAGGCACAGAGGTCAAATACCTTACCAGGCTATGTAGGAAAGAGTAGGGAAACGATCTCCCAACTCTTAATGAAGTGCTTTAATACACTGAATGTCTTCTCTTCTTCTATATGTATGTATAATATATGTGTAGTTGGGTTATAAAACTTGTTGAAAAACATTGTTGGTGTTTCATTTTCATAGTGCACATTGTGATTTTCCCATGTTTGTTTATTTAGAAATTCTCCAGAATTTCAGAAACTGCTGGGCATTGCTATGGAACTCTTTCTCCTCTGCAGTGAGGATGCAGAATCTGATGTCCGGATGGTTGCAGATGAATGCCTTAATAAAGTTATTAAAGTAAGAGCTTTTACTATCAGATTTTGTCTCTTCTTGATGCAGTGTCCTGTCTGAATTCACAGTGATGTTCTTTTAGTTGCCTTTCTTACTGATGATAATATCTCATAATGTAAGAGGCTAAGTAAGCTTCTTTACTAAATTCTGTATGTGGTCTTTCTCTCTTAGGAGGGCTTTTTATGCCCAGATAGCATATTTAACTGTAACTTGTCTTATGTAGTTTATTGTTCTGATCTATTCTTGTCTTCAGTTGTTCATTAACTTTGTTCTCTTCAAGTTAATCAAAACAGGAATGTGGGCTTTTCTGAAATCATCTTGTTGTGTGGGAGGAATACTTCTATTATTACTCTGTAAACATAAAGACACTTAGCATGAGGAAAGGAAAAAATATTATTTAAAAACTGATTGAAAGGTATTGTGATTTGCTTAGACTTGGAGGAGGAGATTTCAGGCAGTAATTAGAATAAATATAGTGTTCTGGAGATTGTTTATTCCCCTACTGTGATCCAGAATGAAGAGCTTGTTGGAGAACAGCAGATAAATTCATAGGAGGTCATGCAAGGTCTAAATCTTGATTCAAAGTATCTTAAAATGAACCTTTTGAGTAAATTTTTTTAGCTGTTGGTTCCAGAACAGGCTTGTCTTCACTTGCCTTTTTTTGTGTTTGGTTTTTTTCTGAACTACTTGAACTTTAAGACGCTGTTATGTACCTCCATAAATAATCTAGTTGATGCAAAGTTTAAGTGCTTTAGAAATATGCAAATAATAATTTTCTTTCTCATGAAGGGGTGTGTAGAAGCAAACAAACTAAACATTGATATTTGAATGAATTAAGTTTTGGGTATTAAGCTTGTGCCTGTAAGTTGTATGGAGAAGGCTTACAGATTGTGTAGTGTGTTCCATAATGAGAGGGAAGGAGGAAGTGCGAGTTCGTCGCTTTTTTGTTTTGCCCAGTAGCAATTTGCTCTTTTCGATTTAAATGTTTTTGTGTTTGAGGGAGAGCACTCTATGAAATACATACAGTATTATTTCACTCAGTTTGCTTTAAAAGCTGTTCTGAAACAGTTCTAAAGAATGTAAGCTCATTTCCTACTTTACATGAAACACATATGTAGGCTTGATATAAAATTTACCTCATAAATTCTCTAATCTGTTTAATATTGTTGTTCTCTGGCATGTTTCAGGGTAACTTGAAAACCTTTTTTTTTCCAAAATGTTTGTATGGTAGTTGGTTTTGTTTTCAAGATTAAAGTGATTTTAAATGATGGAGTCTTCTATCAGTCATTAAACTTGCCAGTTGGTCACAGCACTGAAGTGGTTAACAGTTGCGATATTCCGCATACATGGATGTATCAGACTTTTATGGAAGCTTGTTGTACTTTGTTTTCTGTTTCCGTGTTTTATGTTGTGTGGGAGCAATTTAGCAACTTAGGCAGATGCTTGTGTGTAAATGCAGAGACAAAAAGATGTGTAGTTTTATTTTTGGTTGTGCAAGTACCTGTGATGCTTGTGGTGAGTAGAACAGAGATGTTGGGCCCCTAAGCTTTTGTTTTAGTCAAAGTTCAGCCTTTTTTAGTATCTCAGGCATTTTTAGAGGCTAATTCTTTTGCTAGTGGTGCTTTGTAGCTTCTCTTGAAATAAGATGGTAGATGTAAGCATTGCTTGTGTAACTGTGTGTCTGTCTGGAGTTTATGCTCATTACTGTAACTAGAAAACTAACACTTCTGTGCAGACAAGGCTGGGTGCATAACTTTAGATGAACATTCTATAAGTCATCTTTCAATATCACTGCACTCGAGCTCAGAACCTCGTAGACAACGTAAATGGCTCAAGAGTTAAATAACCTTGCTGATACCTTTAAAAGAAAAAATACCAAGTTGAGTCTTTCCAGGTTTCTGTGGGTAAGGTCAAGCTGTCTTTTCTCTGAAGCTGATGCACAATGTAGTATTCTCTGTGCTGATGATACTGGTGGGCCTGTTCACACAGATTGCAGTACAGTTGGTCTCAGCAATTGGAATTTATTATTGTAGTAATTTAGAGCTGACTATGCTTTTTTCCCAATCAGGATGACATTATAGATTCTAGCCTGCTAAAAATATAGCTATACACTAACAAGAAGAGTTCCTCCAGTTGGGTGTGTTGTAAGGATAATTTAGCCTTGAAGCCAAATAGTAGTTGGTGCCTTTTTGTGTTGCTTGATATCCTTATGTATAGGGGCAGTGAACTTCTCATAAAAACTTAAGTTTTGTGAAGTAAATCCTTCCTGCTCTCATCCAGGCACCTGCAGTCTATTGTTGGGGTGCTTATGTTAATATAAAGATAGAACCCAGGTAAGATTTTTCTGGGGAAGGTAATGCCATTGTATTGTAACAACTGGTGTAATAGGGGGAATGGAGTTGTGGAGCATACAATTTTAGGCTGAGGAAATTGTGCTCTGGAGGAGCCACAAGCACTCTATTGACTGTGCTTAAGCAGTTGTGGCTTCTAGCTCACCATGTGCCATCAGATTTTGTAGGCATCATGAGTAATCCTGTGAAGATGTGAATTTAATGGCTGGTGGTCAGGGAGGCAGTTAGAAAATTAGAAATGAATAAATTATTGGGCAAGGAATAAAATATTAAATACTAAACCATATAGCACTGTATGAATGCACAACGCAGGCACTTTGACACTGTATGAAGGTCTCATCAGAGGAAGAGCTGGTGGAAATGTTAATGAATTGTAATACACATCAGAGAAAAAAGTGGAGGAGGAAGGGTAACCATATATATACAAATTATTCTGTATGAAGATATTATATTTTTATATTTTCTTATTCTCTGAATAGAGAATGATCAAGCTGAGGTAAACAGGAAATGACTACTTTTCTGTGCTTACTTTCATTTCACATACGCTGGGTTTTAGCCAGGCTGCAGGTTTGAACTACAGTGCATGCTCTGCCTCTGTATGCTTGATTGGATCCTGGGATGTGACAGGATGTTCTTGTGGCATGCAGAACTTGTAGTGTGTGTACTAACTGGATGCAGAAAATAGTCTGATTCATGAAGCAAAGGGTTTTCAGGGGCTGTTAAAGATAATGGTACAAATACAGCTTCAGTTTGAGAAATAGTAGGAGCCTACTTGACAGTGGGGGAGTATAGCAGGGAATGCCTTTTGCTGCTTGTGAATACTATTCTTGTGTTTGAGTATTCTATTCATGAGTATCTGTTCCTGGTGATTGCAGAAAGCACAATAGGTTGGCTCTGCTTGTAGAGTTTGTGGAGTTTGTCCACATGTGTGAAGGATAAAGGCATCTCTTCTCAGTATTTATCACTTTCTTAGTTATACGTCAAATGCAGGGACCATTAGATAGTTCTGTGCCTTGTTTGAAGCTGTTTTACTGCAAGTGTAGTGTTCCTGTAAAGTGCCTCCCCTCTGATACAGTATGTTCTCAATGCATTTTACTGCAGGCTTTGATGGATTCCAATCTTCCCAGGTTACAGTTAGAACTATATAAAGAGATTAAAAAGGTGAGTGATTTTTCTTTCACTTAATTTTGAAATATGTATTTTGTATGTGTTCTATTATATTGGACTGTAGCATTAGTGTAAATTAACAGTTTGTCTTTTAAGGTCAAGGTCAAAGCTTCATTTTAGAAGGATTTGTGACTGTTTTAATGTATTGTTCTACTGAAGTCCTCACTGTTGCCCCCATTGTTTAGATTTAACCACTCCTGAAGGCTTATCTGGCAGAAAATGTGTGAGCATTTGGTTTGAAAAGCAGTTTGAATTAACCTTAGTGACTCCCCACCCAAAGGAGTAAGGCATTTTCATGATGTTTGCTGCACTGGCTAAGCTGGAAAGAATAACTTGAACCAAAAGGGTGGTGAAAAGTAGATGGAGGACGATGACATTCTTAATTGACACAACCTCGTGGAGGCTTAAGGCTTGAAGTAACCTGATCCAACTACTTTATGAATGTATGATATCTACTTACAGCTTCTTACAGAGGCGTAGGGAAAAATACTGAAGCATCTCTCTGGGCACCAAAAGCCACAATTTAATTATGTCCACAGGAGGAAATTTAGTGATAGCTTTTTTGAAGTTTGTGACTGCAGAAGAGAAATGCTATGTTTAGGACAGTATCACTGAAATTGCGTCTCTTGCATCTATAAACACAGACAGAAAATATGGGTATTATTTGTCAGACAGTAAGGATACTGGGTTTTTTTGGGGAATAATAGAACTCTAGAAGATAAGTCACAAAATCAACGCACGTAGCTTATCTTCTGTTTGAAAAAGGCCACGTATGTAATTGTATATCTTACTGAATTGCTGTACCTTAATGTCATGCAATATTTTTGAGGGTGTGGAAATGGATAATTAACAGGAAACAGCCAACATATAAATTGCTCTGAAGTTTCTGCACATTATGACCAGGTGTAGGAGGAGATATTTTGTTGCTCAGTTGGCGTGTGATTCTTGAAAGGTGCTCTCGGTTTTGTGACAGGTGAGAGAGAGGTAGCATGTACAACAGGGGCACGCAGCAGACTGAATTTTGTTTGTGCATCAGGATCACTTCAAAAGCCATGCCAGAATCTGTTGTTTGGCTGTAAACCTAAGAAATGCTTGTTTTGTAATTGAGATGCAAGTATTTTCTACTTGTCGTGCTAACAAGGCCACAAGCCTTTGATATACCAGCTAAAGAAAGTAATAAAGAAATGACAGTTTTTAGACATCTCAGCTTTGTCTTCAAGGGACTCAGTTTGAGAAGCATTTTGGTTGGGTTTGAGCTATATTAGGTAGACACCCTCTGAGGAATCTATTGACTTTCATAGTTTTCTGTATTTCCAGCAATACTAAGGAAGTGTACTAAATCCCTAGGCACTAATGTAAGGGCATTCTGGTTCGAGTCAGGTGCTCAACTGAAGTTGTCAATCCAGCAAATAGATACTAAACTTCAGCAGTCAAGCCATTACGAAGTGCTACAGATCAGTATGTTGACTTTTCCTTTGGTGCACTCAGAATGGTGTTGTTTATTTGCATATCTTCACTGCTGTCAATTTTATGCTGTATTTATATCTCTGCAAGTGTTCCAGTGATTTTTAGACTCTCAAATCATCAGTGTTTCTTTATTGGCTGATGTCTTTATCTGTGGTATTTTAAGCAGATTTCAGCAGTGCAGAGATCTCAGACACTTCCTTTTCTTTTGTGGTACTCATTATTATTCATTTTGGATTACTCAGAAAGTTCCTAATTCCAGCTGGTCAAGTCATGGAACTAACTTGACTTCCTTTTGGCTAAAGGAAATTTATGATTTCTAGACACCTTATCTTTTTATCTGTTTATGTAAAATGTACACTATTGTATATATATTGTATATTATAGGCAGTTTTTTGTAGGAAATGGCTTTGCATGATGAAATGTGATAGTTGTATACTCTGTCTAGAATGGTGCTTCAAGAAGTCTACGTGCTGCACTCTGGAGATTTGCTGAGCTTGCCCACCTAGTTCGGCCTCAAAAGTGCAGGTAAACACATTTTCATAATGAACTTTCCAAAGAACCTTTAAAGAAATACAGATGTTAACAAAACGTTACTGTTTGGATGTTTTAAATATGTAATTAGGAAGTTGGAGGAATTGCTATCACCTTATTCTCTCTGAAGTAGCTTTATTTGATCAGTGTGTTTTTTAAAGGACTTTTCATTCTATGCTATACATTACTGTAAAGGGCAAAAAATTTGTGAAGATAATGACTTGTATTTTTTAAGTGTATTCTTCTCTTGCGTTCAGACGATTCTTCTTTTTTTCCTATGTTCTATGTAGCTAATAGGTACATTTTGTTTGATTTAGTAATACCACAGACCTTGAGTATGAATTAAAAATACTTAGAAGGGTACCATTGTTCTGATCTCAAATTAGTTTTTCTCCTGTGCCATACTTAGGCCATACTTGGTGAACCTTTTGCCCTGTCTAACACGGATAAGTAAGAGACCTGAAGAATCAGTACAAGAGACGCTGGCTGCGGCAATACCCAAAATCATGGCAGCCTTCGGCAACTTTGCAAATGACAATGAGATTAAGGTACCTTTCTTTACCCTGTTAGTGCTCCCTGTTATATCCCAAAGCATGGTGAACTATCAGCATTATCAGTCAGATGGTACAGAAAGCAGTGTTACAGCTGCATGTCTGAATTAAGGTAGAAGTTGGCCTTGCTTGATGTACATGAAATAATGCTTTGAATAAATGAAAAATACATTTGCTGGCTTCTTAGTTCACTTCTGATAAAAAGTTAAGTAGGGTATCTTTGTTTTTAGGTTTTGTTGAAGGCTTTCATAGCTAATCTGAAATCCAGTTCCCCCACTATCCGTCGAACGGCAGCAGGATCAGCAGTAAGCATCTGTCAACATTCACGAAGAACACAGTATTTTTATGCCTGGTTATTGAATGTGCTTTTAGGTAAGATTCAGGGCAAAAAATCTAATTTGCTTTATGTATAAGTAACACTACTTTTTTTCCATGTAAGAACATATATCACTTTGCACATGTGAAAGGTTTTCAGATAAAGGAAGGATACTTAGACTCTCAGTTACACTGCTGATACTTTCTCTAGTTGGTGTTAAGTTAGAGGAAGATACTCCTAAAGCTGTTTGTCTCGTTCTCTGTGCTGCAGTGCTAGTAAGTAATATTGAAAAGAAGTAGCTAAGCCTTAGGAAGCAAGTAGCTTGTTGGAAAATGAGAATGTTCAAGGATTCTGGGAGAACTTGGACAGCATCAGGAATCTGAAGACTTCCATGGTCCATCATCGTCTTGGTTGCTAGTGCAGCACGTCTGAGGTGGAGGGTACCCTGCTGTGCTCTGGTGCTCTATGATCACATACCCTCTAAGCTTTCTTAGAAGGATCACCGCATAGATTCTGTTTCAACTGAGAGCAGAAATTGAGAGTTTTTTTAATTTGAAAGCACACACCTTTGTCTCAGGTATTGCTTCCATGTTTCTTCAGCTGAGAAGTTTGCATGGTCTTTGGGTTGATTTGCAAGTCATGACGAGAAGCTTCTCTGCGTTTCAGTGGAAACTTGCCTCGGTTTTGTTACTGACAAGGGATTCTTTATTATGTAGACTGTATTGCAAGAAGAGAGAGAAGGAAGACCAACAGATACATAAGGTGTTACCATGTTAGCATTGCTGCTTTCAAGAAGTGTGAAAAATTAAAATGCCACATTGTGACTTTTCCTCCCTCTAAAGTGAAGTGTGATAATGTCCTTGGAAATGATGCAGAATTCAAACAGAAGCACTAATAGGAGCTCCATGAATTGATTCTGATATTTTTTCCCCTCCCTGCGTAGAAGGTTGTGTTTTCTTCCATAACTTATATTTGTTCGTAATATGCTTTGGGATTGATCGTGATTAGCAGGTAGGTATATGGAACAAGGTTCCCAAGACAGAGCAGAGTACAGGTATCTTCCATTAGGATAGCAGTGCTTCTGTGAGCAAGGTAATTACACTTGGGTGTAAGCTGTCAAGTGGAGAGAGGAGGCAGGTGAGAGGACCAAGAGTCATAGAGTAAAAAGAGGTAGGAAACAGGGAGGGTGTGACAGGGTCCTCTGGTCGTTCTCCCACATTGCTTAATTGATTGTCAGGAATATAAAATACATATTTTCAAATGTTTATACATTTGGAAAGCTCTCTTAAGTTGCTGCTACATTTTGGTGGTTCTGTTTTGTTGTTTTTTTTTTTTAATTTAAAGAAGCTATTATATGGACTATGTGATACAACATTTGTGTTGAAACTAACCGTGTCAGTAAGTTACTTGGCCACTTCATTTCTCCCCTCAGGCTTGTTGGTTCCTGTAGAAGATGATCGTCCTACTCTTTTAATTCTGGGTGTTTTACTTACACTAAGGTATCTCATACCTTTATTGCAACAACAAGTAAAAGATACCAGCCTGAAAGGCAGTTTTGGCGTAACAAGGAAAGAAACAGAGATTTCACCTTCACCAGAACAACTTATACAGGTAAAATATGAATAATAACCCTTACCTGAAGAGTAGTAGTTGGGAAGAAAAGAAATAAATCTTGATCAAGCATTAGTCTGATACTGAACTAAGAATTTGAATTCTCAAATTCTTGTTTATCTTGATAAATGATAGTTGATCCAGTGACTGGAATTATTGATAAGTAATGACCAGAAATTCCAGAAAAATGTATTGGCAGTGCTTGTTAGATATGCCCAGAGGAGCCAAAAACTTCTTATTGTGCCTTTGATATGATCCTTCCTTCTATAACAATAAAAAGAAACAGCAGACTTCTACCAAAAAGGTAGTTAAGTGGCTACAATTGATTGACATTTTCCCCTTGGAAGATTGTGGTGAAGATCAGATATATCAAGCATCAGTTATTTTTTATTCATTGCTGAAATTTGATGTTGTATGGGACAAGACACATAATATGTTCTGTCTTCATAGCGACTTATTCCAGTACTCTGCTGGCTTTCAGGTTTATGAACTGACTCTGCACTACACCCAGCATCAGGATCATAATGTTGTGACTGGAGCTTTAGAGCTGCTCCAGCAGCTCTTTAGAACCCCCCCCTCTGAACTGCTCCATGCCCTGACAGCCTGTGGGGGCATCTCTCAGGTCAGTGTATCCAAAGATGAACCTGCCAGCAGGAGCCGCAGTGGGAGCATTGTGGAACTTATAGGTAAGCTCTGGTTGTGGTAGCTTGAGTAAACAGAAATATGCATCATCAACTCTAGTTCTCAGTGTTAGCCAAAAGCATGAAGGTTAAAATGAAATGTGTGAATCTATGCATAGCATTGTTTTTTCCCCAGATACAGTAGTTCTTTCCCTCCTTCAAGTGAATGTACATTCACTGATTAATGACAAACTTCAGAGGTTTTTTTTTTACAGTTTGTGTTGATTTTTTTTTTTTTGGTTAGCAAATTAAATATGGTGACTTTTTTCACCCACAAAATTAATGTTGTTCTTACCAATCATCTGAAAACTGTGATTCATAAAACCTGATCTAATCAGAATTTATATTAACTGAGAGCTCCTTGCTGAATACTGAAACCAGCATGAAATTAAAGCATGACTTAAGCTTATCCTTAACTAAGCTAAGTTATCCTTATATCCTTATATCCTTAAAATAAGCTATCAGCTTTCTTGTCTGTGGAGTGCATGTTTACTTAAATTCTCTTAACTGCTACTTACCTGTTTCAAAAGAATCAGTCTCTGATTAAATTTCTGTAAGGATTCTATATTGAACTAATGGATCAGTCAATATTGCTGCTTTTGGAAGGTAAATTATTAGCTGGAAGCAATCATAGGGAAATTTAGAACATGCTTTTGGAAGCAAACTTTGCACAAGTGGCATAGAATATTAAAAGTAATTTGGTGTCAAATGCTCAAAAAACCTTGGACTTCAAAAGCAACAAGTTTGCTATTTCTTCCTGGCTTTGGTTTTTGTTTGGATTTTTTTTTTTTTTTGTTTCCCATTCGTGGCTATTAGAATTCCTTCATGATTTCATTAGCTCTGTCTTTGCCCTGATGTGTTACTTTCTGTGATTTGCAGCTGGAGGGGGGTCTTCATGCAGCCCTGTTCTTGCAAGAAAGCATAAAGGTGATTATTTTTGAAAACAAATCTTTAATTGCATTATTTCCTGATTTTTTTGGGGTTGTTTTTTTTTCCCCCTCCCCATTTCATTGTCTTGCTGAACTTGAGTCTTCATTCACAACTGCCTGTGTTATCAGCTGAGCTTAATCATTATAAATAATGAAAGAATTCTGATGCAATTTCTGATATTGCAATCAAGATATTCTAAAATCATTTATAGGAATATAATTTTATTTTTGCTGTAGTTCATTTCCAAAGTTATGTTGATGATTATTGATGCAGTTTTAACTTCTAAAGAGCACATGGAAAAATAATCTCTCTGAACAGGGCATTCTTCTTTTTCATGGTAATACTTAACCATTAATGTAACTTGCAAAATAGTTAACTTTCCTGGTTTTGTTAGGTCTCTTTTTATCTATGTAATTCACTAATGCATGTGTATGTTTGCATGCTTTGGTATGATGCTTTTTTATTTCTTCTTCTGTTCTTGATGATTAAATCTATACATTTTTGTCTTGCTTATGTATATTTTCATTTCTTTCTTCAATAGGTAATTAATTTAGCAGGATTTTAAAGAATACAGTTTGCTCTGAAGTATTCTTTTCCCAGTTTGTGCATGAAAGTGCTTAGTATTTAGTTATATGCTTACACTTTAATTAAAACCAGTCATATCACTATGACAGAATCAATCTAATTCAGTTGTTTAGTACTTTCATCACCTGCATTAGGTAAGCAAAATGTTGCTACTACAGTGAAACTGTGTGTGTAGTGAAGTCAACTGCAAGCATTAGTAAGCATGAGATATTCAATATTGAAAAGAAAAACTTAAGGAAATGTAGTTTGATACTGAATGAGATGATATGAACTTGAAGGACCATTGCATCTTATACTTTTTCACAATATGTCCTTCAAATTTTTGTGCAAGGAATCTCATAAAGTTTGAATAACCTTATCTGTATGCTTTAAGAGTATACTAAAATGTAAAGTAATGGTTAAAGCTGAATGAAATAGTGCTGTGGATGCAGTGATGGCTTGTAGTTTAGAAAGGACAGACTGAAAGAATGGGTGTCTGAAAGTGTTGCTACAGCATCCAAAGGTGACACAGAATGCAATAAATCAGAATAACAATGCATATCATTTAAATAAAAACATGGTAAATTTTCATTTTGGTCCTTTATCTTGTTGGTAGTCTTCAGTGTAACTTTGAAGTACTAATAATAGTGTAAATTCAATTAAAGTACTTGTTAAAACACTGATCTTTCCTTCACTTGGTGAGAAAGCATGTATGAGTCATCAGCTTTTATCCTTTTTCAAGATTATGATATGAAGATTTTGTGGTCTAAAACAGTGGCGTAAACAAACTTGAAGAAATCTCTTCACAATTTTACGCTTTGTACAGGTTTATTTTCAAATTGCAAATTGTTCATGTCCTGCTGCTCTCCATTGTAGAAAGGAGGGAAGATCCAAGCCTATTCCCAGTTCTTCCTTGAAGTCATTTTGCAGTCTACTGTCATACAGAGTAGTTGGCAATGGATGCGACTTCTCAAGCTGTTAATGCTCCTTTGTGTGTAGGGGTGTAAAGTGAGGCTGATCTACAGAAATCTCTGTTCCACATCTTTGCAATCTTGCTGCACCAGACCAACTTCAGTTCTGAGCAGCTGGCCTGCATTGGTTTGTTTATGTTTCAGCTTCAGAAGATTATTTGCAAAAAAGGCTGAAAACTCCTTTTGAAATCAAAGGCTGTGTTTTGAAAGCACTTAACTGTTTTTTTTTTTTCTTATCAAATAGTGGGAAAGTATCCTGCTGCATGTGTTATATACTCATTTAAGCATACAAAGCCTAATGTGCCTAATGACTGCTTTTCAGTGTTCTTCTTTCACTTACTTTTGGAGGTGGTCAGATGTGGAAAGCAGAACATTTTGGTTTGTATCAGTGAAATGGATGTAAATGTGAGAAATAATAGAGAAGAATGTATTATATTTTGTGCTTTTTGTTGGGAACTCCTTGAAAGATTTTACTCGTTCCTTCATAGGAGTGTGTAGTTTTCAATTACTGTTATTTTACATAGACGATATATAGAAACGCCATGGTTACTTTTCTGCCTTATTCACTGGTTTGAGTATCATAAAACATGTTTTTCAAAAGGAGATAATTCTACAGTGGTACTACTGTGTATAAAAGCAGTTGAGAAAAAGAAATTAATACGAAAGTGTATTAATGCTTTTTTAGTCCCAGATAACTTGAATAAGGTAGAAAGGAATTCACCCAGAGCTACCCAAACATTAATATCTTGCATAATGAATCTTAGACTATCAGTGCAGCTTGGTAGTCTAAGCAAAATGGTCCTTCTCAGCAGTTACTGTGAATCCCTGTGTCTCAGCAAGGGACTTGCAACATCTAGAAGTATGGGCTTAGTAGCTCCCTCTGAACTCTGTGCTGTCCCATGGACAGACTTTTCAATACAGTTGTGTCCTTGGTTGGCTTCCAGGCAGTGTGCATCTGCAGGTATCTTTCTCTTTCCACTGCCTGTAATTGAAATAGATAATGCTCTGTGAGTGAGAGAACTCTGTGGTGGTTGGGTTATGTTAGAAGTAATTCTCGAGTGTCTTATGGCAAAAGCCTCTCTGAAGATTTTTTTGCCCTAGTAATCCTTGGCTCTCAATGGTTGTTGTCCATGGTTCATCACTCTGTCCCACTTGTGTTGTCTTGTGCTTCTAATCTGCACTGCTCTTCCCCCCTGAGCATTTTCTGTTCTGCTATCTTTGGAGTTCCAAGCAGCCTTGGATAATTTTTGTAGCCTTAAGGAGGGAGAGGTTATTTATTCTATTACTTGTTGTGCATTAATGCCCTTCAGAGTTGAGGGCAGATATCCAGATGCCAGGTATCCAGTCCTTAGGAATAACACATACTTGATGAAGTTAGCAGGATTATAAACATAATCCATAAAAATAAACTAGAAGTAATAAGAGTAATAAGGTTGTAGGTAGTTTCCCAAATGATTACACTGGTAAATAAAATTACTTAACTCTGTTTCCTTGTCACTGCTGCCTGTTTCTTTCCTGATGAATTAGTGAGGGATGTGCATTTTATTCATTCCCTTATTTTTTTTCATCTTGCCTGTCATAGCTATGAAAAATTTGGATAAACTTTTTATGAACAGATTTCACATCTGACTTCAACTGTTCAACACTTCGAGCTGACTATAATTTTTGAAAACTAAAGGTTTTTCTTGCATCACTTCTCAGGTAAAGTACTTCTTGGTGAAGAAGAGGGCTTAGATGATGATTCTGAAACCCGATCTGATGTGAGCACTGCATCAATTGCAGGTACCTGCCTTTCTCTTTAGCAGTGCAGTCAGCAAATACATTCTGTTATTGCTCTATGTACAATGTAAGTGATGTGTTACGGTGGTGAGGAAGTGTATGGGCATTCGAAAGACATGGTAACAAAACTGAAACCATAAATACTGCTGAGTGTAAAACTTCATTAAGTTGGTGACATTCTGTTTTTAATGGGAGTTACTGGCAGAGATGGGGTGACATCTTAGAAGATGCCCATTATCCTACCTATAGTTTAACTGTTAGTTACATGCTTTCCTTAGCCTAGTTTAGTATGTAGCTTAGTCAGTGGGTCCATGTTGAGAGTGAAGCACAATTCAAACACTGGATTGACTCATAAATGCCTGTGTTTTGCAGCTTCTGTGAAGGGAGAGATAACCAGTGAACTGGCTTCTTCATCAGGTGTGTCGACAGCTGGGTCAGTGGTGAGCTCAGCTGCTGATCCCACGGGACACGACATCATCACGGAGCAGCCCCGATCCCAGCATACGCTGCAGTCAGACTCTGTCGATCTGGCCAGCTGTGATTTGACAAGTACAGCTACTGAAGGCGAAGATGATGAAGTGCTTAGTCGAAGCTCCAGCCAGATCAGTGCTGTCCAGTCAGATAACACTATGGATTTGAATGATGGCACACAGGCTTCCTCACCAATTAGTGATAGCTCTCAAGCTACTACAGAAGGTCCAGACTCGGCTGTAACCCCTTCGGACAGCTCTGAAATTGTAAGTGTGCAGTGGGCAGAGGGGGGATCTCCTTCTGCCAAGGGACCTGACATATCTCAGAGCTCTTCCATGGAGGGTCCAGACTTGGACCCGTCTCCCTACCTGTCTTCTAGTTTTCAATCCTCAGCTAGTAACAGAGGAAAGGCCAGCACTCACACCTCTTTTGGAGAGCTTGACTTCCTCTTAACACTTTCTCTTCAGCAATTATGAAAAACTAGAAAGCTGTAATCAGTTTGTTCTCTGGGTAGGTCATGGGAAGGCATTACAAATTTTGCTCACTGAAAGAATGGCAGCATCAAAGTCTTGCCATAAATATATTCTCTTAGTAATATATTCTTAATCTTGTATAGATATATTAGTAATTGTTTTGGTGCAGGAGGGCTAATGGAAGTGTTCAAGGGTGAGCAGTTTATTTGGAATGATAAAGGAATATTTTTGGAACATAATGCTTCACACTGCCTTCTGTCTGTGCTTTTATGCTTGGCAACACAACTCACCTTTTTTTTTCCTTTTTATTCCAGCTTAAGGATTTCTCCTATGATGGGCAAATACTGCATGATTTACTAACATAGCAGTTACATATCGAATAAACACCTGAAATGTGCATACAATATAGCTGTTTTAAGACATTTGTCTCTCTTGGACAAGTGTATTGTGAGGTTGTAATAAAAAAAGCAAGAATACGATTACTGGAAGTCAGAGCAGAAAATGCAAAAGGGGAAAAAATTTAGCACTTTTTAAGACATTTTCAAACATCATCAAACTTTTGGCTCTAGTTTTCTCCTAGTAACTTTGGAAGAGCAATGATCTCCTAGCACTACAAAAAATAGAAAATGTATAATTATATTATGGTAAGCAAATACTTTGCAAGTATGAGGATTCAAGAACCAAAGCAGTGATGATAATTGCTCTTTGAATTAAATTAAGGTAGTGCAGAGGCCACAGTGAGCAGGTGTTTATTGACAAGGTGTGTTTATTGATGTGTTTATGCAAATTCTTGTCAGACTGTTCCATACCTCAGTTTGTGTACTGTTTACAGGCAGTAATTACATGTAAAATTGTCTTTTCGTAACTGACAGACTAAATAGTTGTCCAGGTTACTGACACACAAGCTTTTTAGCGAACAATTTCCAGGTGTTTATGAAGATGGGAAATAACTGAAGTGTCCTGTTTTCTAATAAAATTAGTGAAATTGGGTTTTTTACTTTACTGTTGATCGTTACGATTAATTTTTATGGTTATTTTTCTATATACCTACAGCCTATATATTGCCTTGGTTCCCAGGGTCAAAGTCTCTTCCAGATGAGTCCATTGTAGTAGTCTCTGGTTTTGAATGAAGAAATTTATATACTTTAAACTTATTTGTCCTTTCTTGTCCTACACAATATGTTCTCAGTTTGGCTTCACATATCCAGGACAAGTTAGGTTATGGGGGAGTTTGACAGCAAGAGTCAAGTTCATTTTGTGACAGTAAAGGTGTTGGTTGTGATTTGTAACTGCTGAGAGAGAGACATTTGTGATGAGGAAGCAAGGGGAGCTGCAGGGGAGCAATGGACTGAGTGATCCCCTTTGTTCCTGTTAATAGCCAAGTTCATGGCTCAGCTGGGAGACTCTCAGATGGAACTATAGCCTCCAGTAGCCCCAGTGCTGCAGGAGGAGGGGAGGTGCTTTGGGGCTTGCATGCAGTTGGGCACTAATATTTATCAGGCTCGTATTTGCTTTCAGATTATTTCTAGATTACTAACACTGCATGTTTCAGATTTAATACTTTCTGTAAAGATAAGTTATTTTAAGTCCTGTCCTTGCACTGTGTAGGTGTTGGAGGGTGCTGAAGGACAGTATTCTGGAATGCAAATTGGGCAGCTACAGGATGAGGAAGATGAAACTGCAAATATTCTCCAGGATGATTCATCAGAGTCCTTCAGAAATTCTTCTCTTGGTATGTTGATAAATACAGGGGTGAGCCAGACTGGTGACACCATTAAGACAGGTTTTCAGGTGCATCTGCACTTCCAAGGCAGTGAAGACTCATGTAATGGATATGAAAAACAAATAACTAGACTGATATGTAAAATTAAGAATATATTTCAACACTTGTAATCAATCACTTGTTTTGATCACTGTTAATTTATTTTTCATGTTTGTATAATTAAGTTTAATTAAAGTGCTTTTAGTTTGCATCTGAAATGGTATTTTGTGAATTGCCTTTTTCTAAAGCTCTTCAGCAGCCTCACCTGCTGAAAACCATGAGCCATAGTAGGCAGCCCTCTGATAGCAGCATGGATCGATTTACTTCTAAAGAAGATGCAGCTGATACTGGTGATCATGAGAACAAGGTGAGAAGTAGTCACAGTGGTCAGTTTTAAAGTTTAAAACAATGAAGTTTAAAAAAAAATAAAAATTACAGTTATAAAGTAAATTAGAGGTAAATGTGGGAAGCCTGTATATGTGATATACCTTGTTATAGGTCAAACTAAGGTTGCATAGGGAATCCAAGTTATAGCCTGAATTTCATTTAACGTAAGGTGAGTGTATAAGTGTTGATATTTTAAATGCAATCACCAGCAAAGCCATACCAGAACACACTGCTGAGAACACAAACCTTTTTTATCTGTGCATTAGTAGGCTAAACTGATGCTTTATTACTTGAAATATCTTTGTGCTGGTTGCTATCTGTGTAGTTAACTTCATCATCTTCTCAGATGTTAGTCTTTGAGCCTTGTGCCATTCTAACTACAAGTTACTGATTTCCTCGTGCATTTTTTTGACTTTACCTTTGGACTTTGTTCTGAACTGGGCAAAAGTTTTGTTTGTGGCAGACAGAATTAGATCAGCTTGGACTATTGGGAATTCTAAATGTGAAACTACAAAAAACTGTCAGTCTTCTTTGGAAACAACTAGGAAATTATATGCTTTTCATACAAAGTTTCCAAAGTTTAATGGCAACAGTGGTTTAGCATGCTCTTTAGATGCAAACAGCAAGTCTAGGTAGTTTAGACTACCTAGATCTACAATCTAATGTTTCTGTATCATAAAATCTATTTCATAAAATCTACAATATAATGTTTCTGTAATAAAATTGAACCAGTTCTGATACTGGATATAAACTTCCCCAAAGCATTACATTTTGAGGCCTTTTTTGGAATATATTTTAAACTATATATAAATATTATATATTCGTTTCATGTTAAATTTTATATGTTTGAGCATCTGCAGTATTTCTAAATCTTCTTGTGCTTAATATTTTATTTCAATTGAAGATTAATTTTTTTCTGTAAAAACATTGTGATTTGCCTTCGATAGCCCTCCAGGGTAAAGGGGGACATAGGGCACTATACTGACAGAGACTGTGCTCCGCTGGTGCACTGCGTCAGGCTGCTCTCGGCTTCCTTCCTGCTCACCGGGGACAAAGGAGGTACATTTGTCTTTGAGGTTCTTTGGTTCTCTGTGTCTCTCAATGTACAAAGTTGGAAATGTGATCAGTTTTGCTTTGTCTTGGTTTTCATCTCACTTTATTGGAAATATTGGAGGTTTTTCTGTGGCAGTCCCTAAGCACCACATCTACATGTTTTTTAAATACCTCCAGGGATGGGGACTTAACCACGTTCATGTCATGGTAAATGACTGATTTAAGGTGTTTTCTCTTTTTCCCTTTTCTAAACTCTTACTTGCTCATATACCCATATAATGTATTGGTTTTGGAAGGAAGAGAGCTGGAAGTATGTTGAGGCTGTATTTGAATATTTCAAGGATATTTCAAATACAGTTTATTTGAGGAAGGCAAAAAAGCAGCCATATATCACTGCTGCCTCTGATAAACTGGAACTGCTTGCTCTGCCTTCATATTTTTGTCCAGGCTAAGCTATTTTATTTTATATAGTGTTAATAAATAAATTTAAAACAATTCAGGAAGCTTTTAAATACCTTCCTTTTATTAATTTTTATTTCTTCCTGCAGCTTTAGTTCCTGATAGAGATGTGAGAGTCAGTGTAAAAGCCTTGGCAGTAAGTTGTGTTGGAGCAGCTGTTGCACTTCACCCTGAGTCTTTCTTCAGCAAACTCTATAAAACACCCCTGGAGGCAATGGGAGAAGAGTATGGTATGTTACAGTTCACATACTCTATTTCAATAGTGTGTTTGGATTTTCAAATAAGTGAAGCAGTATCTATGCTGAAAACTTCAAACCCAGTTTAGTATTTGAACACAAATATTGCACAAATTGGAATGAACATGCTGTGCATGTGGTGATGTATATTTTATATAGTAAGATTTAAGTTTCAGTGGATGAGCTTGTAGAGCTTCTGACAAGTTGAAGCTGTTTTAAAACAATCAGTATGTAGAAGGGGTTTGTTTATTTTACAAATGTTTTCTTCTAATTTAGTTCTGTCCATCTTGTAGATGGTTTCTAAGCCATTAGGTTCATTTTTACAAGTGAATGGCATGGATCTGGCGTGTGCAGCTGGTTTGATACATTGACCGAAAGGCTTCTTAGATTTCCCCAGGGCATTTTGTTTACAGTTGAAATTATTCACTAGTGTTTTTATATATGTGATGATTGGTTTGAGTGGTGTGATTGATGTGTATGTAGATTGCATGCACAGAAAGGGATCTCAGAAAGGGACAACTGTGGTGGGCATATTTTGGATGTGCTGATATTGATTGTCCAGTAGTTGAGACCTCCACTGGAACATTTTTAGGAATCAGTAAAGTCTAATACTAGTATTTTTAAAATAAAGTAGTTGTAACTTACTTTCTTAGAGGAGCAATATGTATCGGACATTCTGAACTATATTGACCATGGAGATCCCCAGATTAGAGGAGCTACTGCCATTCTCTGTGGAACAATTGTCAACTCCATTCTAATTAAATCCCGCTTTGATGTGGAAAAATGGCTAATAAATGTCAGAAGCTCAACAGGTAACAATTTATTTTAAGAGCATCTTTTTGTCTTTTAATGTAACATTGGAATGTTTTATTGGTCAAAATTTATTTTTTTTTTTAGGAAATCTCTTTTCCTTGATAGACTGCATACCTCTGTTACAGAAAACGTTGAAAGATGAGTCCTCTGTTACTTGCAAACTGGCTTGTACAGCTGTCAGGGTAAGCAGTAGGAATTTATTTGCACCACCACAGATCACAGGGTTGTGATTCATTACTGGGATCCTGCTATGTGCAGATGTATAAACATGGAACAACAGATGGGTTCTTCCCCAAGAACTTTATTGGCACAGAAATGGAGGAACATACAGATAGAAAATGATTATGTGGTTAGATCATGTAGCATTATAACCTAATTGTGATACTTCTCATGAGAAATGTACTGGTGTGGGCTGTAAAGTTACATTTACCAACCGTAGAATGAATGCATTAGATAGAAAGGATATGTAGGCTAAATAAGGGAGTGTGCATGCATAATGCCTGGTTGTAGCCTGTATTTGGAGAACAAAAATTAAACGTGAGAAATGACAAGTAAAATAGGGATTATTTTCTGAAATAATAATTTTTAAAAGTGGGGAAAGTCTCAGGAAAGCAAGCAGTTCAAATTGGGTGAAAGATTCCTCAGGCAATTGTTAAAATAGAGATGACAGCTGAATTGGTGAGTGGAACTTGGAGTATGTGAATTTTATTTCTATAATAAAATCTGTGGAAGGTGTTTGGTGAAAAAGTAGAAGGGTGAAGGGGTGAGCTTTCTTTAAGGCTTTTTCCAGTAAAGTAGAACAGAGACAAAGTGGAGGTCGAGGGAAATTCTTTTATCAAGGAGAGGCACAAGGTGGCTGACTATTGCAGCTTAAAGACCAGTGAGGCAAAGCATAAATTTTAGTAAAATGTAGATAGTTTGTGTGAATGGAAATTATGATTTTATATGCAAAGAGGAGGGGCTTGTGGTACAGCTGAGGGAAGGAAATCCAGGTAGGTAAATGAGGCTGTCTTTTTAACTATCTGTTCAGCAATCTTCATGTTTCTGTATAGTGATTTCATGTGTGATTGCACTTGTGATAATGAGTTTTTAGAAATCTTCACCAGAATTGTTCAGTTCAGGCAACATAGTACTAGTCAAATTTGGCTCTTTCTTTTTCTCAGTACCTAATGTAGCCTGACTTTATACATTTTGGCAGAAATGTTCTAAGCCTTTTGGGATGTTAATCCTCAAACAAGAAAGTACATTTTGTGTAGTTAAGTAAGACACAGAAATGTGGAGTTCTATAACTTTTTCTGAAGATCACACTTTGTGCCTATAGCTGAACATTAAAATACGGATGTATAACTTTTTCAAAAATTTTGGAAATCAGTACCAGGTGTCTAAAAATACCCTGTGGAAATTAGGAGACTGTTTTTGAACAGATGAGAATATAATGCTTGGGGTGTTTAAGCTCTGTGAGCCCTCCTTTGGAGGATTGCCCTCTGATCTCTGAGGCCTGCATTCCTCTCCAGAGTTTAATTGCAGCATCAAGTTTTAGCGGTTTGCCTGGAGATTATATTCTGGCTTTGCAAAGTACCTAGCTCTGGTACTTTCTCCTAGCTCTTATGCAATAACTCTTTTTACTACTCTAAAACAGGTGGGGGTTTTTTGATAGCTTTCATTCTACTATTTGGAGAACCTCTTCTGTAATGTAACTGAAAGTTGTTTTTTCTTCTCAGCATTGCATCATGAGCTTATGCAGTAGCAGTTACAGTGAACTAGGTTTGCAATTAATTGTTGACCTCCTTACTCTGAAGAACAGTTCATATTGGCTTGTAAGGACAGAACTTCTGGAAACACTTGCAGAGGTAGATTTTCGGTGAGTGTTTGTGTTTTTCCATGGGTGTAGTAGCTGAAGTGCAGAGAAGTATAGGAAACTGGAACTGTAATGGGGTAATTTATTCTGAAGCATTAATGGGTTTCATAAAACCAATTCAGATCAGTCAATCCTGTATGAATTCCTTTGTCAAGTTACTACTGACTTCACAACCAAGCCCAATCCTGGTGACACTGTGTAGGAGGTTTTAGCTCACTGGTCAGTTGTATCAAGTCTTCTGTCAATGTGTGATCAGAGAGGGACCACATAATTTGGAATCTAGCCTAGTTTTTCCATCCAGTTGTCTGTGTTTTTAAAGAGAAAGTCCCTGACTTGTTCTCTGTTGTTAGCTCTCTGTAGTCACTCAGTTTCTGGTAATACTGAAATAAATGTGTCTTGAGCTCTTTTTCTTGCATTCCATCATTGTCAATTGGTTCTTCCAAGCTGAAAGACAAAAGATGTTTATATAAAAATTCTTTAAGCTATCCTTAGTCGTTCAAAAGTGAACTCTTTGTGAATAGTTTTGGAATAGGTTACTATATTTTTGAAATAATTTGATTATTCTGTGCATGGGGAAAATACAATTATAATCATGGTCTTTAAATAATGGGTTTTTTTAAACAGAAGGACTATTTTTCTTCAGTTACACTAGCCAGATATTAGGTTAGCAAATACCTTAACTTTTCTAAAGGTTGCAAAAAGTGTTTACTACTTACATTTTCCCTACAGTGGTGTTTTTTAAAAAAAAAGAACCCTCAGGGCACTGAAGGGAGAAAATAACACACAAGGTTAACTAATGTACTCTAAATTCTATTTTATCGTAGGCTAGTCAGCTTCTTGGAAGGAAAAACTGAGAGCTTGCACAGAGGTACTCATCATTATACTGGTGTAAGTAAATTATTCAATCAGTATATTGTGTTTCTCAATTAAGGTGCCAATGCAATGTCATCACTTTGTTTTTAAATTCTGTCAACAACTGATAGCTGTTGTATTTTTTATATAAATAGACTCATATTCTAAAACTTGTACAATTGAGAATACCCTTAGTATGGACATTCAGATATCTTAGTGTTCTCTGGTGTGTGTTTTGTGGGGTTTTTTGAAACTTAAAAAAAATTGGCTTTTATGTAGTTAGATAATGTGATTGGCAATGTTAAGGTAAAGATGATCTTTTACAGACTTGTATGACAGATGAAATCTCACTTGTTAACTCTCTTTTAGCAGTATGCTGAAATGATGGAAATGTTCAGTGAGCTATATTTTCTGTGCTAACTTCTTTTCTAGCTATTAAAACTTCAGGAGAGAGTACTTGAAAATGTTGTAATAAGTCTGCTGGGAGATGAAGATCCAAGAGTGAGACACGTGGCTGCAGCTTCATTAATGAGGTATATGTGGCATTTTTATTTATTTAAAAAAAAAGTAGTTGAGAAAGATACTTGCATATTGATGTGTACCTATAACTAAAATAGTCATTTGGGTGTTTTTAATATGTAATATATTTGTTTAAAAGAGAGATGGGAAACAAATGCATCTTTATGGTACCTGGAACATGCATCATTTTGACTCATTAGGCAATTGTGCTTTGGTTTCTTTGAGCAATCCCATTACGTTTAACTGTATTACATTCTGAGGGTCAGTTGCAGCTTCTTCAGAATATTTTTCTTTATGCTGAAGTGATTTGTTCAGTATCCTGACTTTGACTGATCGACTTAAAATGCTGCAGTTCTACAGATCTGTTCAAAATCCCAACTATTATAGTTTTCACATACACGGTCATACACAGTGTATCTTAAAACGTTTGTGCTCACTGATTATAGTGCAGCAGCTAATTTTGTTTGCAAAGCAGATGTTTGCTGTAACCGACGACAATTATAGTTGCTGTACAGATGAATGTACCAAAGGGTAAGGATTAGTTGGTAGTTTATTTACTGGAATTCAAAGACTTCAATTTTATGTTTAAAGAATTTGGGAATATGTAATACTGAATTCCTGGTATATTTTTTTATCAGAGGAGTTTCTTTCCTAGAGTTTTTATACTATTAATTGCTGTTCATTCCTAGTAACAAATAAAAGTACAAAAAAACCTTTAAAGTTCTGACATTTGAAAGTGTTTATATTGCTAAAGCAACTGAGCAGAGGACTCATGAACTGTTGCATGATAGAGGTTGTTGCTTTTATTAAGGGACTTGATTTTGCAATGGAGTTATGTTATTAACTGAGTGGTAACAAGTTGAAGTTTTTTTCTATCTTCATGCCGACTTAGTGAGAGGAGGTGTATTAAGACTGGAAAAGACTTAACTGCCCAAGAAAGCTACTACAAGTTTGCAGAAACCTCTTGAAACATTCTTGAAGTACTCTCACTGAAATTACAAAAACATGCGTACAGTAGTTTTTCACTTTTACATAAGTTGAAAATATTGTTGTTCAAGAAGACTGGATTCGATTTTATGTTTAGGTTTTCTGTGTAGAGATCAGATTGTGAAAAATTCTTTACAGATAAAAATTAGTTTTCAGTTGATACAGGTATTCTTGGGGAAAATATGTGAGGAGATAAGGAAACAGCAAGAGAGAAGTACTCTGTGTATGTGTTTGTTGTAGTATGTATTCGGAGATATCTCCAGAAAAGATTTTTTTTTTTAATTACCATATGTCTGGAGCAGTTCCTTTGTCCTGACTTGAGCTCCTTGATTGTAATGAAGAGCAGCTCTATAAAGATGAATTCAGCTTAATGAATTTTGGTAACAGCTTTTATTTACAACTTGGTATGTGTAATTAGCATATGTAGCTTGCTAAACTGGGTATTAAATGTAATTTAAATTGGATGTTAACTAATATCTGAATAATAATTTTTCTTTTTGACATTTAATTTTCTTTCAGGCTTGTTCCAAAGCTGTTTTATAACTGTGATCAAGGACAGGCTGACCCAGTTGTGGCAGTAGCACGAGACCAAAGCAGTGTCTACCTGAAACTCCTCATGCATGAAACGCAGCCCCCATCCCACTTTGCCGTGAGCACTATCACCAGGTGTGTTACATCTCTGGTGTTGCTTCAAAAGGAATGGAGATCCAGATTTCACTTGGCAATGTCTAGAATCGTAGTTAAATCCTGCAAATCCACATGCTTATGGATTTTTTTTCTAGTCTGTAGGGGCACCTGTAGTAGTTTTAAGCTTGAGAGAAACAGACTCATGTTTAAAGAATATGCTCTGTGTGAGTTACTGGTCATGACCTCACACACTGAGAGTCATTGTTTTGAGATAGTTTCTTCTCTCCATCCTGAAGTCACCCTACTTGTCCATTAAATTATACAACCAGGTGCAGCTTTTCAAGCTTATTGTATGTATGTTACTGTTCTTCAGGTGTGTTGATCCAGATTTATAACTCTCCACATCCTGTTTAATGATTGTGTTTGCAGAAGACTGTACTCCCTTTGTAATTGAGAAATAAATTCTAGTTTTGATAGTGTGATCTTGTTGTATTTTTGCTACCAACTGTACTTTTCCTGTCTTACAGTCAGTATGAGTTGTATATATTTATAGGGGCTGACTTCTATCAGTTTGTCATACAAGTTTTTAATTATATACCTTTTTGATATATTATCTTGATTGTGTCACTTAAGATATATAGTATAGTATGGAAGTAGTATAACTTTGTGGATCCAGCATTATTCTGGATAGAAAATAGACTTTTTCTACAGCAATAATCCAGAGTTTGTGAGCATGCAAAAATGGTGAATGGATTTGAGCAACAGCTAAAACAAATGTTAGATTAGTGGTCATTTCTCAAGTATCTAGTTACATATTGACAGTTGATCTGCTATTTCTCTTTGCTATCAAAGAGGTTTTATTTATAAATTAAACAGCATTTACTAATACAACCCCAAAAATATTACAGTATAAGATAGTATTTAGACTGTTCTCTGGTTTTGTATGTTACAAGCAGTCTCTGAAATACATAATAGTAATTTAAACTTAAATGCTTAAGTTTTTAGGTAATAAAATTACTCATTTTTGATTGGGATGGAGTTCTTTAAGTACATGTTTTAGTGGGTATAAATGTTTTTATTTCAGAACATACAGAGGTTACAATATGCTGCAAAGTCCAACAGATGTCACTATGGAAAACAACCTTTCAAGGGTTATTGCAGCAATTTCCCATGCATTGACAATATCCACCACAAGAGCACTTACGGTGAGTTTTCTTATATGTGAGTTTTTGTACATATCAGTTTCTTTGAGTTTTCTTGCTATGGTGGCTGACTTTTTCTTGTTTTGCGTGCTTGCTTTATTTTTTATGATTTCCTGTATTTGTATCTGCAGCTTTTGTATGTGACAATGACAGAAGTAATAGATTTACTTCTAACTCTTAAGGTACAGTGTTGCTAACTCTTCCCATGGTAAAAGTAATTCAGTTCTTGTAATTTACTTTCCAGTTTGGCTGCTGTGAAGCTTTGTGTCTTCTCTCCACAACATTTCCAGTTTGCACCTGGAGTGTGGGATGGCACTGTGGGTATGTTCCCTCTTTTGTTAATCAAGTTTCTGAAAGTCATGTTTGCCAAACAGAAGTGGACTTACTTAGGCATTGGAAGTCCTGGTTTAGGTATATGCTGTTATAAGTTTATTTTAGCAGTTCTTTAAAAACTTTATACAGAATACAGAAGATTACAACTTCAGGTTGTCAGGATATTAAGTGCCAGCACTTTGTCATCCCTAGGACTATGGTGTCTGTCACAGGGATTGGCTGCAACTGCTCTAATAGAAAGATAGATATAGTCAGCATCTATGAAATATGATATAAGAGAACATTTTCCATGCTTTTGAAAGCATGTTTATCTTTGGGCTGTTGTATTTTATAGTATCTCTTTAAAATATGAACATTATAATTTTCACCTTGATTTCATGTTTATGTTGAAAACTGGTGAGTCAAGGAAGCTGGTTCATCTTGGCTTCTATAATAGTGTCAGATGCATTTAAGTTGTTCTTGTTTGGCACACTGAGTGGGAACAGCAAATGGGGTATCTATAATACTTAAGTGTTAATGTAGGTAATACATGATAGTCCCAAATTGCTTACATTTTGAAGAATTTCTGCAGGATGAAAATGTACAGGTGACAGCCTAAAAGCTTTGATTTTGCCTCTGATTATTACTGCTGTGCCATGTGAGCTGTTAATGTAGCTACTGGAGAAGTACATGTGTGGAGCTGTTTGGTTTTTAAATAGATTAAACATAATTTGTGTTGACTTTCTTTGTTGCTGTCATTGTGTCTCTTACTCCGTTCGATTGCAAAATTTGGTCTTACTTTAAAAACAAAGTAAAACCCAAACCCAAAAAGCCCAACTCAGCTGCTTTTCTTGTCAGCAGGCTCTGTAGATGTAATGTAAAAGGTGTCTTGAACAATAAGTCCAGAGGTAACAAATGAAGTAATTCAGAATGTTGGCAGTACTTAGCTGGAAAATAAAATCAGTATATCTTCCCTTTTACCCAGTTAAAAAATGCCTTTTTGTTTAAAGATGTATCTAATATTTATGAGTGATCCAATGCCATAGCCCTTTCCCCTTTCCTCCGATTACTGCTTTGCAAATTTTTGGGTGATGTTTATACTAATTTGGATTGTCATTTTATTTTTGTGAAATGATACAGACATTTATCATTCTGGGTAATAAGAATATAATAACATGGATAGTAACATGAGAATTTTGCCAGAATTCCTTCCTATCTTAAGTATTGTTCTTACAAAGAAGTTGAAGAAGTTATTGGAACTGCTGCATTTGATTAAGTAATGGACTTCTGACTGTATGTGAAGTGAATAACAGTTTCCTGTGAAAATACATGAAAAAAAACTAAAAGAAGGCGCTGTAATTACCTCTGGAGCTTTGTCAAAATAATAGCTATACTTAGTGTAAATCTGATTTTCTGAAATTCCTGTAGTTGTGTTAGACCAGAGTGATCATATAAGAAGATTTTAATTATTTTAAATTAAGAAATATTTTGAAAGATTCCCAGATTCCCTTAATTTGAAGGTTATGTGAGGTCTTTTCCTGAAAGAGACTGAAGTATTTAGGTCTTGCAGCTTTGAAGTGATGTGTGTAATTCACAGAGTATTCTGCCAAACATCATCTGGTGATCTTTGCCTGCTCTTTCTTTAACTTGACTTCTGTGGGAAAATGTGGTCTTTTAATTATTATCAAGGAAAGTACAGAATGCAGCAGAAAATTACTGTCTTGGATAGTGTTCACTCAAAAAATAGAGAGGATTTGGTGAAATGCAATTGTTTAATTTCTTGTCACTTTAAAGCAATATCCTGTTACACTGCAATACTATAGCTAAAGTCTCCCATCTCTTCCCTGCATATGCACAAGACTTAACTGAAGATAGTTCAGCACTGTAGTGGTTAGCAAATAAATACAGATTTCTTCAGTTTATCAGTAGATGTCACTATAGCCTTGATATTTGCTATTAAAAAAGAAGGTAATGGCTCTTAAAGAAACCAGAGTATTGTCAGGTCTCTGCTGTGAATGGATTTTTAAAGTTGTATTTGAGTTAGATGTGTATTCCTGTAGCATAGATTTCATTTCCTTAGATTAGCCATCTACTTGACTTAGTTTTCTCAAGACTTTTAATTTGCCAAAAGGGGGAAAAAAGTCATGACATTCCAAAATTAAACTTCCAGTGTTTCCCAGCCAAGTTCTTCAGACGAAGCTCAGAAGGGCTGCACCATTGGTATGGCTGGCTTGGTCCTGTCTCTCCTTTCGTCAGCATGGTTCCCCCTGGACCTCTCAGCACATCAGGATGCTTTGATTTTGACTGGAAACTTGCTTGCAGGTAAGACAAGACAAGAAAACTAGGATTGTCCTAATATTTTTACCATTGGCATTAGAAGGCCCATTTCTCACTCTCTTCTGATTGTATGCAATGAAATTCTGCAAGAGTAAGCAGAAGAAATAAAGAAGGAACTTGCACGCAGGAGGTTTGAAAAGAAACTGCTTCTTTGTTGCTAAGCTGCAAATTTCCTCCAGTTGCCAGGGGCCATGTGCAGTATGCTTTGTACAAGCTGGTTACAAGGAACTCGGATTTTGTTGGTTTTATTTTAAACTATGCAAGTACTGCTGGCTTTGAAATTGTGATTGAATTTCTGTTCATATAGAGAAGATAACCATATCTGCCTCTAAAATTTTCTGATGCTTAATTCCAGTCTTTGTCTTCTATTTCCTGAAATTGCAGCAAGTGCTCCCAAGTGCTTAAAGAATCCCTGGAGTGCTGAAGAAGATTCAAATCAAGGTGCTGCAAAGCAGGAGGAGCCCTGGCCAGCTCTGGCAGATCGAGCTCTTGTCACTTTAGTAGAACAGCTGTTTTCTCATCTGCTGAAGGTCATTAATATTTGTGCACATGTGATGGATGATGTTGCTCCTGGTCCAGCAGTAAAGGTATATATTAAATAAAACGATGTGACTTAAATACTGTTGTGCTATAGACCTCTTCATGTTTTAGGCTTGATACAGGTCAGTGTCTAATTCCTTGATAATATAACTCCACTCTGTATAGTAAAGCAAGCACCATGAAAAAAAAGCATATTTTTCTTCCACATAAAGGTTTTTCATTAGTTCTGCAGTGTTTAAAATATTACCCTAAATTTTGAGTCTTTTATTCCTTCTGACTTCACTTGAAACATTAATTCAGTGAGGAGTATATAGAGTAAGTGGAGTATTGGATTGCATACTCTGGGAAGTGTGTTGACTGTTGGGTTGGTTGGCTGGTTGTAATGTACTGAGCTTCTTTTGGGGCTAAAAATAACTCTTTCTCTTCTTAATATCCTGTAAAATATTTTGACTCCTGAAACAGCTTATATGAGATACTTCCAGGTTTGGGGGTTTTTGAGGTCTTTTTGAGGCATATACATTTAGAGACTGATTTTGAAACTGTGAGACAGTATTTATAAGATCAGTAATTTCTTCCTATTTTAAAAATGTGTGAATATAATTTTGACACTCCTTTATCTGGAATCAAAACAAACTGTACTCATTGAGCTCTAATTTAATTTCATTGGCCTATGCTGAAGTTCAAAATAAAGCAGGGAATACATTAAACAATTTCTTTTTCACACAGGAAATTTACGTCCTGAACCTGAAACATTTTAATTTAATTGACAGTCAAATAAAGGGGAGTTTAAACAAAAGAAGAATATGCTTGTATTTGTGTAGAAGAAGAAGAAAAATGACTTGTGCTTACAAAAGTAATAAAGCTTTTTTTAATTCTAGGCAACATTACCTTCTCTCACAAACCCACCTTCTCTTAGTCCGATTCGGAGAAAGGGGAAAGAGAGGGAGTCTGTGGAACAGGCATCTGTGCCGATGAGCCCTAAAAAGAGTGGTGAAGCAAGTCCAGGTAGGCACATCACTCCTGTTAACCCTTCCATCTACCAGCCCCACACCGTGTTTTTACAACAGAGAGACAAATAAAACTGAGTAACCTTCCTGGAGTTTCAGTTCAAGAGGCTGGCAAGGTACTGCATTTGGTGGAAAGGCAGCTGTAGGTGGAGGCTTCTTTACTGTTTTGGTTTTTATGAAAATTAACTATACTTTTCAGAACCAAAGCACTGCTGAATCCTTTTCCTCACTTTTCCTGAATCCACTCAGCTATTGACTAAAATAATTTTTACATGAATGTTACTTAAAAGAAATTTGGAAGTTGCTTTCCAGCTTCTGGCAGGAGTGGCTTACATTGCTTTTGGAAAATGAGATTCTGAATCTTGAAACCTTAATAATGAATGAAGGAAACACCTGTTAATTCTGTTTTGTAAATTGTACATGCACTTCAGTACTAAGCCCTCTGGGTTAGTATCTCTCACCACAGCAGACTGGGTTGTTGGAATGCTGTTTATTTTCCAGTTGTGCACAGTGTGTTTCTGCAGTTTGGAATATGCATGTGGATTGAAAAAATCATGCTCTTTAATAGTGCAGATTTGGTAGATTATGTTGTGTACATGTCATGAGCAACCTATAAAAGGCATATTGTGCTAATCTGTAATATTCTTTTAAGCTTCTAGGCAAACTGATGCTACAGGGCCTGTTCCAACAAGTAAATCATCTTCAGTAGGAAGCTTTTATCATCTTCCTTCATATCTGAAGTTATATGATGTCTTGAAAGCAACCCATGCTAATTATAAGGTACTGCATGATATTGTTTGATTGAACTGCAGTGGGGTGGGATAATCACTTTGTTTCTTTTAAACAGGCTCTGCCTCTGTCAACTTGTTTACCTGTATAAACAGTTTATACAGTCAAAAAAAGAATTTAAAGAAAGCTCACAACTCTCACCGATAAAAACAAAAACTCACCAAACAAGAACCTGTGATAGGCAAGGTCACCCTATTGCTTGTGTCTCTGCTGTCACTATTGCTGGTACCAAATGGCTCTTTGCTGGCTTGGCAATACCAAATTGATCCCCATGTCTGTTCTCTCTGCACTCTATTCCAGGATGAGGAAGCTTTTTCTTCATTATTTCAGGCCACTGAAGACGCATTCCCTAGAGAGGAAATATGTATCAGTGGTCATCTGATACGTACACTTCGAGGGCTGTGTTATTACTACACCTACTGTGATTATCAGAAATCCATTATCCAGCTTCATTGCTTGTCATCATCCTAGGCCTTCCTCAAGCTAAAAGTTCCCTTTCTTTTTCTTAGTCGGAATGGAGTCCTACCTTTCTAGCAATCCATAAGGCACTCTAAGCTGTCAGTGGTGTTGATTGAAATACACTGAAATTTTATATGAGAGAACATTTTGTGTCAATACCCACTTCTTCTAGTAACTTGTATATCCTTGTCAAGTAATTGCTAAGAAAATATGTGGTTTTATTTTCTGGGAACAGGTTACTTTGGATCTCCAGAACACTAATGAGAAGTTCGGATGTTTCTTACGGTCTGCCTTAGATGTTCTCTCTCAAATCTTGGAACTTGCTACTCTTCAGGACATTGGAAAGGTATAAGACTTGTTTGTTTTTTCTTTCGTAGATAGCTTGTCCAATATCTGTGGTCCTTACTGAGAGAAAGCACATAGCACATACATACCACTGATTTCAAAATTGCTGCTCTTCAAAGGGGCAGTAGTCCTAGAAGTGTTGTCCTTCCACAAAGTTGAGTAAAGTGCTAAAGCAGATTTTCCAGCTTAAATTGCTGCTGTTGAAAACTAGCATAATTTTTTACTTTTTAAATTTCACGTGGTGATTCTTCTTTCTAGCCAAATGCTTTGCTTTCAGTCATTCCCTGTATTCATATGTGCAAATACACAAAATGTCAGAAGACTTATTGCCCTCCTCCCTCTCCTGTGTCTTGATATTTTTTTCTCCTTAACTGTGGTGTTAGACATTGTAGTATTTTAAGATTAGGAGGAAAATGTTGAATTTTTATTTCTTTGTATAATTTCATGGGTTCCCTTAGTTTAGTTGTACTTTGTACAAAAACCTGTACTACTGACAAATTTTCGTTGTAATCTTTTATATAATGAAGAAAAATGCAATTTAATGCACTTGTTTTTCTGATTTTTTTAGTGTGTAGAAGAAATTTTGGGGTATCTAAAGTCATGTTTCAACAGAGAACCGACAATGGCAACAGTGTGTGTACAACAGGTAAGGAGGTATTTCTGTATGTGTTACTTGAAAGTTAATCCTAATGTCCTTTGGCTGTCAGTTGGATTCTAAGACTGGCCATGCTTTTAAGGGAAGTGGTATGAGAAAACCTTGCCAGGGTGGAGCTAAAAGAGCATATTTTCTTTCATTTTCATCACTTCCATAACTTCATACTATCTGAATAATATATTTCTTTCTTTAACTGCTTCCAATTGACAGAACTATTTTAACTAATATTCAGAAAACAGGCTTGTTTCATACCGTACTGAAAGTGTTCTTTAACTGCATCAGAAAAGCCTGGAAAAGCAAAGAACTACCTTACAGATGGATATGCAGAGTTCCAGTTAAATATTTAGGTTCAAACCATCAAAGATTGATTATGGTGAGAAGCAAGTCAAGGGTTTATTTCCTGAAATGTTAACTTTTCTTCTTTTCCTTCTAATTTTCTTCTCTAGTTGTTGAAAACTTTATTTGGAACAAATCTGGCTTCTCAGTACGATGGCTTATCTTCAAACCCCAGCAAAGCTCAAGGCAAAGCTCAGCGCTTGGGTTCCTCCAGTCTGCGGCCAGGTCTCTACCACTATTGCTTCATGGCACCCTACACACACTTCACACAGGCCCTTGCTGATGCCAGTCTGAGGAACATGGTTCAGGCTGAGCAGGAGCACGATGCTTCAGGGTAACTTTCTTCCATTATATTATAATGTTAACTTGAACTGGAGTCTCTTGTTAGTGTTTTTCGCAGATGGGAGTATTGTTGTGGTGCTGTGTAGCTTGAAAAAATAGACTTATGTAGAGTAACTCATCTTGGTGAGGACATCCTGAATGCAATTATCACTAACATGTTTTCCAAAGCAAAGTTAAGCCATTAAAATGGACATCATTGGAATTTTTAAAAAGCATCATAGTTTTAAATGCTTGCATTCAAAAGTATATAATTAATTTCTAAATACAGCAGATAGTCAATATGTTTAAGGAAAGGCAGAAGGATAACTAAGCAAAGTCTAGAAAATACTTCTCTGATCAAAGTGTTTTGTAGGTTGTCTCTGCTCTTTGGATATACTAAGATTCTTGAAGCGGTCAAGTAGATTAAGAGAAATGGGCATTGGCAAAATAAAAGGCATTTAAAGACAGTACGTTTGTTATTTTTTAGTTTTTTAATGTGTGTGGATTTTTTTGTATTTTTTTGTAACAGATGGTTTGATGTGCTGCAGAAAGTTTCTACACAGCTGAAAACTAGCATTTCCAGTGCAGCAAAACATCGTGCTGATAAGGTACCTGTGTCTGTGTTCTCCTGAAAGAGTTGTGCTTTAGATTTAAAACACTTTTCCTCCTTCTAAAACTAATTTGGCTTTGAAACAGAGACTTGTTCAGATGTTAGATTACTTTAAAATCTCTCTATTACAGAATGCTATTCACAGTCACATTCGTTTATTTGAACCCCTTGTCATAAAAGCATTGAAACAATACACAACAACAACGTCGGTACAGCTGCAGAGACAAGTTCTAGACTTGCTTGCTCAACTGGTTCAGCTGCGAGTTAACTACTGTCTTCTGGATTCAGATCAGGTTGGTACCTCACCACATCTGAAAATTGTCATACAGGGATCTCACCAGAATGCTCAATGAACACTTGCAGCAAAAATACTTCCAACAGTCCATTTATTGTACTATAAGTGAAAACAAAGACTTAAAGGAGGATGAGACTCAATTTTCCCCCCCACCCACAAATAGATTCAGACTTCTGGGGTTTTTTGCATGTAAATGACTTTCTGAGTTCTGTAACAACTATTTAGGAATTGCTCACAACATTGACTTTAGAAATAAAAAGGTGTGGACAATACAGTCAGTTTTTTTAAATAAAGCCTCATTAACAAGTGGAAATACCTTCTTCCATGCTGAGAGTATGGGCTTTCCTTGTGACTGATGGCGATGTTCATAGTTGACAACTATTGTTTCATGTTAATGGCAGTGAGGGGAGCTAGTGGCAAACACAGTAGTCTGTGTAGTTCTCCATACAGTTCTCTCAATCAGTGAATTTGTAACATAATTTTTAAGTTGTTTACTTAGACATGTTTTATTTGCTACAGTATTTTCAGGTTTATAAACTAGTGTGACTTGCAATGCTTAACTTTTCTTTAAGTGCATACAGAGATAATTTTTTAAAATGCATAAGTGCTTTGGATTTTATCTTGGTTTAGATATTTGTCTGATTCTTAACTTCTTCACTGTACCTCAAATAGTGTATTCCATGAGTGAAAGATGAAGTTATACTTAAAAATACACAGACTGTCGGTAAAACATGGCATGAGTTCATGCAAGCTGTAATAAGCTGTAACATCAACAGGATTCTCCATGTTCTGTAACTGCAGAGGGAACACATCATAACATAGTGCAAATGCTTTTCATTGCCTGTCTATAACTGTCACAATGGTTTCAAATGGGAATTAATCTCTGTATTCTGATGCACACTTTATTCTCTCTTTAGGTGTTCATTGGATTTGTGCTAAAGCAGTTTGAATACATTGAAGTAGGCCAGTTCAGGTATGAAATGAGCAAAGATCCTTTCAAACAGAGAGGGTTTGCAGCTGTCTTGTTCTGAAACAAGTAGTGATTAGATTTGCTGGTTGTTTCTGCCTTATGAAAAAGGAAGAATTCCCTTCTGGGCAATGTGCTTATTTATTCTCTGCCTCCAGTGGTAACCCTTTCAGATGCTTTAGGTTCCATGTGACTGAAGAAGTCAGGAAGTAACATAGAAAATAATAATCTGAAACCCTGTTGTTCTGTTTCGTAAACCCATTCCTTTGGGACCCCCCTGCCAAACCTGTGCTTTCAGAAATCAGCATTTCATTGCTAGATTCAGTTGCTTAAGGGAGAGCTACTTCTTCCTATTGTAGATTCAGAGTGAATCCGTATGTCCTCCAGTCACTTGGTACGCATTGGGTGGAACCTAATAGATATAAGCAAACCATTAAAATTTTTATTGTCAGTTATTTCTGTTTTTTCTCACACTTGAGTATTAATGAAGAGAGAAGTTGTTCTTTTGCTCTGTGGATCTTCAACAGAAATAATCTAATATGCACTAGACAATATATTATAATACAGTATTATAATTATAAGACAGTATATTATAATTTTATACAGTATATATAATTATAAGACAGTATATTATAATACTACTAACTGTAATGGTCAAAACTTGAAAGAAATCCCTGTAAAAAAACCTGTAGTACAGAACAGGGTACAAAAATTACGGCAATATTGTATGAAACCAGAAGAACATATTCTTCAAAATACCCTGACTGTAAAAAGATGAGTTTTACTGAACAAAATTGTGCAATTCAAACTTGACACTTTAATTTTTTTGTTTTGTTTTCAGAGAGTCTGAAGCAATTATTCCTAATATCTTCTTTTTCCTGGTGTTGCTGTCTTACGAGCGATATCATTCCAAGCAGATAATTGGAATTCCCAAGATCATTCAGCTGTGTGATGGTATCATGGCCAGTGGGAGGAAAGCTGTTACACATGGTAATTCTAAAAGAAATTATTATTAAAAAACCCCCCAAAAATAAATAAAGAAAAAAGACATCAACACTTATTAGTAACAGTTAACAATAAAAGCAGTGTTGACTACTAAACTATAGAAAACTGTTACTGTACTGAGTGTTCCAGAAGACACCAGCTTTTAAATTTTTAAGACATGAAATACTTCTCACTTAATTCCTTCAGGAAGTTTATTACATCATACTAACACTGCTGCCCCACATTTTGCATTGTTCATAATTACAACAAAGCTTTTATTTAAAACTTTATTCAGTAATAAGTTCACAACTTAGCAGTATGTTCAAAGCTTTGATTTTAATTTTTGGTCCACTTCACTTTCCTTCTACTTTCAGCCTTTAAGTAGAAGCATCTCTCTCATACTTTCCAGTGATTCTGCTGAGAAATACTCCATAAAAATATTTTTTTTAGCTCTGTGAGAAGGGGCAAGTGTGTCCATAATTTAAATTTTCTACCAGAAGTAAAATAATAGCCATCATAATGCATGATAAATAGGGGGTTTGTGGGTTTTTAGGTATGGGTAAAACCTTTGATGAGCTAGAGTGCAGTTTACTTTTAGTAACTGAACTGTTAGTTCAAGAAATCACCGCTCAAGAGTGATTCTAAACATGCTACAATAAATACATCTCATTTCAGCAATACCAGCTCTGCAACCCATTGTTCATGATCTCTTTGTGTTAAGAGGAGCAAATAAAGCTGATGCTGGGAAAGAGCTGGAAACCCAGAAGGAGGTTGTAGTGTCAATGCTGCTGAGACTTATCCAGTACCATCAGGTAGGAGATGAGGATGAAGGGTCCCTCTTTGTGGGGGGGTAAAATGTCCCTCTGTGAAAAGGTAACATTGCTGTGACTGCTAAAAAGTGTTTCAGGCAATATTGATGGTTTTCTATACAAAACTGGAGTAGCTGAACTTTGTGTGGTATCTTTCCTTATAGAGAGAGTATGCTAAGATTTTTAAGGATATGGGAAAGGTTCTGCACAACAGATCAGTATTTCAAGTCAAGTAACATATCTGTAGAATTTCGTAGTCAAGCCTAGAAAACAAAGCACTAAAAAGCTCCAGTTGGGATCATGATCTTGGCTGTGTTGCAGACAGAATAAACAGAGGGTTGGTGGAAGAGAAGAAACTTAAAAGAATGGGAGTAAAATGGAAAAGGAGTCAAGTTTAAAATTAGGAAAGATGCTGCATAGAGATGATTTAGGTATTGCTGTACAATAACAATATCTTGAATAACACTTACTTGAACAAGGTAATGACACTGGTAATTAGGTATTTGTTATGACTTACTACTTTGACCCAGACCTCATGGGTTTGGAAAACATGTTTCTGCTTTGTAGGAGTATAACAATGCCTTTCTTCAATACACTTTGTTTTAAAGAAAAACATAAAAGTAATTTTAAGAGAAGTGACATGATCAACATGAGATCTTGCTGCTTATTCAGGTGCTTAACAAACCTAATGTGCCTTTCTTTCATAATGTGAAAATGCAGTTCTAGTGTATGCTAATGTAAGCACTGTATTTTCTGAAAAAAGTTAGTACATCTTGTCAAAATAATTTGTTAGAACTGCGTGTTCAGATTGGGGTAATTTTGTGTATCCACATTTTCTTTTGAATTTGTAGTTTTATAATCATAAAATGACTAATATAACTATATGAAATGACATTCTGTAGACACATGATGTGAAATAGTGAATAACTTTGTGTTACATAAGGTACTGCAATTGCTGGCAGATCCCTATCTGACACACTTAACCTATTAAAGACCACCCATGCACTGCTCTTCCCACACCATCCCATTTGTAGCTCTTACTCTGCACTGTTCTTGTGGTGCAAACGTATGACCCAGCCCTGGGCTGTTCTGTTGTTCCCTGTCTGGGATGGTCTGCAGTGGTTTCCCTGGACATCTGAGAGGTTCAAAGAGCTGCAGCCTTCAACTTCTTTCTGTTACAACTGTAGCTGCCCACCCATGGAGCTCCAGAGTTAAGTCATTCAACCTGGAATTGTTCCTATCTCCTCTCTCATGAGATAACCTTTTGGGAAGAAAGTCACCTGGGAATCTCCCTCTCCCTAATCTGAATTTCCTTTAGAAGTGCTCTAACTTGTTTCTGAAACAGATTCTTCTGTCCCCCTTCCCAGTCCATATATTAACATTCTTACTTGCTATGTCTCTTCTCTGCCTGTCCTTCGTGGTGTGATCTCTAATAACCCTCAAACCCATAACACATTCAGCGACCAGAAGTGTTCCTTGCTTGGTGTGCTCCATTATGTTGTCTCTTAAAACTTCTCTATGAAAGTGACATATCTCAGGTGAATGAGCCCCATAAAAATGTCTGTTTTGTTTCCTTGACCAAATTTTAACTTTATTGGAGCTAGAGTCAAGACAGAGTGTACATATGGAAAATTGCTCTCTTTCTTCCTCCCCTTTTTGTTGAATAAATGGTGTGGTATTTAGATTTATGATTTTTTTTTCAATTGTTTGAGTAGTCTTCTGACAAATACCATTTAAGCAGTACAAAGCAAACATTTTTTTTCCTAATTTATGAAAGTAACCGGAAAATTCTTTAAAAACCACCACCACCACCAAAAACCTTGTAATTAAAAACAGGCTTCTAACCTGAAAATGAGTTTTAAAAATGATGTGTGATTTCTCACGTGGATTTTTTTTGTTTTTTGTCTTTTTCGTAGATGGTTGAAATGAATGTTTTTCCAACTATGGTATTGCTTGAATATTTTCTGTTAGTATGAGTGTTTACTTAGATTCTTGTTGACTTTTCCTCAGGTGCTAGAAATGTTCATCTTGGTACTGCAACAGTGTCATAAAGAAAATGAGGACAAATGGAAGAGATTGTCCCGGCAAATAGCTGACATTATTCTCCCAATGCTTGCAAAACAACAGGTGGTTATGTGATGATTTTAAATCTATAAACACCTATAAAAATTGCTGTAATGTATGTATCAGTAATGGCTTTGGATATTTGATTTTTATTTTTTCTTATATGAAGACAAATTTTCTTGAAATTGTGGTTGCCATATCTGGAAAAAACAATTGCAAGGTAAACTTAAGTCTTTGAAGTGATGAAGTTCATATTTAAATGCATGAAGTAATGATCAAGACTGTCTCCAGAGGAAGCTCATTCTGTTTCTCTTAGATACATGATTATATCAGAGCACTTATTAAATGGAGTGAAGATTGTCCCATATTTATAGAATGTCAAAATTATTTTTTCATGGCTACCGTGGGTCTAATTGCAGACCAGATTATTAAAAGCCCCATCCAACCTGGCCTTGAACAATTCCAGGAATGGGAAAGGCGTACCTTCTCTGGGCAGCCGGTTCCAGTGCCCCACCATGCTCCCAGTAAAGAACTTCTCCTGATAGAAATCCACCCTCTTTCAGTATAAAGCCATTTAAACTGAAGCCCCTTGTCCTATCAGTACCTGCCTGTGCAAAAAGTCCCTCTCCACTCTCTTGTAGCCCCTTTAGGTACTGGAGGGTTCTGTAAGGCCTCTCTGGAACTTTTGTTCTCCAGGCTGAACAACCCCAACTCTCCCAGCCTCCCTAGCAGAGGTGCTCCAGCCCCAGGTATTCTTTGCTCCATGATGGTAGTGCCTCAATCCCATGAGGAGATCTCATGGTTGGGGAGAGTGGGCAGAATCAGACAGCAGTTTCAGAGCAGAGCTAAAATGCTGGCAAGTGAAATTGCTGTTATTTTGTGTGATTGCACATGATCATCTTCCAAGTTTTTTAGGTAGGATAGGATTATGTAGATTTTTAGTCCAGTCCTTTCCTTTTTGGAGTTGATTGTTCTTTAATTTATCTAAAAAATTGTTTAAACTATCCTACTTCTGTTGCTTTAATATATTGTAAATGTTCACTTTTCTGATGATTACATTTCTTTCCTCCTAGTTACCTGCTTAAGTTTAGTCGTGACCTCTATAAATAAACCTGGTAGGATGTGCAGGGAGGAGAAAAGTCTTTAAAATTTATGCCAGTTCAGTCTTCTGGGCTCATTCTCTCAATAAGGCCTATTTCTTCAAATGAAATATATGTAGTATGCATATTGGATTTCATATGACAGATTATTGTCCATGTTATCAAAACTCATGTCTAGGAAGGCCTACAGTGAAACTTCAATTGATCTTTCATAGCTTTTGGTTGCTCTGAATTTTGTACTGTAAAGAGCATATTTATTTACACATAGGTTGCTATAGAAATGTTTAAAACATGGGGTGTTAGTTTTGTGTTGAAGTTATCTTTAGTGGATATTTACAAATTAGTTTTGTGTTTTTCTTCCACAGATGCATATAGACTCTCATGATGCTCTGGGAGTATTGAACACTTTGTTTGAAATTTTGGCTCCTTCATCCCTTCGCCCTGTGGACATGCTTTTAAGGAGTATGTTTGTTACTCCTAAAACAATGGTAAGCTATTTTCAAAGAAGAGAGAATCTGGTATCTTTCCATGCAAAACAAAAGAGAACGTGTTTCTCTTTACTAATTTTCTAAGTGGTGTTTAAATACCTGCAGCAGAGTTTGGGAATAAATTGGCTAGAACTAATGTGATTTACCATCTGGGAGCACTTGATACATGAACGTTCTGCTTATGAATTACTTTCCTTCATTTGTATTTTGGGGATCAGGAATGTAAAGGAAGGTACTGTTAAAAAGAAAGAGAATGCAATTTAATAGATAAATCAAGTTTTTCTTATACAATAACTAGTACTGTTTCTATAGCCGAGAGATCGTTTAACAGTGAATATGAGCTTGACAGTTACCACAGGAATAGCATTTTGTAAGATCTGAACTCAAAATTTATTTCTGGTTTACTTCGTTCTCAAAAGGGTCTGATTTTTTACAAGTTAATGAAAACGTTAATTTTTAATACATTTCAATGTTGCGTTGTTTTACTTCAAAAATATTCAGTCTTCTGTATTTCTGTGTTTGTGTTAGGCATCAGTGAGCACTGTCCAGCTGTGGATTTCTGGAATTTTAGCTATCCTTAGAGTTCTGATTTCACAGTCAACAGAAGACATTGTTCTATCCCGTATACAAGAGCTTTCCTTCTCACCATATTTGATTTCATGTCAAGCAATCAACAGACTGAGGTGTGGAGAAAATAACATGTCCACACCAGAGGATCGCACTGAGGTCAAACAGACGAAATACCCACCTGAAGAGACATTTTCTAGGTACGTTGTCTTTTGAATAACTTGGGGAAAGGTAAAGAGTTCAGAGAAATCACAAATTCATTGAGCAGTGTTTATCATGTGTAAAACTTTCATCTGATGGGAATCAAGTCTGTTAATTAGTTGATATGGGACAAGCGTGTTGGAGGAAGGAATATTGAGATGGACAGAGATGGAGAAGTTGAGCACATTTTAGCAGGACTTTGGACTGTCCTGGTACCTCTTCTCAAGCCAAGTGAAGCACCTAATGGAGCCGTTAAAATGGATGAATCCTGGACTTACTAAATTCAGGTCCAGAAACTCACTGCTTTCCTTCTTTTCTGTGTGAGCATGAAATGAGGAAACATCCCTTTGAGTGGAAGCCCAGGTTCTGTATTAGAAACTTAGCAGCAGTGGGATTCAAATCTGTTGAGTTCGTCCTGCTCTTCTTTTCCTATTTTTAAGGCCCAGCTTTGTCTAGTTAGCTTCTGATGTCGTTGGAGAGTGACAAACTTCAGGCAAAAGAAGCATGTAGAGATGGCAGTAGTATTATGTTGACATGTTTGTTATTAAGGCATTATGTTTTAATGTGGTGGGAAGCATTTGAAATAGCTGTTTGTTTAAGAAAATAAGAACTTTTTACTCAAGTAGGGAGCTTCAGATAGAAATAGAATGCTGTTTCATATCATTCAGCTCACTGTGAGGGTGATGGGTAGAGAGAAGAGGGTCTTCTGGACACCCATACTGTGACCTTATGTTCAACAGCAGTGATGTATGTAACAGAGTAATGGTTATGACCAGGAGCGAGGATGGCTTTCCTCAAATGCCCTCTTGTGCTTCTTTTGACACCACACATTGTCCCAGCTGGAGGTTTGGTAAAGAAGCTGTATAGTAGAGGTGGATAGATGAGGCTGTAAACAGGTGAATTACTAAGACTTGCAGAATTACCCCTGCTCAGCTGAGCTGTGGTGACTGTTTGTTTTTAGCTCGACTTAGCTCAATTGCTTTTAACAAATCACTATAAAGACACCACAGTGTTCTGAATATTTGCTTTGTAAGTGAGTTGGGCCAGTGTATGAATGCTATTGTGACTCTAGCTGACGAGTAGATAATCTAGATTTAATGTGTAGTTATTGAAGTGCTTGTGAGCATATAGCATCCTGTTTGTTTTAGGTTAACCTATTCTGTAGCATTTAATTTAGTATGTTATTTAGGATGAATGGACAAGAACTTTGTATTTTATTTTTCAAACCAGAGTTGCATAGGCTAACCTCATCTTGTTCTGAAAGACTGACAGTTTTCCTATTGTATATTGTGTTTGTATATGTATATGTACAATTGTATGGTATATGTGTTTCTTTGAAGATTCTTACTACAACTGGTTGGCATTCTACTGGAAGATATTGTTACCAAGCAATTAAAAGTGGACATGAATGAGCAGCAACATACTTTCTACTGCCAGGAGCTGGGCACGCTGCTTATGTGCTTAATACATATCTTCAAATCAGGTAATACTTGAAATGTTGCGATTTTATACCATGCAGTGGCAGAGTGGTTTTTAAGTTCCAAGACTACTCATAAATGCATTGAACTAAGAAGGAATATGTAAGTGCTGAAGATGTTATATCTTACTCCATATAAACAACTTAACAAACATAGTGCTTATGCATGCAGGACACATTTTTGCACATTCCTTCTGCCTGTGTGGAACAAAATGTAAGTAGTGACTCTTCATCTCTCCTTTTAACGGTCTAAAAGTTTTCAGTCCAAAAAACACAAAGCATTCCAAATTTGTGGCTATATTTTTCATATTTTCTCTCACTTTGGAGATTGGTGGGTATGTCCAGGCTTAAAATACTGAGTTAACAGACCACTTGTTGAGACTCATGACAAGGAAGGTTCCTGTGTTTTGTCATAATTAATAAAAATATATAAACCAAACAAACAACCACCCCTCCAACAAACCAAACAAAAGCAAACCACCCCAGAAAAACAGGAAAGGTAGCACTGTTCTAGCTAGCTGGTCTTGAGCTCCTTTCTTCAGGTTTGGAATATTTTGCTGTAGGTTTCTTCTGCTGAATATCCAGTCTCTAGCCCTTTGGTAACTCTTTAGTCCTTGGCTTGATTCCTTAGTCTTATTTTCTGAATAGTGGTACTGTCTTCCCTTTCTTCTATTCTTTCTTTGCTATGACTGCCCTTTTTGCCTTTTGATTTTCCACTTGCAGCTGAAGTGCAACCTTGGCTTACTGTAAGTTGTCTGGAGTTTAAAAGGTCTTTTGGCACAAGTCCCCCATTCTTCATAAGCTTCCTTGCAGATATAGGATAAGGAACTCTGCATTCTCTTGCCTTGATCTGTGAAATAGGAGTCCTCCAAACTGAGGTTCTTCATGCAAAGACTCGAGGAGTGTGCATGAAGAGGCACAAAATTAATCTTTGTTTCAGGTGTGCTTTAGGGTCCAGAACTCTGGAGACAGTGATAGTTCTTGTCCCATGTGTCTGTTACAGTAATAATTTTTATACATTTTTATACTGTTTTATTATATAAAAGATAGATTATATATTTTAATTATATATTAATTTATATTTAGGATAAATATTTGAAGCAAATATAACAAAAAATAACTTATGCCAGGGTGTTTTGGCATAAATTGATTAAATGGTGTCCAGCCAGGAGCAGTGAAATCAGAAAATAAAGCTGGTGATTGAAGTCAGGGTAGTGGATTCTTCCACAGTGGGAGCTGGGGATAATTGAAAGGGAAGGCTCAGCTAGTTCTGCTGCTGTGACTGGCTTCCAGCCTGCACTGGGAGTCTTGCCAGGAATTATGTAGAAATTTCCATGCAAAATTAAAATTAAATATTAAAATACTCATGCAGAGCATTGGGATATGTGGATTGGATGATCTCTAGAAATTAATTTAAGGTAAAACTACAAATAACTTCGGGTATATTATTACTACTAATGCCTGTATGGTGTAACAGAGTAAAAGAAAAGTTGTTCCAACACTTGGACTGTATTTTCATGTCATAACATATTTATTTAGGTCGAGGAGTAATTAACTGCCTGAATTTGTAATACTTTTCTTTTGTTCAGTTAAAAAGTCCATAATTATTTTCTCTAAGTTATGTTCTTTTAACTCTGGGTGTAGGTTGTAGCAATTTGTGTCTGGAAACATAGGCTGTATTCTGTCATTTTTAACCACTGTTCTGCTTGAATTTTGTCTTCTCACTCGTTGCAGTTTTTCCAAAACGTTAGGATTGCTGACTCCTCTGTTTCCAGCTGTAGGAAGCTACTAGATTTTAAGTGAACATTTTCAGTGTACTCCTTTGAAGTTAGAAATAAAAGGCATGGACAAAGTAAAAAGATGAGCATGCAGTGTCTTTTATGACAGTAGGAAGTCACTAGATGGTGTAGTTTCTGCAAATGCAGGGAGCTGGAATCGGGCTAACACTGGTTTGCTAATAAGCAGAACCAGAGATTTGAGACTGAGTTGCTTTTCCCATTCTTTGCTATTTACATTGTGTAGTTATCAGTCCTGGGGGCAGCTTAAATTGGTCCACATGGCTGTGGAATTTACAGCTTCATTCTTCATGTCTGGCAAGGAAATCAAATAACACTGCAGATTTCCTTCATTATTCTGATTAAGTCTTGGTTTCTAACTGACTCTGAAGAAACCTTTTTTCCCTCTGATTTTATCTAATCATAGAAACTCAAAAAGTCCTGTACCTTTAGACAACTTTCCTTGTTTTCCCACCCTTTTCATATTTCTTGTTTTCCCAACCTTTATTTTGACATATAATCAGAAAGCAAAATTCTGCTTTTTTTGCTGAGTGTTCTATATGCAGGGTAATGACAGAAACAATTTTTGCACCTTAGAAATTGGATGAAAAAGGATAAATTTAGTTTCAAATAAATGTGTTCGGAAAGCCATCCTCTGAATACTTTTAGGTGTTCTTCCTTAACGTGTAGGGTAGTAGTTACCTAACAGGTCTTAAGAAGAACATCTGTGTTTTAGTTTATAAACAAATGAGCTAGTCCTGGTCCACATGTGACAGTTTTAAGTTTAATGAAGGTTTTAATGTATCAGATTAATTAGAATTGTAATGAAACCTATCTAAACATTATTTATTGAGTCTGAGAGCTGGTAATTTCTGGTTTCACACTGCCCTTGGGCAAACTTCATCACTTGCCTTAAATATGTAAAACTGACTAGGATTTACCTTTCTTGCAGGAATTCTACCCTGAATAATTTTAAAACTTCAAAATTCAGACTAAAGCTTTGTTACTCTAACATGGTTTTATTGTTTTCAGGGATGTTTAGAAGAATCACAGCTGCAGCCACCAGACTTTTTACAGGAGATGGATCTGATGGTAGTTTCTATACCCTTGAAAGTTTGAGTGACCTTGTTCAGTCCATGATTCCCACTCATCCTTCTTTAGTTCTCCTCTGGTGTCAAATCCTGCTTCTTGTCAATTATACCAACTACAACTGGTGGTCAGAAGTGCATCAAACCCCAAAGTAAGTTTTGATTTTGTTCCCTGGTAGTAGTAATGTGCTTCATATAATTGTATTTGCTAAAATAATATTAAAACAATCCAGCTGCTTTCTGCCAAGCCTGTCAGCCTGTTGAATGGTGCTGCTTGGATTCTGAAATGCAGTTCTGCATTTGCTTTTTGTGTACATATTGTCTGTTCTGATATTGATGTGGAAATGTGTCCTACACTCAGTTGTTCCTCAAAAGAACTGCCAGGTAATCTCTCCACTTCTAAGGCAAAAAAATTTCCTCTCTGTACTACTTTTTATTAAAACTGTGGAAATAACTACAGCAAAATATTCAGTGTTTCATGTGTATATGGACATCTCATATTTCACCTTCTAGGAAATAACCAGCCGGTGGAGATGATGGACACTGTTGTGTTTGTGACAATACAATCTGATCAGTATAACTGTAACTGTAGCTATGGGATTATTTTTTCTCAGTGGGTCTATTGCTAAATGCTGTCAAAACATGGTGTTAGCACCATGCTGGTTCATTGGCATTGAGCACTGTAATAACCTCACTTAACACTAGTTGTCTAAAATTTGGAGATTTGTTCTAAAATGAGTATGCTCTTGGTCTGAAGTTAGTTTATCCAACCTATCAGGCACTGGAATAATTTGTGCTCAGTGGATAAGGCCAGGGACCTTCTGTGAGGGTGGGTATCCCTCTGTTAACTGTAGAGGGAGGTGAACAAATGACTTGAGAGATGTTTCTGGTGCTTGTGCAGTGAGTGTTGGGGCAGACTCATCTTGCTCTACAACTGAAGTGCGTTAATACTTCCTCAAATATGAGATTCTTGCTTCAGTTCAACCTTGTGAATTGAAAATATATTATTCTCATTTGTGCAAACATGGAATTACCAGGATTATGAGCAAATCAGGGCAACTACTCAGGGCTGCCTAGGGAAGTGGTGGACTCACTGTCCCTGGAAGGTGTGTGCATGTGGCACTTAAGCATGTGGCTTAGTGGTGAGCCATGGTGTGATGCTAGGTTAAAAGTTGTATTTGATGATCAGGCAACCTTGATGATTCTATGAACTAAAATAGCAGTAATTTTTTTTTATTTACCAGTATCATCTCTTTTTTTTTTCTGGGTTAGGCATCACTTTTAATCTAACAGTAGACTAAGTGCTCAAGAACACTGGTTTGTTTTGAGAAGAAAATACAATAGTAGGTTCTGTTTTCCTACCAAAGATGCAACAGCCCATGTTTTTCTTTTAAATAATTAATTTAGTTCTTTAGACTGTCTGAAGAAGTAATAAGTAATACTGCAATTGTTAAAAAATAAAGATCTGATGGAAAGCAAAGTTTCTACTTCAAGGAAGTTTGAATGAAGTTTATAGCGAAATACATCATGTAAGGACATTGGTAGGATACTCCAAGCACTTTGGTTGTTCATGTTTCAGTAGACATACTAAGAAAATAGTAACAAAAAATAATATACTTTTTGCAGGCGACACAGCCTTTCGACTACTAAATTGCTTAGCCCTCATATATCTGGAGACAGTGATGAATCAGATTTGGAATCTAAGCGTGGCATGTGCAATCGTGAGATAGTGAGAAGAGGAGCACTCATTCTCTTTTGTGACTATGTTGTAAGTTTTGAATTATGACTTTTATAACTAGAGTTTTGAGTTATTTTATGATGCTGACAGTCATTTATTACTGATATGTATTAACTGAAAAGTGAAGTGTGTTAAGTGAAAAATAAAGACTTGTGAAACTAGTAATTTTATTTTCAGGTGGTATTTCTGTAAGCTTAGATATGACCTCATTTGACTTTTTTTTCTGTTCTGAACTGAGAGTTCTCTTGGCTTTTAAAGGTTACCTGGTGGGCAATAGAATTACCTTCTGGATATCACATCCCTTACTTGGGAGGTGCTTGGAGCACACAATGAAGTTCTAGACTTCCCAACATTGGTAGCAGTGCACAGTGTCCAGGAGACAAGGAACTTGTCTCTACACCTTAAGAAGAGAGCTTTTACATGAACATTTAAACTTCATTTTGGTTTTCCAGTGAGAGCAATTTCTGTGGCTTTGGCCTTTTGCTGCCTCAATATTAGAGTTTTAGTTCATTGGGAACTTCTGAAGTGAATCTTCAGTCCTAGAAAGTATTGCCCTTAGGTTTGCACCTCAAGTGTAAAACTGAACAAAAAGCTATGTTTAGGAAGCACTTCAAGTACTAATGGACATTCAGTTACAGGAGTCAGATTAGAGGTAGCCCAAGGTAAAATCCTCCAAAACCTCTTTACTGGGGAGGTACAACCTCTCAGCATTGCCTGGTTAACTCTACAGATATTTTCGTGTTGCATTCCACTGCTTGTCGATGCGCACAAGGCTCTAGAGGTTTGACATTAATTATTGACAGATCTCTTTGGATTTGCTTTCCCGAAATTCTTCGTTTTGTGTTAAAGACCAGTAATAATAAGAGATCTTTAAGAAGCCTAAATGAAAATTGCATTTTACAAGAGAACTCTGTGTGCATATTTAGTTCAAACAACATTTCATTAAAAGCAGCATCTTGGAATCAACCTTTTAAATTTACTTGTTTCTAACCTGTTTCTTAGTGTTCTTAGAAAAATAAGTTGCATGTTCATGGTAAATACCTTAATGTGCAACAAGATCAAAACATTTGGAAAATTTGTCATGTAAAAATAATGATGGTGGTATTAAGATATAGCCATTATTTCAAATTAGCTACCAGAATTATATATGCGAAGCTTCACATTGTGTCATGTTTAGTAATTAAAATCTTAACACTGGTGTTACTACAATCAGATTTTAATTTTTCCTCTTCAGTGTCAAAACCTACATGATTCAGAACACCTGACCTGGCTTATTGTGAATCATGTTCAAGACTTGATTAATCTGTCCCATGAGCCTCCAGTACAAGACTTTATCAGTGCTGTTCACAGGAATTCAGCCGCCAGTGGTCTCTTCATCCAGGCCATTCAGTCACGATGTGAGAATCTTGCAGCTGTAAGTTTTACTTTTTGACTTCTTGTACAGAATAAAGTCACTTCATTTCAGCATAAGTTTGACTGATAAGTATGCAAAGTTTGACATTTCTGGGTCATTTATCAACTTCCAATTTTATTTTTAAAGTCACTTACTTAAAAATGCCATCAGTGAACCTTATATTAGCAACTTCAGTATTAGATGTGTTCCAGTCCATCAAATCTATGAATTCAAGTGGAGATGGTTAAGCTGCTTTTCTTCCCTTATGGGTATTATCCCACATAATCAATATCTGAAGGGTAAACTAAAGCTGTAATTTTTGACTTAGATTTCAGTGCCTTGGTAGCATAAATAGCAAACTACTAACTGCAGAGGCTGGGGTAGGAGCCAGTCCATCTTCATAGGCCCTGGCAATATGAAATTTATTTGTGAGCTTATGCCTTCCCCACTGATCTATTCTGAAAGTTGTGGCTACTTGCTGAGGGAAAATCAGAATATTATTTCTGTTTATGATTTTAGTTTTCAAATTAAAAGGAATGGACAGTGTTTTATAGAGATGTGAGGTTGTATGCATCTCTCTTAATCATGGGAAGTTTTATTTGCTGGACTCCCTCTAGAGATAATTGTGGGAGATGCCACCTTTACCCTGAGTAGCTTCAGTGCCGTTTCCTGTCTCTTTGCATTGCATTGTCTCTGTGGAAATCTAGGGCGGTTTTAAAGTTACATGAGATTAATCTGGGCTTCAGTAGCTGAGAATCAGCAGAATGAACTAAACTTAATATGTTTTAATGGAAGATGTAGTCACTGTGTGAAATGCTTGGTGATTATCAGGAAAGAGAGTGAAATTAAAATAGCTGGTATTAACAGACTGCTCTAAACCAAGACTAGTTTCGTGAGTTAAACTAGTGTGTGTCTTTGTGTTTCTCCCTTTAGAGTATTAGTGCTGAATTGGTGCTCATATTAAAAAAAAAATAAAAGAAATGGAAAAAATATTTGTACCCCCTTTTAATCCTGAATGGCTACTGCTGTTTCTAAACATATGCTCAGAAAATCCCCAGTGGTTGTCTGGATTTCTGTACTGTCACTTGTTTTGGTTATGCACATGTTCCTTCCTTCTTCCAGAAAGAGTTGGAGCTTCTCACTGTGTTCAAAGGTTTTTGCAATTTCACTTAAATTTGTAGCTTTTTTCCCCTGAAAGTTTTGCTCCCTATGTTTTGCTTACTCTTGTAAGAGTAAGCTTTTACAGTTAAGCATCAAACAACTTAGTGTTCATATTAATTAAATAACCCAGTTACTCATTCAGACGAAGATGATTATATTGATCAGGTAGTTGTTTGCTCTAGTTTTTTCTAAATTCCTTTCCCTTTAGCTTTAAGATCTTTGTATTCCAAATTGATTGTAATGTTTTGTCTGTTTCTCTGTTTCTGTTTCAACATCTAGCCCACAACTCTAAAGAAGACCTTGCAGTGCTTGGAGGGAATCCACCTGAGCCAGTCTGGGGCCGTGCTGACCCTGTACGTGGACAAGCTGCTGTGCACTCCGTTCCGAGTGCTGGCTCGCATGGTTGACACCCTGGCCTGCCGCCGCGTGGAGATGCTGCTGGCAGCAACTCAGCAGGTACAGAGAAATCCAGGCCTGGGAATCACATTGGGTCGTGCCTGCAGCGTAATCAAGAGCGGTGATTTAAAGTACATCGAAATATGATTAAGTGATTTTGTTTGACAAGTTTTTTTATTTAATATATAGATATGTGAATGTTTACTTTATTTCATTTTATCTGCCTGTAACTTTGTTAGTCCGGTAGAAGTATTTTTGGGGATTTTACATTATTTCTGTCCTGTAAAATTCTTGTGATTCTTTTGTATAGAACAGCATTGCTCAGTTACCAGTTGAAGAACTGAATAGGATTCAGGAGTACCTTCAAAACAGTGGATTAGCAGCAAGGTAAATAATACCAATAATACCATTAAAATGTCAAACCAAGTATTGTTCTAATACAAATTGTGTTAACTCTGTTTTCCTACATTTTGAGTTTTGTCCTAGAGGTCAGATAATGGGTCTTTTTTGGAGGTAAACCAGGAGTAAAGCTTCTCATAAGATGCTGGCGTGTTCTGGCACAAGGGGCAGTTGTGTCGGCTGTGTTGAATTTCAATAAGAACTACTTAAGAACTAAAGCAAGCTCTAGAGGGTTGCATCAAATTCTCTTTCCTGCATCCCACTCAGTATTTAACTTTTGAGAGACAGCAGCTGCAAATTAATTTCTTGACAAAATCTATGTTACTAAAGCCAACTTGATTTTTGTCAAACTTGCAAAATATTGTCAGTTCAAGCTAAGCGTGCTCTGGGTTGTTTTAGTTTGGCGCTTTTTTTCTACCAGACAACTGTGTTAAAGTTTTAACTGTTTAGTGTCCTGGCTGTTTAAACTACTGATATAAAAAGGAGAAAATTACTCATTTTTTGAAAAACTTTTATTTGATATGGGAAAGATCCTTATTTATTCCTCTCACCATTGTTGTTTGAGGTTAATACTTGTTGACTGAAATAAGAAATAAGTAGAGGAAAGAACCTAAAACCTGAGACTGCAGTAGATCAGTAGTAATGTGCCTATATAGGTAATGTTACATTTAAATTTTTTAAAAAACTCAAAAAATTACTCTGTACAAGTTCTTGATAGCAGTAGTGGAATTTTAAAAAATCCCAACCAAACAAAACAACCAGTTAAAAGAAAACAACTCTTGATGCTGATGTAAATCCAGAAACTGGAGTTCTTAGTACAGTGAGGGATAATTTTTTAGAAAGAGAAGTATAGTTTTAGTGGCTTCTTCAATAATATATGTTAGAATGTATTTTTTTTTGCAGTCAAATAATCTGTACACTAACTTTGATTCTTCTTACTCGTTAAAAGATTTGCTGCTTAAAGAAAGCTGAACAGCTTGTATTTTATGCTTAAGTATATCACAAATTTTAACACTAAATTAAATTTAAAACTTTATTTCTTGGTGTTACTGAGTTAATTAATTTTGGCCACTGATACCTGGAGAAACTTTGCATCATAAGACTGCATATATCCAACAAAAAAACTGAAGACTACTGCTTTTCTATCCTGGGATTAGAATTGAGTCACTGGATGTCTTTCTGTTTTTAAATTATTTACAAAACTGAGATAGCCCTCTGCTGATGTGTTCTTCTGTTTTCAGACACCAAAGACTTTACTCGCTCTTGGATAGGTTTCGTCTTATGGTAGCACCAGACACAACCAGCCCTTCACCTCTGGTTACCTCACACCCACTAGATGGAGAAGACCAACTAGCTTTAGAGAATGTAATCCTAGACAAAGTAAGATTATGTTTAGAAAGAGTCACTAAAAGTGCCTTGGCTATAAACAAGCGTTACTTATTAGAAAATATTTAAATGTAGCTTATTTTTACTATGCAGTTAATGTTCTCAGGATTGTCAGTGTATCTCAAATATAGATCAGTGATTAATTTCATATGTGTTGGCTGACTATTGAACTTGGGATGGATAATTAACACATGCATAGATGTTTGTTATATTGACAGTGCTGTGAAAAATTTACCAAGTTTGGTTTCTTTGCTCAGCTTTAATGGAAAGATTTTTATGCAGTTCAGTAGAGACAGAAATAATCTTGTTTTCTTGATGTGTTTACTACAGTTATTACTTTTATTCATTTGCTGAAAGTTTTTGGCTCTGTCTTGGAAATTAAACATTGCTTGTCCAGTCCTCCCTTCTCAGCTTTAAATTACTTTCAGAGAACAATCAAGAATACTGAACTGTTTCTGTCTTTCATGGACTTTGATTTGTTTATTTCCAAGTGGAAGGCTGAGAGCGAGTCTTGGGGCCTTCTGTGTCTTCCTTTTTTCTAGTTTGTCCCAGGGCACAGATAATTTCTCCTTTTCATCCCTCCATGTTCTACAGTGATGCACAGTAAGAGGAAACTTATGTAACTGAGATGGCAAAAATTATTTTATTAGCTGATAGTTTGAATGAGTCTGAGGAGTCATTGGCTATGGGGAGATGCTGAGAGCTACCTGGACAGCAGGAGAAAATACTGTACCCAGAAACCATTTACCCATAGCTTTATGTCTTAAAATTACCCCAAAAATCTCCTTTGTCTCTGACTGTAAATTCTAAACAAAAGAAGTAGTTTTTGTATACTTCCCCCACAACTTCTGCATGGTTCATAGAATCATAGAATATCTTAAGTTGGAAGGGATTCATAAGGATCAATGAGTTCAAATCCCTGCTTCTCACAGGGCTACCTAAAAATAAATCCTATGACTAAGAGTATTGTCTAGATGCTCCTTTAACTCTGACAGGTTTAGTTGTGCTCTAATTAGTGTCAGCAAATTTATTTGAATATGAAGAGTTTTCTTCCTTGCTTATAATGTTCTTTTTTGTTGTTATTATTATTGTTATATTTGTGTGCCTACTGAGTATTCCATGCTTTTTTTCTAGATAGTCTACTCAGCTTTATGTTCCTAATACAAGTACCTGCACTATCTGTTAAGATTAATTTTTCCTCACTTCCTGTCCAGACTTTATGGAAATAGACAGCTTGTCAGTGAACATCCATTGGTCTAGCTTAAGATGTTCCATTTCCATTTACCAGTTGTTTGTTTTGCTTTGCTCTTTAATTGGAGGGGTTTTTTTTATATTAGTGTAGCCTATGGATGTCTTAGACATTCAGTGCCAATGAGAAGTTGTCCCTCTGCCCCCCATATACTATGTTGTTTTCTGAAAACAAGTATGTAATAAATTTCCTTTTCTGATTATTAAAGGACTGGTATGTGTCACTAGTGAGGTCACAGTGTTACATCAAGTCTGATTCAGCACTGCTAGAAGGAGCAGAGCTGGTAAATAGGATTCCTCAGCCTGACCTGAACTCCTTCATGACCAGCAAGGTAACTTCTTTGTCAGAGGAAGAGGAAGTGTTCCTATTGTTAGTATTAACAGATGACATTCTTACATATTATATAATACTCATACTGATAACAGATACTGACAATACTAATTCACTTAATTTTAGAAACTAAAGTGGTAGATATTTGTGTAAAACAGTGGATATCTGTGTCTAGCAGTGTTGCTAATAGTAAATTTCTAGTAGTACAGGTTGAGTAGATAGAGTGGAAGCAAAGGTTTATTTATGTATTCCAGTCAGAATAATCCAATTTTACCATTTTACGTAATCTTGTTTTGCTATACAGTCTCTTCCAAGGCCAGCTGTTTTTGAAACCTCTTCACTATCTGTGCTAGTTGACTTGCAGTAAGCCAGTAACAGGCCACAGACAGTGAATCTGGCATAAAGGACAACTTGTGTCTAAGAACATCTGTTCAGATTCTCACTATGCTATTTGCTGCTGGTATGAAGAAATAATAGGGGGGAAGCTGTTTTTAAAAAGCTATTTGATTTGTTTGTTTGAAAATTTATTACTTGACGATTCCTTAAACTTTATTCACGTGTTGTCCTGAAAATTTGGAATAAGCATATTGATTTTCTTTTTTCCAGTATGATACTGGTTGGAATTTAAATGTGGACCTAATGTGAGCTTAACCATATTGTTACACCACAGTAGAGAAGAGTTGCTAATAATAAGTTAGTTAATCAATAAACTGTAAATTTACCACCACATTAGTATGTTAGAATAACACCACCAGATTCTTAGTTTCACTTTAAAAGCAATTTCTTTTTATTTACTATTTGATTTCAGGAATTCAACCTAAGCTTGTTGGCACCTTGTTTAAGCCTTGGCATGAATGAACTCTCAAGGGACCAGAAGAGCAGCCTCTTCGAAGCAGCTCGGAGGATAACTCTGGATCATGTGTCTTCTGCTGTACAAAACCTTCCAGCCAGCCACCAGGTTTTTCAGCCACTATTGCCAACTGAGCCATCAGCCTACTGGAAAAAACTAAGTGATATCTTTGGTAATAGAAATAATGGTCTTTTAATTCTCTCCTCTGCAAAGATACTTTACAGATGTCTTGTGAATACATGAAATATTTTTAAAAAATCAAGATACCTGGCATAAAAGTGCTTATGAAATAGTTCTGAAAAACATTTATTGAAAATTCAAAAATTCAAACTGCTAGATTTCATCCAGTCTTATTTTATAGGAGATGAGGTGATGTATCAGTCTATGATGACACTTTGTCGTGCACTGGCTCAGTACTTGTTGTTACTCTCAAAACTACCAGCTGGTCTCCGTGTTCCTCCTGACAAAGAGGATGATATCCTGAAATTCGTAGTGATGTCGGTAGAGGTAAGAAACTACACCATAATTAAAGATGTGATGACATGTTGGGAGAGGGAACAGCTCTATCTTAAACTGATCACCATTGAGTAATTTTTGAGCAAGGCAATTCTTTTGTCTTAACTGTAGAAATTTCTTCAGTGGCTTTTGTGTTTGATCTGTGCTAGTAAATCAGATTTGGGCTGTGGGACAAGGACGGTTTTATACAAGGAGAGGTTGCTTGTCTGATGGAATGCTGGCATTTGGGAGAATGGGTCCTGCACTGATTTTTGGGACACTTAATAAACAGTATATAAATGTCGTAAGTTTCTTGTACTTAAAATAAATAGTGTTCTTTCAGGAAAACATCAATACTATTTGTTACTAAAACTTTACATTTTGCTGAGTTAAAAAAAAGTCACCCATGGTTAAAAGTTCTTCTTTTGTGAAAATTTGCTATTGATGGGAAACTTCTCTTTTTGTACAGGCACTATCATGGCATTTAGTGCATGACCAGATTCCATTAAGTGTAGATCTGCAAGCTGGTCTGGATTGTTGCTGTTTGACACTACAGCAGCCTAGTCTCTGGAATTTGCTGTCTTCTGCAGCTCATGTGACATATGCTTGCTCCTTAATTAACTGCATTAGATTTATCATAGAAGCAGGTGAGTGCAGTTTGAACAGCTCCGAGAAAAATTTTGTTAATAGATTGCCAGTCATCATTGATCAAATGCTGCATGTCTGGAATATTTCCTTTGAGTCCTTATTAATTATTTGTTGGACAAATTCATTTTTTACTACTTTAATTTCCTGTTTAAAATTTAGCATTTACTTTCGAACTTGGTAAATGCCTTGGATATGTCAAACATTTGACTACTATGTGGTGTTGATTAAAAAAGTGGAATATGAAATATGTAATAGCTATATCTTTCAAATATTTTTCTCCAATTCAGTTGCTGTGGAACCTGGTAATCAACTTCTTAGTCCTGAAAGAAAGAAGAATATTTCAAAACCTTTATGTGAAGGGGAAGTTGATACAAATGCACAGAGTAAGTAAACAGTGAAATTTGCTTCTGGCCTAAACTTTCACTGAAGAAATACTTTTAGTTACCCTTTCCATTACTATTATTTTTAACAATGAAAGTTCATCTGAGACTTTATTTGTATTTGGTAAATGTCTTCAATATAGGTTGACGTATTTTTGGCAGTTACAGTTGTTTAATCTTGAAAGTTATACTTGAATGCAGATTTTTCTTTTTGGGGATTCTGTTAGCTGTGCAGCATGCTACAGACCAAGTTTTTTAAAGTGTTGTGGGGTTTTAAATTTTTTTAATTTCTTTGTATGTGTCCTTTTTGTGGTTTTTTGTTGACATACTCTTTTGTTAAGAATTTTTTGTGTTTCTGTCTTTTTAAATTATTTGTCTTTTGAATGAATTCATAAAACTGAATTTCTTTCTCTTCCAACAAAGAAACAAAACACATTACTGCAGCATGTGAAATGATAGCTGAGATGGTGGAGTGCTTACAGACTGTCTTGTCACTGGGGCACAAAAGGAACAGCAGCATCCCTGCGTTTCTCACTCCTGTCCTCAAGAACATCATCATCAGTTTAGCAAGGCTGCCTTTAGTGAATAGTTACACCAGAGTACCTCCCTTGGTATGTTTATTATACTGTGCTTTCAGGACTTTAAAAGTTATTGAAAAACTTTGAAAACCAAACATGGTGCTGCATCCTAAGTTCTGCATCTGTAGGACTTCAGCCTTAAGCTGGTTTGATCAATCAGTTTGTCTTTTTGAACACTGGGTAACAACATGTGCAAGGCCACTGTTCTGTTTCTCAACACTCTGTTTTTGAGGGGATGTCAAAACATAGTAATTTTCGGTTGAAACTTTTTTGCCCCCTCTGTGATGTATCAGTGTGCTTTTTCAGGCACCAGTAGTATGTGAACTGTCTTCCTTGAATTCCATTTCAGCATCAGTTCTGCACAATCTCTAAACTGAAATATGTGACAGGAACTTACTTTCTTCTATATCTATACTTGGATCATAAAACTGGATCATTAATTTACAGTGAGAAGTATGATGGAAAAAGCCCTAAAATTAGAAATATGTATATAAGTTGTGTAAGATGTTCCATCTTTGAGTATTTTTCTATTTGGAGAACTACTTTATTTACCGATGTCTTGTTATCTTTGAATGGTGCCTGTATATTTAGAGCTGTAATATAAATACTATATCTGGTTTGGATAATTAAACTTTCATTATACTTCTTTAGGTTTGGAAATTAGGCTGGTCACCAAAGCCCTCAGGTGACTTTGGCACAGTTTTTCCTGAAATCCCAGTAGAATTTCTTCAAGAAAAGGAAATCTTTAAGGAGTTCATCTATCGCATTAATACACTTGGTATGTACAAAATAAAATTAATACACTTGGCTCTTATTGGGTGTTTACCCATGTTTTGAAATGACTGAATAACTGTATCTAGAACTGTTTGCTTACTTTTGTTGCCTGTGTGGAAGACAGATAGTATTTCAGAGCAGGTTAGTAATTGTGCTGCAGTAATTTTTACATTTTATTCAATGAAGAGAATAAATTACAGAAATAAAACCAAAAACTTTTCCAACTCTGGGAGATTTCAGTGTGGTCTTGCAGAATGATTGCACTTGTTTTCTGGAGCATACACTTGACCACATGTTTGAGAATATTTTGCTTCCCTCCCACACACACTTTTTTTCTATTAATGCATAGTATAAAGTCCTGTGATAAGATACCTTTTACCTACCTTCAGTTCAGACATCAGATGTTTGGGTTGGACTAGAAGATCTTGAAAGGACCCTTCCCACCCAAAGCACTCTGTGACTGTCTTAGCACAGTGTTTCCAGTACTCTCCACCTTCATGGAGCTGAAGGAGAGAAGCTGTGGTGTTGTTCTCTGCCATTCTCACCCACACCCAGTAGGTCATATCACAGAATATGCTGAGTTGGAAGGGACCCAAAAGGATCATTGAGTCCCAGCTCCTGGCCCTGCACAGCCCCATCCCCAAGAGTCACACCATGGGCCCAAGAGTATTGTCCAAACATTTACTAAAATCTGTCAGGCTTGGTACTATGACCACTCCCTGGGGAGCCTGTTGCAGTACAAAAAATGCCAAAATGAATAGGAAATGGTATGAAACTAAAACTATGGAAAGAATGTACCTTTTTTAATGCTGTGCCTTGTTTAACTTTGTATTAAAACATAAGTGGCTATCTCTGTGTGTTTCCATAGGATGGATCAGCCGTACTCAGTTTGAAGAGACGTGGGCTACTTTGCTTGGTGTACTTGTAACTCAGCCCATTGTAATGGACCAAGAGGAGAACCAGCAAGAGGTAATGTCATTCATTGTGTTTTTTAAAATGAAATTTTACTTACACCAAGAAAAGTGTTTCTATTAATAAAACTGTAAATCTGAAAAGAAGTGACTAACACTAAGGAATTTTTTCTATTTTGTATTTCCTTCTTTTCATATCCCAGTGAGTTCATACACATTCATCTTCTGGCTTAGAGCCTCTGCAAGCATGTAAATAATATGGAAAAAAAATAATGAAGCTGTTTCAGCTCTTTATTAGTCCATCACTCAACACAGATTTTTTTTAAAGATTCTTGACTAGAAATTAATTGCAGTCAATGCTTTGTGTGCATTGTTTATGTCACATATATTTCTAGATGGGAAGGAGAGTATATCAGGCTTATGAACAATAATTTAGTGAAACATGACAAACTGATATTCAGAGCTTCTGGGATTTTTTTTTTTTAACAATTCAAATTACAGTGAGTTCATTTTACAGGAAGATACAGAGAGGACCCAAATTAATGTTCTTGCAGTACAAGCCATAACCTCCCTCGTGCTGAGTGCAATGACCATACCTGTTGCAGGCAATCCAGCAGTTAGCTGTTTGGAACAGCAGCCCCGCAACAAAGCTTTAAAAGCTCTGGACACAAGGTATTTCTTTTAACTGTTTTCAAATACATAAAACTTGTGGTTAATATATAATGACAGTTGCTTAGTCTAGCTGTAGCAAAAATATGGATGGATTCTATTTTCTAAGCAAGAGTATATATGGATGGATCTGTTTACATAGCAGTTACATGGACTTAGCATTGTGAACCTGCTGAGTTAAAAGATTATCTGAAAAAGATAACATCTTAATGAAATCTAGTAAACAGTGTGCAGAATGTATTTTTCAGCATTTTCATTTTCCTGATAATGAAAATAAGCATAGACACATAACATTGCAGAGTAAGCTGGACAGACTTGCACAAAACTATTAAAGGAAAGATCTGCTAAAATTGATTTCTCTTGGGCTTTCAGGTTTGGGAGGAAGCTAAGTGTTATCAGGGGAATTGTTGAACAGGAGATCCAGGCAATGGTGTCTAAGAGAGATAATATTGCTACTCATCACTTATACCAAGCTTGGGACCCTGTTCCATCACTTTCTCCTGCTACTACAGGTAAGTCTTGTTTGTGGGGGAGAAGGGGAGAGTGAATTTCTTTTACACTTAAAAAAGTGGAAAAAGTAAATTTCTCAGGAAAATTTGAAATCCAGTTTGTGGGAAATGAAGCCATTTTCACATGTGCTTTGTTATGCACTTTTAAAAAATTTGTCTTGTGTTTCATTACAGGTGCTCTTATCAGCCATGAAAAACTCTTACTGCAGATCAATACTGAACGAGAAATAGGAGATATGGATTACAAACTGGGACAGGTTTGTTGGAGGCTCAACTTTAAACTTGATTTTTATTACATTTCTTCCAGTTGTGAAAAATCAATTGAGAAGCATTGAATGACATCAAATAGAAACTAAAAGCACTGAGTGATGCAGAATACGTCATTACTGGGTGTCTCCTCAGCCAGAAGACTGTGTGTTGCCTGTCATTTAAATGGAAAATGTATTTGGCTTCTAAGATTTTTCTAGTCTCTCTATGGCAGTGTTAAATGCACTTCTTTGCTATTTGTTTTTGTCTTTTGTGTGTGTTTGTTCAAGGTCTCTATACACTCCATATGGTTAGGAAATAATATCACTCCACTGAGAGAAGAAGAGTGGGGTGAGGATGAAGAAGATGAGAATGATGTACCTGCTCCTGCCTCACCACCAACCTCTCCTATAAACACCAGGTATCTTATTTTTTTGTCTCTTCTCTCTTTTGAGTCATAGATAATATTTCTTCATGTTGAGTTCAATAAGCTGGGTTTGTAAATTGGATGCTGGTAAATAACTATTATTTCAAATCAAGCATTTTAGCAGCACTTAAGAATAGCCATTTAAACACTTGTTTATTGTTCCTTGCAGGAAACACCGGGCTGGTGTAGATATCCATTCTTGTTCTCAGTTCTTGCTTGAACTGTACAGTCAGTGGATATTGCCATCCAACCCTAGCAAGAGAACACCAGTCATTTTGATCAGTGAAGTGGTGCGATCAGTAAGTCAGAATTAATATTCAGAATCCTAACTGAGTATATGTTACCAAGTGTTCAGAGCTAAGCAGCATTTGTAAAGCATCTTTTAATATATGGAACACACAGTATTTTCTTTGCAGTGCTATTCTGTGGGCAGTACAGAGATACAACTTGAGAAAATACAGCATTATACTGATTGAAGCTATATACACATCTGGATTGCATATTCTGCTGCTGCATTACAAATACTGTATTGTTACTTAAGGATAGTTGATATTTTACTTGATTGCTTGCTAAAGCAAGATTTGCTTATCCTATTGCTTTGTAAGAAAATGAAGATGGAACAATAATGTATTAGAGAATTATATCGATTATTAAGTGTAGAAGCAAAACTAAAGAACATAGGTGTGGAATGTGTCCTGACAGCCATTTTTCACTATCATAAGAGACATAAAATGAAACTATCTTTGCAAAAGAAGTATGTGTTGTGTATTTTGGGATGGTTTAGTACATTGTAAATAGCAATGTTTGTTCATGTCCCAGAGTTACTTACTGTAGTGGCTTTGATTTTGTAAACCTTTTGGTAAAAAGGATCTCTTGGAGGTCATTATTATCTGGGATGAATGGTGGAATTAATTCTGGACAGCAATAGTTAATAGTTATTTTAGACTCTTGAGTAAATGTTTGCACATTTACTAGATCAATTGAGGAATCTTTTGCTCGCAATTATAACAGAAGGGAGCGTCAATTTTTGGCTGTCTGCTAATGGGATTTTTTTTATATTCAATTTTAATTTCTATACAGCTTCTGGCAGTGTCAGACTTGTTTACAGAAAGGAATCAGTTTGAGATGATGTACACAACGCTGACAGAGTTGCGAAAGGTGCATCCATCAGAAGATGAGATTCTTGTACAGTATTTGATACCAGCTACTTGTAAAGCTGCTGCTGTTCTTGGAATGGTAAGAAATTCTCAGAAAGTTTATTACAAATGCATGAGCGTCTAGGTTAACAAAACTTCTGTTGCAAAACCTGGTGTACTTGGTGAGGCTGGTTTGTCTCCAAGAATATCCTTTAGCTGATCTGCATGGCTGTAAGAATATGTGGATATGTATTCTGGGCTTTCAGAGTTTGCAGACATTATCTCCAATTACCCTGTATTTAAACAGGAAGATTGTTTGGATTGATAGTTTTTGAGGTTTGAGCATAATTGAATGTGCTTTTTCGTTTGTTTTATTCAGTTCAGTGTTGCCTTTGCCCTGGACTCCTCATTTGTTACATTTCAGGCCAGATATGAGGACTTGTGGAACAGCTTTTGCTAGATTTGTATTACTGGTGAATGGCTGTAATCTCATGGGCGGCTGGGACAGTGCATGTGATGAATATATAGCCCCAGATAGTCAGGTATCCCTTTTCTTCCCCTCACTCTTCCCTCCACTGCATCATTCTGTCTTGAAATGTAGACTAGAGTACTTTCCAGTGATCATTTCAGAGTGGAATTATTTAGGAAAAAAAAATTACAAATAATTTTGGTAGGAGTTAGCACTTCTAGAAATTCTGAGACTAATATAAAGCTATATGGATAACAGTGGTAAAAGAAATTTTGAAAGACTTTTAGGGTGGGACCTCCAGTAGCTGTTGTAGCGGCAGCTGCACAAGGGAAGGCTGGGAAGGTGATGGCAGACATACAGAAAGAGTTTTAGAGATCAGCTTATTCTGACTGGGCTGTCATTTCCTACTCAGCGAACTAATTAATAACACCTTCTCACAAGCAGACAGCTGAATATAACATCTTGGTGGGACATAAAAAACAAGGCAATTCCATCAAGAGTTGCTTGCCGTTCTGTGCTCAGTTATGTAGAAAATCCACTTGAAAAGAGCAGCTAGACAGCAGACACTATCAAACTGGCCAATATCTTAGATAGTTCATGAGTAAAGGGACAAGGTAAAACAAATAATTTCTTCTAATTACGTAGATAGTAAGGAAAAGACTTTGCAAAACTAAACTCAGAATAGATTCTGCATATTCCAGTAAGTTGTGGTATTTGATAACAGAGAGTGAAGTATCTGATACCAGTTTGACCTGTGAATACTAAACATACAATTGTGGAATCATTTAGGTTGGAAAAGACTCTTAAGATCATTGAGTCCAACTGTTGACCTAACTAAACCATTTCCCTAAGACTGGAGCCTGAGGAGGCTCAGGGGGGATCATATCTACAGCTTCTCGAAAGATTATAGAAAAGTGGGGGTCAGTTTCTTCTCACAGGTGACAGGACGAAAGGAAATGGCTTCAGGTTGCACTTGGGGAGATTAAGGTTGGCTGTTAGGAAGAATTTCTCCACTGAAAGGTTGGTTAACCATTGGAGCAGACTGCCCATGGAAGTGGTGGAGTCACTGTCTGTGTAGGTGTTCAAGAAACAACTGGACATGGCACTTAGTGCTGTGGTTTAGTTGATGGTGGTGCTCAGTCAAAGGTTGGACTCGATGATCTTGGAGGTCTTTTCCAACCTAAAAGATTCTGAGAAGTACAGGGTGACAGTCACTGCCCTGGTCCTGCTGGCCACACTATTGCTGATCCAGGCCAGGGGCCATTGGCCTTCTTGGCCACCTGGGCACACCTGGCTCATGTTCATTCACTCTCAACCAGCACCCCCAGGTTCTTTTCCACTGAGCCCTTTCCAGCCACTCTGCCCCAGCATGTAGCACTGCAGGGGTTGTTGTGACCCAGGAGCAGGACCCAGCACTGGGCCTTGTTGAACCTCAGCTCACTGGTCTTGGCCCATTGATCCAGCCTGTCCAGATCCCTCTGCAGAGCCTTCCTGTATCTGAGAATGCACTTGATTCCCTCATCCAGATCACAGGATTGATGGAGGGACGGCTGTGTAGGTCTGAGTACCATGGTCTCAGAGAACATATAAATGGAACGATGTGCTATGACTTGAGTAGACAGATAGTAGATGGCAGAGTATAGTTGTCTGGTACCAATTTGTTTCAGATGGAAGCATCCTTTGTGCTTAGCTGGAAGGCCAGAAAATTTCAGTCATTCAAGTCCTATATTCTTAATAGCATGTACTATTTACTGAACTAATCCTTATCTTGTTTGGATTTTTTAAATTTTAAATTGTGACATAATTTTTTACAAATAAAAATAGCATCAGTTTACTAATTGATCTGCAACCCATCTCTTATCTGATTGTACTAGTCTTGTGACATTTGATTCAAAGTAGTTTAAGCCAGGCTCTGGTTCGTTCCCTATTTTCTACTCTTTAATTTGTTCCAAGTATTTCCAAATGACAGGACTTGCCAGTATTTAAACCAGTGTTGACTTCTGATGAATACTCTTGTTGGATGTATTAGGATAAAGCTGTGGCTGAACCAGTAAGTCGACTGCTGGAATCAACCCTAAGAAGCACCCATATGCCAAGTCGGATTGGAGCTCTGCATGGAATTCTTTATATCCTTGAGTGTGACTTGCTGGACGAGACAGCAAAGCAACTCATTCCAATTATCAGCGAGTATCTACTCTCCAATTTGAGAGGAGTAGCACAGTAAGACTCTTCCCCCTTTCCCCTGGCTCCAAACTGTTGCATGTTTATGTGTGAACAAAAGGGCGCTTTGTTGTTGGTGGTTGCCAGTACATTTTAGAGCAGGCTGTCATATCAAGCAGGTTTTGGCATTTTCATTGAAAATATAATCCAATTTTAGGTTTAATTTACAGAGTGAAATGATACTTGAGGATGAGAAAATGGTTTGATTAGCTTTTGTGTCTTTGGTAAACTGTGTTACTTAAACCTCCTTTCTCTTTAATTCCGTTTAATCAGTGTTCTCTTACAGCATCTCGGCGATACTTTCTGTAATTTTAAAAAGGCCTTATGTTTCATGTGCACAAAAATACTTTGTGTTTTGAGGAATTGTTTATAGTTTCTCTGTTTGTGACCTAGACACTTTGAGGTGACCATTAGTGTTTTTGCTTATTTACAGTTGTGTGAATATCCATAACCAACAGCACATCTTGGTAATGTGTGCAGCTGCTTTCTATTTGATCGAGAATTACCCACTTGATGTAGGGCCTGAATTCTCTGCAGGAATTATACAGGTATGTTGTGAGTACCAGTGATCATGTACTGTTAGGGGTGGTCATGTAACCTGAGATCACCACATAGCTGTCTTAAACACTTGATTACTGAGGTGTAGGTTTGCTTTTGGGTGTGATTTAATCGTTTTTTGTTAATACCTGATGCCATTCTATACTATTGTTGTATGGTGCTAGAAGATGACCTAAATACACCTCAAAACCAGGTAGTTGGCTTTTTGCTTTATTTCAGATGTGTGGAGTCATGGTGTCTGGAAGTGATGAATCAACACCATCCATTATTTATCACTGTGTCCTGAGAGGATTGGAACGACTCCTTCTTTCAGAGCAGCTTTCTAGGCTGGACAGTGAGTCGCTGGTTAAACTGAGTGTTGACAGGGTGAATGTGCAGAGCCCCCACAGAGCAATGGCAGCCCTTGGATTAATGCTGACTTGCATGTACACAGGTATTCACTTTTTTATACTTTTGATGTGCTGAGAGACTGAATAACAGTACTAATTTTCTTAATTTATTTTTGTTACCAAGAGTAAGAGAAGTGTATTTTAATATCCACAGTTAACTTGTAACATTATTTTGGTTTAGGAAAGGAAAAAATCAGCCCTAGCCGTATCACAGATGCAAATCCTGGTGCTCCTGACAATGAATCTGTGATTGTAGCTATGGAACGAGTATCTGTCCTTTTTGATAGGTAAGAGGACAAAATAAATAGGGCTCTGGGAGGGAAATGATTCTATTTGTCACTGTGTGGTCACTTCTCTATTTGACAGTTCGTACAGTTAATTAATGGTTGACTGTACTCTCTACTTATTTTTGCTTAAAAGTTACACTCCGGGTATACACAGTAACACTGATGGAATTGCTGAAGGCAGCACAAATGTACAGGAATGTAAATGAAAACCAGACGTGTCCTAACAGATACTGCATGTTTCACAAACCATAATACTTCATAAATGTATTTCCAGCTCCCTTCAGGTCAAACTCTTAAGTGCTTTTCAGGATGTCCTCTACATAATCAAGGATATAAATCCAGTTTACAGGAAATAATCTTTCAAACCACCTTAAGAGTTTAAAACTTTTCCCCCCTTCCCCCCTCACAAGAGTTGCTCTTTCTGAGGCTGTTAAGTAATTGCAGTGGAAGGATACAGTAAAACTTCTGTATTCACATGGAACTCATTAATGCAAACATTTCAAAAGCCCTGTTTTGATCTGACAATCTCAAGCTGTCTTAAGTGACTATAGCATGTTAGATTTTGTGTAGTAGTTTGTGGGTAATGGTTTACATTTTTTAAAGTGTTCAGTGGTTTTTCCATAAAACTGGAGGAGGGTTTCACGTCTGCACTTGGTGAGAACAGAACTAGAGCAGTCAGTGCTTGAGTGCTTTCGAATATATCACTCTGAAGAGTTAGCAAAACAAATGTGACTAGTACAAGCAAAAAATAACTTTTGCAGGGAAGAATCACATGGTAACTTGATCTTGACACATCAGCAGATGCAGCCTTTATTAGAAAGACTTTCCAATCAGTATTATTTAAACAAAATTGTCTGTAGGTTGGAGTATCTTTCCCCCTCTTTACACAGCAACATAACTTGCTTTTCTTGTTTGATATGGTGGCCATTCTGATCTTGAATAAAAATTGCAAAGACGTAATGAATGGAAATTAGTGTTCTGCTTATAAATGGTCTTTGCTCTGATATCTAGGACAAGTGATCTCCTTGTCCTTTTCTGTTCTGGTTTAGTTTTTTCAGCATTCTTGTTGGTAAGTCTCATCTCTGATGCAATTCCAGACCTTCAAAAAATGTGACTATTTAAAAAAGAACAGGGGAGAGTGTGGGGTAAGGACACACCTGTAACATCTTCTGACAGCTTTGATAGACCTCTTTGGGTAGTCTGTTATTCATGAAGATTTGGATTCATCAATGTTGAAAAGTAGCCTGTTCAGAGATGAAAGTAAAATGTTCTTTCCATTGCCAATTAAATTGGGAAAGAACAAGATATGTATTGGAATTCAATCATAAAATACTTTTTTTTTTTATTATTTTCAGGATCAGGAAGGGATTTCCTTTTGAAGCTCGAGTAGTGGCTCGGATTCTTCCACAGTTCCTTGATGATTTCTTCCCCCCACAAGATGTAATGAACAAAGTCATTGGGGAATTTCTGTCCAATCAGCAGCCATACCCACAATTCATGGCAACAGTAGTTTATAAGGTAGTATTGATACATTTATTTTTCTTGAATGTTTCAGAAGATTTCGAAATAATTGACAGCTCTAACAAACCAGTCACAGTGATTGAGCTTTGATGCTGTGAGTTTTGGCTTCCAGGCAGCATTGAAGGCTAGAATTGCCATGTCACCTGGAAGCCAAAGCTCACAGCAGGACAGTTCAGTCACTGATAATGAGAAAATAAAGAGAAAATTAGTAGTTGTGATCCTGGTGCTCAGATTCTAGGTCTGAGGGAGCCATCACAGTCAAGCCTCTATGGACTCAGCTGGGCTTCTGGGTTCCTGGCTCTTCAGCATCTACTGGACTTGTGCATCACTGGAGAGAGCATGTACAGAGCACACTTGAGCTATAAAAACAGGGACACCAGACAAGTCTTATATTTCTGTATGATTACTTCAGTTTGGCACATATGTCATGAGTCCAGTTCACTGATTCATTAGACTCAGAGTTGTCTCCAGGAATCCCGTTTGTCACCCTCAGAGCTTTGTAGCTGGAGAGAACCTTTACACAAGAAACTGAACTTTTTCCCATATCCATCCACCCTACCTTTATTCCTGTGTACAATATTTTGCAGGTGTTCCAGACACTGCATAGCACTGGACAGTCGTCGATGGTCCGTGACTGGGTGATGCTCTCTCTTTCTAACTTCACACAAAGAACACCTGTGGCAATGGCAATGTGGAGTCTTTCCTGTTTTTTTGTCAGTGCTTCCACCAGTCAATGGATTTCAGCAATGTATCCTAAAAAGGTCGAATGTTTGCCATTTCTGGGTAATTGCAGTGTAAAGCCTTGAAGGATAAGAGTACAAGTGTAACACACAAAAAAGGCAGTTTTACTGCAGATAGTGATGGTATGTATTGCTTTGTGCTGTTGGTACCTCAGGTTTGTCGGCAAAAAAAGAGAACTTCTAAACAGATTATGACAACAAAGTTATCTAAACCTACTGCTTTAAGATCAGTTCCTTTTGATTATGCAAGACGATTGGGAAAGTCCTTTGAAGGACTTTTTAAAAGCTTCACCAAGATAGCACTGCTGTGACCTTTAAAAGCTTTGCTCTGTATTCCTTCTGCAAGATAAAATATATTGAAAAAAATGAAAAAAGCCAACAAACTCAAAATCAAGAGATTTATCCTCTACATACAAACCGTATTTCACAGTTATCGCCCTGGCTATGCACTGCAGTAATACTGAGCTTTGGCAATGGAATGGCATCGGCCAAATAAATTGGAACAGGCAAAAGATACATATATATAGGTGGTATTAGTGCTGGGTTTATTTAAAAATAAACCCATCAAACAAACAGAAAAATAACTGCTGCATTTTGTGATCAGACAAAAAAGTGGCCATTTGTCATGTTTGAAATGTCCTAACGACTCTCAATCACAGCAGTGCTCTTCGGCTCTCAGCAGTTGCTGATTGCATTGTTTGCTCCAATAGATAATGAAAACTACTGCTAGCTTGAAATTAATTTCTGAGGATAAGAAATTATGTGATGTTAATAGGAGAAATAGGATTTATTTAGTAGCAGTTAATTGTCAGATGACAGTATTTTGCACTTGAATGTTGTTGGTAAACTCAAGAATAAACTGCTTTAATGGAGACCAGTGTTGGAAACCGCTAAACCAAAAGAAGAGCAACATCTTTCATTTTATGACCTTAACTTATATTTCAGTCTTCCACATATTATCAGTAGAATGGGAAAATCAGAGCAAGTGGATGTTAACATCTTCTGTTTGGTGGCCATAGACTTCTACAGACACCAGATCGATGAAGAATTGGATCGGAGGGCCTTCCAGTCAGTGTTTGAGGTGGTAGCGTCTCCAGGAACCCCATACCATCGCCTACTGACTTGTTTGCAAAATGTCCACAAGGTCACAGCATGTTGAACATCCTCATGTGTAGTGGAACTGCATGACTAGTGTTGGAATATGAATTATGGGCAATGCAAGATCAAGAAAAAACCCGGGGTTGCATTTGTGATCAGTACGGACCTGTCAGTTTTCCTTCCAGCACACATGGACAAGTGCTCTGCAGCACTGGAAGTCACCTGAGAAGTCAAGTGTAGTTGTTATTGACACCAGGCACCTCTAATTGGAAAGAAGTATGTCAGTGTTTTTCAAGTGGTGTTGGGGACTAACTTGAGCCACACATCCTAGCTGTAAGGTACGAGCTAGTACCACATGCAAGGTCGCTGGTATTCCTCTTCTTTCCAATGTGCAGCTGAAGCCACTGTGGTGCAGCCAGTAAGACACTGACAGACTGTTATTGCAACCTGCAGTCATTAGCCAACGTCATAGTTTTATGTACCTGTATATACCGTTGTGTAGTACAGAATAGCATTTGTTTCCTAATGTCTCTCCCAAACAAGGAAAAGAGAAAATGGCTTTTATGATTTACACTTCCAGCATGTGATTTCTCTCTCTGGACTTTCTGATACCCAGTGGTGTATGTGTTGGTGATACCAGAGATATAGTGCACATACGTAACCACACATTTTTCTTTTTTCTTCTCAGGATTTCAAATTTGAGTACAGTATATCAGTGAAAGAAATTTTAACTTAAATATTTCTATATTATGTACAGTATGTAAAATTGTAAGATGTGTGGTGCATGAGCTGTGCTGTAATTGAAGATGAACAAAAGCCATGCTACTGAATGTCTTGACATCCGTATTGTCTTCATTTTTTCTGCTTGTGCTTGAATTCATGTTCCTTTTGGAAATCCATCTTAATGTACAGATTACATCTTGTTTTGCATCTCACTTTTTCTTAAAGTGCTTTAAAACTGGAATATGTTGATTAATTTGTCTTGAGAAACTGTACTAAGGAGGCATTCTTGTGATCCACTTTATTGTAGCTTCTTTTGAATTCCTTTATTTTGAGACATAATAGTAAAAAAGAGGACTAGTTACTCTGGATCAAACTTAAGATAAGAAACTGCTCTTATTTGCTGCACAGCATTTTAAGAGACAAAATGGTTCAAGCTCCCCAGTAGTCAATAACCATTTGACCTTTCCTAACTGAGACCATGGAGTCATCTGGACCACGCTCACGTAAACAAATTTATGGTAGCAGTAGAGAATCAGAAGGCTGCTCTGGTCTACTTTGGGACTGGCTAAAGTGTTAGATTACACAACCTCTTTTATTACCTGTTGTATCCATAATGCTTTGGACACAAACCCAACACAAATTTCCATGAATTTCAGGAAACTACACAGGGCCATATTTAGCTTTTACTCACCACCCAGGGAATGCCATTGATTCCTAAGCTTTACATGAGGAAATCTAGCACAGCATTTGTCTTTACATGTATTTGTTATAAGTCTTTCATTATAGAGAAATGGTACCTTGATTCTCAGTCAGATCCTACATTTAACCTCTCTTCATTTTCTTATCACACCTTTTGGTGACACTTGGAGAAATGAGATAGTGTTGTCAGGAGGAGCATGTACTGTATGTATTTCTGTATATAATGTATATGTTCAAATTATACACATGTGACAACATTTAATGTATACAGATGTGTATATTTGTATTTATTAAACCCATGTATTTAAACTAATTCCAATCTAGACCAAAAATTGTTGCTTCTGCCCATAAATTGATTACAAAGGAATTGTCCGCTGGTGTCACTTCCTTTTAGAAACTGGTACAGGAAATTGATAGTATGGGCAGTAGAAACAACTGTAGATGTTGCTGTATTTAGCTCTCTACAGGTCTTATTATCTAGAGCAATTATTTCTGTCCTTAGCTGGGTTATTCTTCATCCTTGGGCCACAGCACTGTGGTGATTTTTAAAAGAAACTGAACAGGATTTCAGAAAAAGGTTTAATAAAATAGATACTGTTTGAAAGTTTTTGAGTTATATTGGAAATTATCTTAATTCTGACAAAAGTCTAATTCCAGGCAGTGAGATATAATGCCCTGTGTTTGCATTAAGGGGTAGTATAGATCACTCTTCCCTTTTGTAATCACCAATAATCGTTTTGTACTGTAAACCCACACACCAGTCAGTTTTTGTATAATATATAGTTTAAGTGAAGATATTTTTGTAAGCTATTTTCCAGAATTTAAAATAGATTTTAATATATTTTTTAAGCATCAGGTTAGTCAAATTCTCACCATATAACTGTATATGTTGTGTTATGAAACTGTTAAATTCTTCATAATTTTAAGCTCCTCATGATTAACACAGACCAGTTGGTTACTTTACTTTGGGATCAGGGGAGCTAGACCTTTTATGAAACTTTCCAAATCAGCTTGGAACTTGCTGAATCTTAGAATCTTTCCAGCCAGTGAAGAAATACACTAAATTTAGCAGTCAGCACAGCTGGGTGAAAAACATTAGATGCGACAGACTCCCATTCCTCAAATGCCTCTTGCCAGCCTTAGAGCAAATATTTGCATTACCTGTTTAAAGACAAGCTCTACTCAGTTCTAACCTCACACAGATTCACTGGTAGTAATAACTTCATCTGTTTTAACCTCTCTTGGAGATTTGTTGTAGTATATATACCTCTGGTAATGTGTCCTAAGTGTCTAAAGAAGGGCACCTCCTCTTAGGAAATTCTCTGTGACCTGAAGGGGTTGTAGCTTAAGGGTCTTCCTAGTGTGGGAACACACTCCAGTAGTGCTTCAGTTCTGACATTTCACTGCAGCACACTTTCCTATCTTCTTCCTAGACATTCTCTGCACACCCTCATTTCTTTTGGAGTGAAATCATACTCAAAATCACTCCTGTCTGCTTTTAGTGACATGAGCCACGAGGTGTGCCATAGGGGCAGTAACAGCAGAACAATGGCCACTAAGGGATTCTGATACTGGATTTAAAGGAAATAAAAATACTGCTTGTCCTTTGAGATTGACTCGATGCAAGATTTTATTTCACCGAGTGTTTTTAACTTGCTGTAAAAAGAAAGCTAATTCTGAAAATTAGGCTGTTCATTTTTTCATTTACAACAGGGTAGAAACGTGTTTGGTCTTAAGACATACATTTGGTGTCCTGGCTAAACAAAGCAGGCAGCATCTTTAATGTGCTTTGCAGTGAAAGTGGCTCCTTTGCAGTCTTACAAGATGAGAGGTATGGCATGACTGGGGGCATGCTTGAGACAGATTAATGTTTAAAACTTAATTTACAATTCAGTTGTCAAAGAACCTACTTCACTAAATCTATAACGTGGCCCTCCCCTAAGAACATTGTATGCCAGCCAACTTGTTATAAATAGCTTTTGGACCAGCTACCCACTGGCCCATTAAATAAAGTTTGCTTTGTGTTTCATTTCAGCATGCCCCCTCCCTTGCACTGAGTGCAAGAGTGAGGAGTTGCAAACTACAACTTATTGTAAACCAGTTCTTATTTGCGGGATTCAAAGTATTTACTATTTATGTTGTTTTCCAGTTGAAATTGAATGTGAGTTTATTTAAATCTTCTCTAAAGTGTATACTCAGATGTCATTTCTTGCCTAAAGCATCTGGTAAATGATTGTGTGTTACTTTTGCTTCGGTAGGAATGCCTTCTTAGCACCAAGACATTGCTTGTTTCTAAACCACCAGCAGCATTCCGAAAGCACTGAGTAATTGGTGAACAGATTTAGGTCCAATGAAGCGGGGCACAAGTGGAACTTTTTGGGTTAAAAGTAATTTGTTGATATTTTGTAGATTTGCCTTAAGAGCGTTCTGTCTTGCCATTCTTCTTTTTCAATGGCTGTTAACTATATAGCAGATAAGGAGGTTGTGTCAAAAACACTGCAAAGACAGTTCTCCAAGAGCAGCAGACTTGGTTTGTCTTAAGATTTTGTGGAACTGTCTGAGTTGAGCATTTATGCTTCCTAAATAAAAGAAATTCTAGGGTATAATGAGCAATAAATAATAGCAATAAGCAGTTTAATTAAATTCAGTCATTCAGGATCTTACCCGGTGGTTGAAAGGGATGGGAGAAGATGGGGAACGTATTGAGTACATTCATTCCATAAGTCAGACTTTTTCTCATGTGCAATCCCAACTATACTTTATACTAAAGGTAGAAATCAACTGAGTGACAATGGTATGTGCTTTGCTCTTCTAAAACAATTTTGGTTATAAGGATACATTTGATGAAGGTTACAAGAGGGCAAAATACTTTGCTAGTTTTTACGTAGTTTAAGTATTTTAAAGTGAAAACAAGCTGCTGTAAAAACTAGAGTAAGCAATGTAGCAAAATTTTGGGGAAATTAATTATGTTAATTTTACCTAATACTGAGATTTCGAGTGAACTCTTTGTGCATGCTACCTAAGTATCCATTTAAAAATCTTGAGAATGCCACAGTCATACCCAGGAGAGCTTCTACTGTATATCAAGTTTTTAGCTGTATTCAGGTAACTGGGTATAAATGCTGCAGAGCATTTGTGAAGCATGTGCTGCTTTTTGTCATGTGCATTTCGTGTGAGCTTCTCATTCCCATCAGTCCGTGTACACACACCATCAAGTTGGATAAACTCGACGAGGATAAGGTAACACACCCTGTGGTGGGGTATAGTTTGAGGGCAATGATGAGCAAAAGCTTGGAGCCCCAACCTGAAAAGCAATTGTACTCAAGGGAAAAGGAAAGCATATAATTTTAGATGTATGTTTAAGTTAAAAAAAAATGCTGAAAATACTGCACATTGAAACTAAAAGAGAAAATAAAATGCAACTATTACTGTAAGTGATTTTTTTTCCTCTGGTTATTTAAAAAAAGGCTTGATGCATTCTTTCTAGAGTTTTTCCCCAGTATCTCTTCTTTTCAAATACTGAGTATTATTAAGATATGCAGGAATACTTGAACTCTCTGCAACTGTAGATTGCTGCACAATCACAGTGCTGTTTGCAATTAACCAAGAACTATCACAGTTGAGCTTTTAATTGTATCTAATAGTCATGCTTGCCAAAACTTCTCTGGGATTCTAGATGAGATCAGAAAAAAACTTAGGTGTACAGCTGTATTTGTGAATGAGTGTGTATTTATCCACAGCAGTCCTGGGGAGGGATAATGTTACACAGGAGAAGAAATGGTGTAACTTGCTGAAGCTTGGTTTCCCAGCTGCTGGGCTTGCATCTTAAAAGAAATTTCTGGGTGGTCCTGCTGCTGAACACTGGAGGATCTCTTGCAGTACTCAATGGCTGAGACATCTTGTTTTGATTAACTTTGCAGCACTTGGCTGTTCTCTGCAAACTCTGGCATAAGGTTTGAAGTAGTAGCTTAATGTACAAAGCACGTGCTGGTTTTGTCCTTAGTCAAAATAACATTTTTTTAAATCTTGTTTTTCCTTGTCGGCATTGGTGGCGACTGATCAGCTGCTGTGTCACCTTTTAGTGTAGCTGTGGAGCTGAGGGACAGAACTCTGCTGTGGTAAGTGGCTTTGTCTTCAGAGCTGGAGACTTGTTTGAGTAATAAAGTCTTCATCTTTTTGTCTCTCGGAGAAGAATAACCATTTAATTTCTGGAAATATTATCCCTAAAGATGAATTGCCAAGCAATGAACATTGCACTTAGTAAACTAGAACTTTTTAAAATTTACTACAACTTTTCTGCTTTCCCCACTGCCTCTCCTGTCCTGTGTAGGTATTGGACTTTTTTTTCTAGTTTTTAGGCAGTGCAGCTGTAAGAGTATGGCAGCCATCATTTGGGAATTGGCATGGCTCCACCCCAGTTAAAAGACAAAAAGCTTTGATTGCCTGTAGAATTATACATAATTATACCATAAGTTTTGCATAACTGTTTGAAGAGATGAAAAGATTTGTAACTTGTAGGTTTGTTAAAATGTTGGAAGTAGGAACATGAAAAAGTTTATACAGTTTGTATAGAATGCTATCTTCTGAGTGAGCCAAACCTTCTGCTCTTCTATTGCAGCTGTAATTCTGCCTTAATTTTGTTTCTGATCTTTCCCATGGTGTACACATCCAAGTATGGCTGAGCAGTCCTTACCCCAGGTGCTGTTTTCATATCCTCCAAGCTGCAAATGTCATGAGTAGATTTTGATCATGTGCAACACTGATTGATTTACTTCATTATTTGCATTCTGGAGTTCTTTCAGGCAGGCTGTATTGTTTGGGCTCTAAGCAAAATGCATCCTTGCAGCCCTGGGCATATACCAGATGCCCACAGAGCTGTGAGCCAGGTTAAGTCAGACCATTTAAATACAACGTTTTTTGTTAATCTAGCTCATCTTGAATCACATGCACTGTAAAACTTCAAGTCAATGTTGAAATAACATCTACAGATTAGAATCTTAGTCTTTCCTACCCCTTTCTTCGCCTGAGGAAGAGGCACTAAGTGTGTTTTCATCCCTGTCTTGCTGTTAAATAGCTCTAGGATTGCAGCATCTGTCTTGTCCAATGGAAATGCAAGTGTCAAACTTGCTAACTTAACTTTTTTTGGTGTGTCTTGTTAATGTTGACATTTCAAATACCATCTTTGGCATTTGATTTAATATCCATGAAAATAACACAATTCATTGTTTAACTTTTATTTCAGGCAAGTTTGGGCAGATACTCTTTTAATTTCACTTTGTTCATAGTAATTTTTCTTTGACTTCGTAACTGCTTCAAACTACCACTGTTTTAATTGAACACTGGATGCTGCAGAACTGGGAGGTGTTTTTAAGTGCTTTCGAGGCTTCTGATCCTTCCATCTCTTGGTAATGTGGCTTAAGCTCATTCCTTCTCCTTCTGTCTTCTTTCCATATTTTACCTGTCGAATGCTTTAAAATAAAAGTTGTATGTCATCAATAGATTGGTATGTGACTAAGTAACAGAGGATAAGACTGAGTGATCCAAAGTACCTGGAGTTTATGAAGTAACTGGGAGCCCTGAAAAAGTGAATCTTAAGAAGGCGACCAAATCTGCAACTTTTTTTGCTACTTAATGTAGCAATCTAAGAATATCGTTCATATATTTATCTTCATCAGTATCAAAATCAAATGCTTTCACAATGACATTTCAGTCTGTACTTTTGTTGCTTTACTGCTTTTGCGGTTCTATCTGTGCTCACTGAAGCAGCATATTTATATACTGCAGTTACTTAAATGTGAGCTTGTGGATAATACCTGACCCCATTTCTGTGTGATCTGATAATACTAAAAAAGTGAGAGAAACACGATCTGGCAGCTGGGAAACTTGCAGGCAGCACTAATAGTAATAGTGAAAGGACTTGCTGCTTCAGAAAACATTATCTGGGACCAAGTCACATTATCAATGGTAAACAGAGGCTTTGTATTATGCAGTCAGGTTAATTTTCCAACTCTTCCACTGGCCTGCTGTAGGGAATGAGAGTATCCCTGCGTGGGAAGGGTACAGCAAACTTGGTCTGATTCGAGTTGAGTTGTCTCAGATGACAGGATTAAGCAAACCTATATTTCATAAAAATCCAAACTGCATATTATACCTTTGAAAATAATAATGAATCCAGTGGTGAGGATGGAGTGTTGTAAGAAGTCATGTTGAGTTACTGTGTTACACTTGAAAAGATTACTGCACCGTATGTACTGGTGAAAGTATGAGGTGCTCAGTTTGTGGCAGTGAGACTTGTAATGCTTAAAATTCTTTTGTGTTTTTGGTAATGGGTTAAATATCGTCAAAGTGGTTATTAATTATTAACTTAGTGAGGTCTGGCTCTCCTTTGTCTGTGCTGCTTTTGTTCTCAGTTTGACTGCATTAACTCTAGATGAAATATAAATGCCAGTCCCAAACTAACAGTGATTAAACTCTATTGTTCTGTGTAGCTTAATTACATGAAAAAAAAGTCAGGACAGGAGATGAAATTTATTATTTCATGTGTATTCTGTCATGTTTTACTGGCTATAAAATCTCATATAGAGAGGATAACTTTAGAAGCTGAGTAGCATAAACAAGAATTTAGCCCTAAATAACTTATTTTGAAGAGAGTTTCAAAGCCTGTCATGAGATGGGCATTCATTCAAAAGAAAATAATTAAAAGTTGAAATTTTAGCAGGGCCCAAAAAGAGTAGTCATGAGGGTCCGACATATGTTTTATCCCTTGTGCTTTTCTGCTCTAGAGCTCCAGGATGTGATGCAGGAAGGAAGAATAGGATTTGTGCAGCAGCCTGGTGTGTGCCGTATATTAGTAAAGGACCCTTTGTCTGCTGAGGGCCAGTTATGTACAGGGAAAAGCATCCATGTTTATTAAATAAAAATATTCCCAGCCACAAGCAGTTGGAGGGTTCATTGGTGCCTGTTGCAGGTCATTACTTTTCTTCTGTGCAAATATATATGCATGTAAATATATGATATATCATCACCTGGATATATCATATATAATATATCAAGATCCAGGCAGTTTGTGGACCTTGAAGAGGTTATCTTCTCCTTGGAGACCAAACAGCTGTGGTGCACCCGAGGACAAAGAAGCTTCTATGACACTTTTAAGGACATTGCAGGACAGAGCAAAGATGATTCCTCCTAGGAAAGGCAGGCTTCATATAATGAGGCTGCAAGATACAGCCCAGGGATAAAGGAATGGTAGGAAACACCATCTTCTCATTCAATGGCTGTGTCCACTTCATATGCTTGAAAATGTTGAAGGTTCCTGTTGCAAAGGTGTGAGAGCATTTTTTAGATTGCTCACAGCTTTTGTATTTAGTTTTCTCTTGCACCATGAGTGTTCACAGAGCAGCAAGGAAAAGAAACATATTTTCAGTAAACTGTGATAGTAAGTTGAAGGAAGGTTGTAGAACTTGAAACTGCTTCTTAGTAGTATTCTTTATCCTTAGACTTAGACCTTAACTTGAGTGTTCCTTTATATTTGATTATGAAAAGAATAAATACTTTATTTGTTCTTTGAACTACAATTTTCCCTGTAAATTACTATTCCAGTCAGCCAGAACTGTCTTTCTTCTTTTTATACAGGTGCCTTTCATCCACTTGAGGAAAGCAGATATGCTTTTTTTTCCTCCCCTGAAAATCAAAAATACAAAAAGTTTTTCTGCTTTTTCTAGTTACATCTCCTAATATTGCTGCATTTTTCTCTAATGAGAGACTGATGTTTTGAATTTTCACAGGTAATATTCTCACCTTATTTGGTTTTTTGATCATATTCCAGAAAGTTTCTTCTTTGAAAATATGTTACTTTTAAGTTACACAGTTTTGATGTACCAGCGTTCATTGCAACATGAAGGCTTATCAGACACTGGTTCATTTTTGGTTTTGTAAACTGACCACTTGACATAATGATTTAAAAAAGAAAAAAGCTTGATTGGAGTTCGTTTACAGAAACTTGGTATGGCACAGCTTATTCTGAAATGTTTAAATGACGGGTAATGCTTAGCAGGGAAATCATCAGGAAAACAGTTTTGGTAGAATGAAGATGGCTCCTGCCTAAAATGCTTTTTGGAAGAGGGATGGTTTCTTATTTCTATGGTTCATTTTGGCCTTGGCCAATCCTTGAGCTTTTCTATCTCAGCCCTCTATACACACAGTCCTGCAGTTTTTGCTGAATCTGTGCAGTGCTGTCCCTGTTCTTCCCTCACTGTGTGCAGCCTGATTAGAGCTGGCTGCTGGCTTGTGTTTCATTTGTTCACCATGACTGTCAGTCACATCTTCAGGTTGGCTGTGTCAGCTCAGCAGCTTCAGATAAGTTACAGTACTATCACCTGTTGGTTGCTTTTATCACTTTCTCTGCCACATCCTCACCAGTGCCAGTTTTGTTCAGGAGACACTGTTCTTCCCCAGGATGTTGATGAGTGACGCAAGTTTCAGCATTCTTCCAAAACCAAAAGCAGCACAAGAACCTTTTCTCTCTTCACCACTGATTGCTTTGGCAATAGGGTGTTGGTCCAGTTCTTTTACCCCCACTCTAGACAGGGCATCCTGTTACAAATGGGCACAGTATTACCCCTGCGTTATTCCCTGAGTGACCACAATCCACTTAGTGCCATGGCCCCACCCTTGGAGCCCAGCAGTTTGCACCTCATCACTGCCCACTTACTGAGCCTACACCTGGTCAGTTGGTCTGTGAAGCTGTTTTGGGGGACAGTGCCTCAAGCCTTGCTGAAGTCAGGATGGATGAGTTGCACTTCCCTCCCTTCATCCACTACCTGGTTGTTTCATCAAACAAAGCTCTCAGCTTAGTCAGGTGTGATTACCCTTTCCCAAATCCATACTGATTACTGCCACTGCCTTCTTGTCCTTAGTATGTTTGGAAATGGTTTCCAGAATTATTTGCTCCATCACCTTCTCAGGGATTGACATAAGGCTAAGCCTGGAGTTTCCCAGATCTTCCTCCTTGAGGACAGAAGTGATGTTTTGTTTCTAGTCCTCAGGAACCCCCCTGATGGCCACAGCCTCTATGGCAATAGCCAGATTCCTCAGCCCCATGGATGCATCCCACCATATCCTGTGGACTTGTGTATGCCCATCTTGTGTAAATGTTCCCCAATTTCATTCTCTTCCATTGACAACAAGCCTTCATGGCACCAGACCTTCCCATGGGTGGGACTGGGATTCCTGGAATCCTCCACAAATTTGGTGCTATTGGACATGGCTTTGGTTTTCATTTTCCTTTCAAAAACATGCTTTTATTATGCTTTTAATACTTAAAAAGAATGCTGAATCCAGGCTTTTTTCACAGCCCCTCACTGCAGCCAAGGGCTCCCTGTCCCACTGCACCCCACAGCACCCACCAGCCCCATGGGCTTTCCATTGTGGGACAGTTCTGCTCCACCCTAGGGCTCATGCCAGCTGCCTTTGGGGCATGGGGAGGAGGGAGAGCCTGTCAGGGACTATTGGTGGCAGATAAAACCTGAATTCACGGCCGGGTGCTGAAGTGGCCTCTTCCCGAGCTAAAGGCTTTTATAGCTTTTCCAGTTAACTTTGCGCACTCCTGCCTTTTCCGCTCACACGGTTCAGCTTTGACTTTCTTCTCCTTATCTGTCACTAGAGAGTAATTGTCCCTTTCATAAGGACCTTGCTTTAACCTTGAACAGCAGTTCCCGTGGCACCTGATGTGCGTTATGAACTATATATACTGATGAAAGAGTGAGGTACAGTCCTAATGTCTTCCTTGATGTTTTCCTTTTAAATCTGTTTCAAGGAGCCCTTTCAGATGGGACATGAAAGCTCTCCCACTTATAATAAAATTCCTTATGAAATATTTTTGTTTTGAAAATAGACATATTTAGAATAGTAGGGTAAAAGCATAGTCTTATCAGGCTGAAGCTGCAGTATCCAAGCTGTTTCCAGTGGCTCTTATCTGGCCTTCCATCTGGTTCTAAATATGAAATGAGCATTTCATTATTAAATGCATACAGAGCTTTTCATTCTGGGGGATACTCCTGTCCATAGTTCAGTGGGGATTTTTGCAGTATGTGCTAACTTACAGGCAAAAGGTAGATGCTTTTATGACAATACTCTGACAGGGAGTGCTGCAACAGGATTATATACTGGAGAGGGAGAACTGAACTTTCAGGACATGGTTGAGGAGACTCACAGAATCACAGTATGAGTGAGGTTGGAAGAGACCACAGAGGGGCATCTGGTCCAACCCTGCTAAAGCAGGGTGAACCCAGAGCACAGGATCATGTCCAGATGGTTCTGGAATATCTCCAGTGAGAGGGACCCTCTCTGGGCAGCCTGTCCCAGTGCTCAGAACAGTAAAGAAGTTCTTCCTCATATTCAGGTGGAACTTCCCGTGCATCAGTTTCTGCCCATTGCCTCTTGTCCTATCGCTCAGCACCACTGAGCAGAGTCTGATCCATCTTCTTGACACCCTCCCTGCAGATACTGACAGACATTGATGAGGTCCCCTCTCAGTTTGAGGCTGAACAGGCTCAGCTCCCTCAGCCTTTCCTCCTAAGAGAGACTCTCCAGACCCTTAATCATTTTTGACCCACTCCAGGAGCTCCATGTCTCTCTTGTCCTGAGGAGCCCAGAACTGGGCACAGCACTCCAGATGATCCTCACCAGGGCTGAGCAGAGGGGCAGGATCACCTCCCTCGACCTGCTGGCCCTGCTCTTCCTAAAGCACCCCAGGATCCCATTGGTCCTCTTGGCCAAAAGGACACACTGCTGGCTCACGGACAGCTTGTGTCCACCAGGACCCCCAGCTCCTTATCTGCAGAGTTGCTTCCAGCAGGTCAGCCCCAGCCTGTGCTGGTCCATGGGGTTGTTCCTCCCCAGGTTCAGGACCCTGCGTTTGCCTCTGTTGAATTTCAGATGGTTCCTTTCTGCCCATCTCTCCAGCCTATCGAGGTTCCTTTGAAGGGCTGCACAGCTCTCTGGGTTATCAGTTGCTCCTCCCAGCTTTGTGTTGGCAGGGAACTTGCAGAGGAGGCATCTGTTCCTTCATCCAAGTCACTGATGAACAAGTTAAACAACACAGCGCCCAGTACAGAACCCTGGGGGACACCACTGGTGACAGGTCTCCAACTACACCCTGTGCCACTGGGATCAGCCACTACAACTCTCTGGGATATGCCACTCAGCCAGTTCTCAATCCACCTCACTGCCCACTCACCCAGCCCACAATTCCTGAGTTTGCCTATGAGGATGTCGTGAGACAGTGTCAAAAGCCCTGCTGAAGTCAAGGTAGACAATATCCACTGCTCTCCCCTCAGCCATCCAGGTAGTTGTTCCCTTGCAGAAGGCAGTCCGGTTGGTCAAGCTTGATTCACCCTTAGTGAATCCATGCTGGCTGCTGATCACCACCTTGTCTTCAATGCAGATATGTGGCCTGCACTTGTTGTGGTGCTTGGTGGGTGGTAAGGTGCTGCAACCTTCCCAGGAGTGTCTCCTTAGGAGCCACAGACACACACAGGATAGCTGGTATAGGTGTCAGCAACAAAGAGCTGGGAAGGGTCTTCGTATGGGGTTCCACAGAAGATGTGCATTGCAGGCACGCGTGTGAAAGGTTCGAGGAACAAAGACAGAAAACAGTGGTGTGCAGGGGTTTAAGTACAGGGGGCAGAGAGCACCAGGAGCCAATGCATGGAGGGCCAGGGGGCAGTGCATAGGTGGACTAGGGCCAGGGAGCCACTAGGGAAGAGGCAGGGGAAGGGCTGGGGAGAAGTGGTGAATGGTGAGGCAGGGAAGGGAAAAGGTTCTAGGGAAGGAACATATAAGGGTGAGAAGGTGTGGAGAGCCAACGGACCAACCGGGGAAACAGGCCTGGGGTACATTTACATAAAGAAACAAGGGATCCTGGGAGAGGCCTTATTTCTCACCCTAACCTGGAGGGTGTCAGGGTACTGTCCCTCCAGGGGATTCTATTGTCTCCTTGTGTAGGAGGCTTATTGCCTCCCACATACACTCACAGTGTAAAACTGAGTTGTTCTGGAGCAGGTACCTTTCTGTGCTTGCACGTCTGGTTGCACTCACCAGACGTGAGCTGGCGGGTGGGAGTGGATACAACCAGAAATTTGTGAGTGGAGGGCATGGTGAAGGCTCTTAGGCTTTCTGCCTCAGCTGGACTTACAGGAAAAGAAACGGGTGCAGAAACTGAGCTTTATTCAGCTTACAAGAGGAAAGCTGCAGAACTGCCAGACGTGCAGAAAAAGGAAAAGCAAGAAAAAGAGTAGATGTGTTGTTAAAGGTAATGAGCAATGCTCATTCTCTAGCAGGATTAGGATGGGAACCAGAATAGGCTTGCCAAGCTAAGGGAAAATCCTATTTTTGAAAAATGAAGGAAAAAAATTCTTTAATGAGTTTTGATCAGAAAATTGACAAGTATTACTAAGAATCAGGAAAAGTAGCAGTTAAATGGCCAAGCTATGCAAGATATTCACAAATCATCTAAGATGAACTCAGCAGTGATTAATGGGAATAAAAACTTGAGCAAAAATGCTGAAGAGTACTTGAACTTGTTAGCTCACTAATGTCTGTGATCCTTGCTGATGGTGTTTGTACGAGTATAAAGTGGGCAGATGTGAATCCAGTGATCACTGCAAGTGCTGCCCTTCTTATAGAATCAAGGCCAGGATGAGAAGTCCCAGTGATGAGCTGGACGTGTTAGTTCCACCCCAGCATTGTACTGATGTGGTTGTTTGATGGGGAAGGGGTACAGTAAACTTTCTTCTGCCTAGAATATAACATGTGGATTCTCCTGTCCCTCTCCCAGAGCCTGCAGGACCTAGGCAGAACTTCTAGGAAGGAAGGAAGGATGGATAGATGGATGCAGGCAAATAAAATTTATGAGGTAGCTCAGAGACATAATGAAAAGCACTTTGAATAGTGCTCCTATGTTTGTGCAAAGGCAAGACACAAAGACATCAAGAGGAGGAAGTAAAATGCAATGAATAAAGTTAGTGGACCAAAGAAATGCATTGAGACACAAGTGGTGGCTTGGAGAATCAGACTGTACAGGTGTGAGTAGTACAAAGCAGCAGAAATAATTAACAAGGTGCAGAGCAGTGCCTTGTGCTTGGGGAAAGCAGCACTGCTGCCATCACCACAGTGGGCAGGGATGCAGAGATGGACATGTGGGGTCCTGGAACTTCCTCTACCTAATGTGAGAGAAGAGAAACTTGCACAAAGCCAAGTGAAAATTGAATGACAGTGTGATCGTTGTGTGGTAAGGACAAATAAGTGGCATACAGGAATTTGGATTTTGGAAATCCATTATTCTGGGATTACAGATCATGCCAAAAATACGCCATTGCTTAACACCCGCGAAAAGTAGAAACTTACCTATATTAAACTGCAGCCAAATTGTTTTAATAATACATAGCCAGACAAAACAGATAAAAAATAATTCTTAGAACAGTGAAAACAGCATCATGAATTCACTAATTTATTTAGGCTGAAAGTTCCTTTAATCACCTCCTGCGTGATGCAATAGCTGTACTTGATTACCAAAGAATAAATGTGGAGGGAAGGAAGCAGCACAGGAAAATAGATACAGCTCCAGCCTTTGGAGGGCACGGAGGTGAAGGTAGCAGCAGAGAATGGGGTTTTATGCAAGTTCTCCAGGGAACAGCAGGGCTTTCCCATGAAAAGCCTTCTTGACCTGAGGCTAAAGACTTCAACAAAGAAGAGACTTCTACTCCTGATACTACCTTTTTTTTTCTCTCTTTTTTTCCCTGAACAAAAAGGGGACTGGTGAGTGATCTAAGATTAAAGGTGCAGTGTTGCAATTTTGGGGCATTATGTCAGTTGAGAAAGATCAGACTGTGAATTAGGAAAAAAAAAGTCAATTCAGAGGCATTACTAGAAACCCCATTATTAGAAAACCCAGACATAATCTTTGATAAACCCATGAATATTTGCCAAGCAAAGGAAATTCCCAAGTGTATATGCAAGCTTAAGAAACAGCAGGCAGTGCTCTGAGCATGATAAAAAATTAAAACCATTACAAGAGAGTAGTATGGGGTAGTATGTCCTGCAGAGCTAAAACGCTGATCCCCAGGGAGCTGCAATGCAAGCCAAGCAGCAGCCCAGTTCTGGGGGAGAAAAAGAGGGAAAATCTGCCACAGATTGTGTGGTTTTGCTGCAGGTGTATAGTGTGGGCCAGGAGAGGAGGGCTGGCACGTAGGGCTCCTTGGCAAGGGGGGCTGATGCTGCTGCAGCAGGAGATCATCAGCCTGAAAGGAAAATTGGGCTCTTGTGGAGTTGGATGCTGCGTGCAAGCCAGTGTGAAGTTAGCAACACTGAAAGGGATTCACAGTCTGGAGGCAGTAAACAGATGAAATTCGGGGTTAGAGCTGTACATTTATCCCTGCAGAGGGAAGATGGCAATAAGCACACGTAACAAATGGGGAAAGTTACAGTTTGGAACTATGCTTGGTAGATGTTAAAAGACTGTGTGTCATCTTCCTGAATCCACGGGCAGAAACTGATTGCTGTGTTCAGATTGTCTAAGGAGCAAGGAGATTGCTTAGCAAGGTAACATAAAGTATCCAAAGAACTCGGGTTTTAGCTATGACTCTGAGAAAAGGATCAGTCTTAGCTGAACTGACCTTTTAATGGTCAGATTACAGGTACATACTTTTTTCTGTCAGCTCAGGCACTGGAATTACTGTCCAGTACTCCTTGGAGATACATACCCTGTGGGTGATGCTGTGTCTGACACAAGTGTCCCAGCCTTCCACTCCAGGCACTGGGATGGTCACAAAGGGGGAAGACATAGGCAAACGAGTCCATGGCCAAATCCAAGCTCTGCCCACCTGTATGGCTGTATCTGCTTGCTGTCAGTGATACGAACCCTAGAAACACTTAGAACCTTGCCCTGCTTTGCTTCTAAGCTGGGCTGCAGCTCTGGGAAGGCTGCTTTCACAGTCTTTCATACAGGGAAAATCTGCCAGAAGCACTTAGTGATGAGCAGTGGAGAGGACAGCAGCTGCCTTTCATTGCTGGGCTGTGCTGGCTGGATTGTGTCCAGGACCTGCACCAGCTGGACAGCAGTTTGTTAGCACTGCCTACAGGTACCACTATCCCTACCCTTAGTTCCCCACTAGTAAATCTTCTCTGAAGCATTAATATGAGTTACTTATATCTCTTCTGTTGCTTTTATTGAGTTGCCAAGCAGCTTATTACACTTTGCACTAAACCCAGTGCAGCTGTGCATGGCGACCCCCAGCCCATGCTCCCAGCCCTGGGATGGCAGGCACCAGCCACCAGTGAGTCTGGATTTGTGAAAGGGTTTGTCAAGCCCACCATCACGTCCTCACCACCAGTGGACTGCTTCTGCTGAGCCCAGCCGTGTGGCTATGGCTGGCATGATCTCCAGCGAGCTGCACCATGGTCAAGCCCAGAGCTTCATCACTCTGGTGTGGGGGGAATTTTACCGCTAGCTTCAGTCAGCATTTCCAAGTCCTGTTAAACCTGAATAACCACAATCCAGGACTCTTGCTTCAAATACATTGAGTGAAAATGAGGGTTTCCAAAGCTCTAGTGAAATAAATTTGTCTCTTCAGAATACTGCTTATGAACCAGGAATTATTTTTCCTTTAAGAAAGAAATGGATGTATGGATTACAGTTGACAGTGTTACTATCTACTCTTGAGTTTTATACGTTCAGGTACTTATCACTGCAGATACTAAAAGGCTTGTGTGAAGGGTGTATTTACACCTCTTCACTCCCAGGACTCTCACAGGGTGGTTTCAGTATGCAAAGTTCCCTCCTATATACCAACAGCCAGTGACTGCCAGGTCAGATCTGCATTAGAAGTCACATTTGTTTTAAGTTAAACTTTGAAATCTTTAGTTAAACTAAAGTTAAACTTTGAAATCTATTTAATTATACTGGTGTAAAACCATTTGTGGATGCTCTTCTGTGCTTTAATTGAAATCTGCTTTGCAGTGTTTTTTTCTTTTGGAAAGCTGAATCTGTTTAACAGTGTCCACATGGGTTTGCAATTGGTTTCAATAAATAGAATTAAAACCAGGTTTTGCTTAAATTGCTGCAAGTTTTAATGCAAACAGAGCCTCTGCAAAACCAAAAATTCCCCGATTGTTCTGGAGCATTTCTCTCCCCTGTGAGACTGAACGTTTTCATGTGTTTTCCTGAGCGCAGTGTGGAGGTTCTCCAGTATCCAACCTTTTCCTGAAACAAGCAACCTACTTTGAGTTTAGCAGCCTCTCCCCTGCCCCTGACTGGCTCCTGTGCTTCCAATCAGGCACAGAGGAAACATTTAAACACGCAGCCCCTTTGCTTAGCCTCCCTGGCTCTGCTCAGAGCAGGAACCAGCCATGCAACTCAGCCCAGGTAAGGCCACACTTCACCATCCCCATTGCAGCCATGTTACATTTAACAGGTTTTTCCCTTCTGAGTGCCCCGATTTACTTTTTTCCCCCTCACTGCACAAAGAGAGGGGGAGAGTAAACCCCTCCCGTGCCCCAGGAAGGGAAAGGCATGGTGAGAGCAACTTGCACACAGCTGCAGCTTCACCTGGTACAGCTCCCAGCAGCTGTCCTGGATGAGAGCTGGGGTGGGAGAGGCTGGGGATGGACTATGAAAGCTGCCAGGGGCTGTTGAACCAGCCCAGGTCCTTGTCCAAGTTCTGTACAAGGCTGGTGAGGATACTTTGGGCACGTGGCAGATCCCCTGCTCACCCCCTGGTGCAACTGGATGCTGTTTTCCCCAGCACTGTGAAATGCAGCATCAGAGTTGCCACCCACAGATGAACAGATCCTTTGAAAATCCAGGAGCGCATGCACCTCCTAAAAACCTCCTCTACCTTTTCCACATGCTGTTAAATTACCCTGATGCCTGAGTGTAATCTTCTGGCTGTTCCCTGTGCCCATGAATTACTCAACATGGCATACTGGATCCTTAGCTGCAGGACAGTTTTTCCAGTTGTTTGTTTTGAAAGCTCTTAAGAGCAATATACTATCAGCTGAGGTTTCTAATTAACTCTGAATAGCTAGTCTGCTGCCACTCAAGTATAATTCTCATTAGCATCTCAGCTAACAAGCTTCAGTGTTTGCCCTCCTAATTAGCTTCTAGTTAGAAGTCTTTCCCTATCCTAAGATGTGCTGTTGTTAATTGCAGTTCCAATTGCTTTTACAGCAAACTCCTGAGAGACTGCTAAAGCTCTGGTTTATATAGCCTCGTAGAGATCAATATCTGGGATACTTACAGCTACAGGTTCTTTATTCTCCTGTAAGTGTGTGTCTTTACCACTGTTATGCAAAGAGAAGGGGGGACAGAGCCACAGCTTTTAAAATTAATGAGGAAGTATTTTGCCTTTTAAACAGGTGGTAGAACTTGAAATAAGTCTGCTTAAAGCAAAGTACAACTTTCACAGCTACATAAATGGTTTTCCGGGTTTGTTATTTTTTTTTCCATGCAGCTGTCCATACAATGGCTAGTTTTGCAGGCCCACAGATTTCTAAAGGTTCACAAGTGCCCCACAAAATGCCCTGTTGCTGCTGATCTCAAAAGCTAGTGTATTTTTCTGTTGCTTGGACACAGAGTGTGTCAGGTTGGCTATTCCTTCTGGGCTGCTGGCTCAGGATGGTATTTCTGTGGAATGCTCTTAGCACGGTTTAATGTATGCCTGTGAGCTGGATTAACCCCTTAGTCCCTACGGCTTGGGAGCACTTAGAGCACAGTGGTGTCAATGGGCTCCAAGGGCTGTGCCCCTGCACACCAGGGGAACTGGGCTGGGGGAGTGGGATCCCACTAGAGCAGCGTGGAGCATGCAGAGGAAAAAGGTGAGTCTTGAGTTTCACAGAGCACCTGAAGCTGTCATGCGCTTGTGGAAGTAAATCTGTTCTGTGCCTTTTCAAATCATGTATTTACTTCTCAAAGAGGAGGAAAATACTGCTCAGCTTGTGAAAATTTACTAGTGGGCTTTTCACTTCAGCCATGCCCAGAGCCCACCTGTTACCACTTCCTGAACTGAAACCCGCTTTTTGCTGAGCCTTCTGAAATGGGTTGAACACATCCCATGCACCCTGCTGCTCTGTGTAGGGTAAGAAGAGGCCTGCACTGAAACCAAATACTGAATTTTATCATGGGGTGCCTGGATCCTTCTACATTGGTAACTTCTTTCTTCTCTTTTTCTAAATGAGGGGTAAGGTATCAGTGTTACCGAGACAAAGGTGAGTCTTTATTTGTCTTGGCAGAATGACTGTAATCCTGTGATGCTTTATCAACACTGTAACTGCAGGTTCTAGAGGACCCTTGCACCCAAGCAGAGTCCCCCTGAAGCAACGTGCAGGTGTAAGGATGTGCCCCACCAGTCCAATTATATTTTAGAAAGAGAAATTCTGGTGATGAATACACTTATGGTTCATAACACATTAATAATTTATTTTAAGTATGGCCTACTCATGAGAATAGCAGTCGATTTAATTAGTCATAGGTCTTTCAAATCTGCTTTAGAAAAATGTGTAAGAGCTTTAGACGGACCTGAGGTAACTGGGCAAGTTGAAAGGGTGAGAGTGTGTTTACACAATGTTGTATGTCTGGTGCTGTTCATATCAGGTCTAATATTCTGATCACAAATGACTTATTAGCATTTTTCAGCTGTAAAAAAAATGAGAATTTAGTCACAGTCCTTGATGAGAAGCTGACTTTTTTGATTTGACTTCCTATATCCAAATAATGTGTTGGAAAGTGGGAGTAATGATGGTGAGCAAATCTCAGTGTTTGAATCTATTTCAGTTATGTATCAAAGAGGCATATTTAAATGAGCCGCTTAACCTCTGTTATCTGCAAAACTGGATTCCAAATCACAAATATGTCATTTACTGTGCTGTACTTTAGTTACAGATGGCACCATAAAGTGAAGCACATGATATGATAAAACTTTTTTCAGAAGCTTTAAAGTAAAACTTGCGTTTGGGTTTAGGGAAAGAAAAAAGTATTTCCACTGAGGGATCTGTAGAGTAAGTAATAAATACAGATTAAGACAAGGGATTGATCAAAGGCAGCAAAGAAGAATTCAGAACAAAGGGTTCTTTTGGTGAAGCAGAGAAAGGCACAAAGCACTTAAGTGAAAGTTTCTAGATATACAATCTATGCCCAGCCACTGAGGGGCTTTACTTTCAGGGGAAGAAACCCCAAACAAATGAAAACAACCCTTTCAGATCAAAATTGTGCATATCAACATGTTAGTGTGAGCTGCCAGACATGAATTTGTATGTCCTGCATATTTTATCTATTTGTGATAATAAAGTAATTCCTTCTTCTAATAATGTCTTCTTTGTGAGGACTTTCACGCTCTTAGTTTCTGGGGGGAAAACCACGAAAGGGCACCAGAGTTTGGGCTGTAACAAGTACTGCCCTTGCAAATTGCAGCACAGATAAAGCCAAGTGTGGAGGGTGTCTCATGATCTCTGTCCTGTTTAATATTGTCTGCCCCGAGTATTTTTGTCATCAAACCAGTTTATGCAGAGCTGACTTACTGCCAAATTTGTCACATAAACTGTTTTTCTTGATGTGATTATAGGCTAAATTGGTGTCGTGATCTTTTTTCTTAAGGCAAGCAATAAATTAAATTGTGGGATAGAAAAATGGTGACAAAGGACCATTTATGCTGACAGCATAGAAAAGAGTAATGTTGAAACAACTAATAAACATAGTGATTGAGTAGGTTCCTCTACCTTGACTCCATTTGGTTCAGTAAATGTTCATGAGGTTTTCTGAGTCTGAAAATGGAAAGGATCTTATAATCCTAGTTCTTTTTTCTAACAAGGCTGTGATCCAGGCCATTTCTTACAGCAGAACAGCCTTTCTGCATAGATCGTTAGAGAGGGCATCCCCTTAATTATTTATACTACACATACCAGGTGTGCTGATTATGAAATTTCCCTTGAGGCTCCAGAAGGAAATGAAATCCTAATAAATGCATAAGATAGTGGAACAATGCTGGAATCTGCTGGATGAAAATCAGTCATCCATGTCAGTGATCCTCCTTACAGTGGTTTTCAGAAAACATTACAGAAGCTAATCTTCTTAGGCTTGTCATCCAAACTGTCTTGGAGGTGTGAAGAAACTGCCCTTCCAGGAAACTTCAGTTGTCTTGTGGGAAACAAAGGAAAAAAAGGCTAGAGGAATAAATTTCTTGTCTCAGGGAGGCATGGAGGTGGCAGTGTTGATATTGATGTTGACTGTGTTTGTGTTTGGTATCATTGCACAATGATGACTGCAACATGGTCTTGAAACTGTCTAGAAAATTCTCCATCAAATTGCTGGCTGAGAAAATATGAGGGCTCTGTTTTGAAAATATGGGCTGCCCTTGCCTTGGCGAGTGGAGCAATTTAATTTGGAGGAGAGACTGGTATTTGTTTGAGACACTTCTTAACCAGAGAGATAAGGGAAGTACAAGGGAAGAAAGGTCCTTTCTCTGCAGAGGTAAATGGAGAAATAACAAAGACACTGAACAGAGGACCAGAAAAGGAGAAAGACCTTGATGTGAGAGACAACAGGGAAAGCAATGCAGGGATGTGAAACAAAAGATTGTTCTATAATTCTGTGATCTAATGTAATGGGAAAAAGACAACACTGACTTTAACCCAGAGCAATGAGCAATGACAATGGCAAACTCAGTTTTCTTATCCCTCTGTGAACAACACAATTTTTAAGAGGTGGAATAGATAAATATATGCGTGATTCTATGAATTTTGTTGTTCAAAGGATAAGATACTTGCAGAGAACAGGCAACTGGTGAGAAGATATAATATGAGCTCAAAGAAGCATGTATCCTCTTCTATCAAAAGGATTGAGTAGGACTCTCTGAAAAAAGGGTGTTGTTCAGTAGAAGAGCAGAATGATGTTAGAAGTAAAAAGACACCTTTCAGAAAGTGGAGGTTGTGTTTCAACAGAGAAAACAGAAAAGAGCATACAGGGAGGTTAAATAAGGCAAGTTAAACAAGGCAGGTAAAATGAATTTTGAGGAGCAACTTGCTAAACTCATAGAAACAATGAGAAAACCCTTCAAACACATGAAGGGTAGGGAGCCTGTCCATCAGCAGGCTTGATAGGCAATTGCAGTGTAATAAGAACACTCAAAGTACACAGGTCGGTTACAGCAAGGCTAAATAAATCTTTACTTTTCTATTCATTATAAAACATATCAGGGAGCTCTCTTTTCTGGAGAATTTTGGTATCTGAAAGCATCTAAAATTGTGATTTAAACTGAAGTGTCAGCAGAACAGGTTTAGAACAATGGGATAAATGCGTAATACTATTGATAAAAATAGGTGGTAGCCATGGTAGCCACCCAAGAGTCCCAAATGTGGAGTTCTTAAATTAATGGTTTCCTTTGATATGAACTAAATAATTGATGTGGCAAGTGAAGGTGGCAAATGAAACTGATGTGTAAAGGGCTGTGTACACTGGCAAATCGAGCCTGCCTTGGTCAAATTTATGGAAAATAAAATGAAGATTTGTAAATATGACATACTGGGTAAATGCAGAAATGAATTTTGTAGAAGGAAGCTGTCACATATCTGTGTACTTTGGAGCTCAGCGGCCCTTGCACAGAGGTGATTCAGCTGATGCGGCCTAGCTTCCAAGGCCCCTTACCAGTAGTAAGGTAAACCCCCTAAACAGTCAAGAAATAAAAGGGAATGTGTTCCTGTAGTTTTGAACTGGTTATGATTTTAATTAGTTAAAGATAATAACATAGAGGGTGGGGACTGAGTCATCCCTTTTCCAGTTGCAGGACATCACCTGGTGGCAAGAATTTCTGTTGGTTTTTCTATTGTTAAATTACCTACTAATGCTTTAGGGGAAAAAAGGAGAGTTGACAAACTCACCAGTAAGAAATTTTCAAGGTAGATTAAAATGAAAACTGGCTATGAGTATTCTTCATTTTCTCACCTAATCTAGACATCTGCAAAGTAATGCAGAAAGAGAAAAGAACCATACAGATGCATCCACAGAAATGTCACCATTCAGAAAAATATCTTGGTGTCACTGTGAGTAGTTCTTGGAAGGTATCAGCTCAATCCTTAGTAGTGATCAGGATGATAAATAGGATGTAAAAGACATTAAAGAAGACCTAAAATAAAACCAGAAAAAGGCTTGTGTGTAAATCCACAATGTGCCCAGGTGTTGCACTCTGTGATAACTGTCTTGAATACAGGAGAAGTTGAAATAGGACACATGAAAGCTGCGAGAATGGTCGTAGGCACAGAAGGGTTTCTTTGCCAAGAGATTTAAATGCAGGTTGGAAAGGACCCCTGGGATCCCCATGTCCAGACTGTACTCCTGCTGGCACCATGGCACACAGCTTTTTCATGTGTTGCATGTGTTTCTCAAATGCTGCCAGAGAACTGTCTGGTCCCTGAATGCAGAAAGCTTGTTCAGCTCTACCTATATGTCAGTAGACAGCTGTCCTACTCTTGTTACACCACCTATTGTGCATTCCCCCTGTGTTCAGCAGTGTCATTCATCCTGAAAACTGACTATATTCTAAAACTATTTTTTTTGGGTTGCATCTGAATTATCTATCATATCCACTGAAAAGCTGCCCAATTTTCCTTTCCCCGTCTCTTTTATGTTTGTGAAAACCCTTTTTCATATTTATTTTGACATCAGGGAAGGGAAATTTTTGAGTTTTGGCATCTGTGGGACATATGGGGAGAGGTAAGCATGTAAAGTGTCTGAAGTCTTTGCTGTTTCCCAGAGTCCTCATTAAAGGAAGGAAGGTGCAGAGGAATTTTTTGCTCATACTGTTCAGAGAGATGGTTATGAGATAATCACTGGGAGAGAAGAGTTCATGATTGTTTCTGTTGCAGAATAATTAGGCTGACAAAATCCCCCATATAAATACAGTTAAAGGAACTCTTCCCTTTTGCTATATCAGTTTTCTTTATCTGGGAAACAATTCCGTACCAGTGAAGCCCCTTTTTTCCATTTTTCCTTTTTTTGTAAAAATCAAATCTGTGCAACAATGAATCAGTAATAACAAAATCACTTCCTCATTGTAGCCAGATACAATTTTAATTGAGGATGTCTGTTTTAAGTGGGCCAAAATATTTTATATAATGTATGTAGGAAAAGAAATTCCTTCATTTTCATTGCTTGATGTTATTTTCTTGCTTGTTAAGTTCTTGAAACGCTTCACAAATCAGTGGAAGAGGTCTTCAGTGATCCACATAACCATTTTACATCTGTACTACTAAAATACATCCTAGAGACTATTCTCTGGGAGTCAGGGGAAGGCTCTGGGCAGTCTCTGACTGTGAGACTGGGAGTATGTCAGAAGAGGTGAGGTACTGCCCCGGTCCATGGAAAATACATTTGCAATTCTGGTGCTGCTTCTTGTTTGAAGCACACAGGTAGTGCCAGGCCCAGAAAAGGCATCCATCTGGATCAAATAAAATAATAGTTAGAATTTGATGCTTTTGTTTCAGAGGCCAGACCAATCTCTTGATGAGCCACCCTTTCTGTCTAAGGACACAGCTTAAATCTGCCTAGAAGCTGTCTTTTTTAGCATTAATTGGGAGTTTCTGATTTTAGGGCTGCTGAGCATTGCACTAACGCCCAATCTCTAGCTCATGTGGAGCATCTTTGGTGACTGACCTAGACAGGAATGTGAACTATAGGGGATATCTTGTCCAGATTTTGGCTGTATTTTACAACCACAAAAGTGACTGTATCATTGATGAATGAAGAATGTCATTCACTGCAGTGAATGTCCCTCTCACCAAGAATATCTGCTCAAGAGCTTTGGCTCAAGGGTTTGAAGATGTTGTAGGCTGGCATGAAGGACAGGCTGGTGAGTGCTGTAGGAGAGCTCCACAGTGCTGTGAGGGATTGTAGGATTTTCCTCACCTGATCTTTGCTTCCTTCTTTGTTTTGGGAGAATGATGCTGGTTGGTCTGAGAAAACAAACACTGCCCAGTTGTGGGGAGTTAAATCAATGCTGAGCTCCAATGCCAAGGGGGAAGAGTCTTGACTGAGATGTGAAAAAGGAGAAAGGATATGGGGCAATGAGAGCTTGCTTGCCTTTGAGTAAAGGGTGGTGGTGGTACCAGCTGTGGCTTTGGGTGACACAGTGGGCACAAAGGCTTTCCTCATAGTGGGATTCAGAGGAAGGTGATGGTGTGTGCAGCAGGCTTTCCTGCAGTCTGGATTCTCTTTCTTTGTGGTGCAGAACAGACACTGACAGACAATACAGCAACTGCTGTGGATATCAGGCAAGCTCTGATCTGCACCGTGGTGTTTTGTGGGGGAAAAAAAAAGCCTGAGCTCAGATATCCCCTGTGGGGTGTGGATCCGTCCTGCAAAATGCTCATGGGAAATCCTTCTCAACAGGCAGAGGGGACAGCTCATTCAAGATGAGCATATTTGGAGAGGGTACTAGTTAGAAAAGCATAAACCTGACCCTGATTTAGGGTTGGTAATACTGCACTCTCTGTTGGCATGTGGAATAATTAATTTTTGGCTATTTAAATAAATAATGTGATAGTGCAAGGACGATGGGCTGGCATTGCTCTCCAAAAGACAAAAGAAATATTAAACTTTGTAATGCTCCCACACCACTGCAAATGCTGAAAAAACAGCTGTAGCAAGTCAGTGGAAACACAACTGTGTGGTATTTCTTTTGTTGCCATCACATGCTTGGCTGGAAGGACCATAAGCTGTGTTTGTGTCCTTATGTTCAGACTTAGAAAAATGCAGGATTCTCTCTTCTTTTTCCTTAGAATAAAAAAAAAAAAGAAACTCCAAGGAATTTAACCTCTGTGCAACTGTGTACTTTTTCCTAACACAAGACTCACTAACACTTTGTGATGCTCTAGATCCAGGATATTAAATTCCAGCAGCAGGTGTGTTCAGAGCTGCGGGGGTCCGGTGAGGAGGTTGTGTTCCTTGGCAGAGATTTTTTAATTATCACCCTTGCTAAGGTGAGTGGGAAATTCTGTCTAAAAATCATCAGCGTGGAATGACAGAGAATTTTACCTCTCACTTTCTTATTCTGTGGGAGGAAGTTTAGGGCACTTGGTGTTCACTTTTAATGCTGCTGGATAAACTAATGACTGTCACCAAGATGAGTCTGAAATCTAAATCAAAGTCTTGTGTCAGATTTTATTTCTGAATGGGCCTGAAAAAAATTCTGGAGGTCTTGTACACATCTACCGACAAAATTATCTTGCTAAATATCTTAAATCAATTGCAAATATTTCCATTTACTCAGCCCATTCATCTATCCCTATTTAGAGGGATACCGCCTCTGTTTTGTCAAGAAGTGCCACTTTTCTACCTCATACCTCCTATTTTTATGGTTAGTCTGTTTCTGTGAGATTAAAATGTATTTATTTTCTCAAAACACTTATTTCCAAATAGTGCTGCCTGCCCGTCTCTTCTTTCAAATGCATATTTAAAGAATATGAAGAAATGACAAATTTGAAGAAAATCAGGCTCATGGTATTTAAAAATACATGTGTAGACTTGCTCTTTAATTAAAACCTTTTTCCTAACAATAAAATGTAGATCTAGCTGATACTTTATTGTGTTGGGTTGTGATAAAAACACATTGACTAACAGCTACTCCAAAAATTCCTTTAAGAAATGCCTTTAGTTAAACTTCTGCAGCTAAGCTCTTTTAGTTTGAGCATGAAGAAGGTGCAGGGTGCTAACTAGGCACGCAATCACTGGGAAAACTATAGGAACTTTCTATAGCCTATTGTCCTCCACAGAGTTTTATGATCTGCTTAGCAGTCAAGGAGCCCAGACTCTTTTTAACCTCAGCTTAAACAAATCCTTAAAAATTCAAGGTAAAAGCACTTTGGCGGTAATAAGAGAGATTTCAGTTTGACATTTTAACCCTAGAGTAAGTTTAGGACTTGAAATGGTGGGAACAGATTTGTATCTGGTGATTTCAAGAGGAGTTTGCAGGATCTGGTTCCCTCCGCAGACCTTTCCTTGCTCTCTGCTCAGACTCCTGGAGACCCTTTTCCCACCTGTATCCCCATGCCAGCTCTCATGCTACGTCCCACGAGCTGCTCCCACACTCTGCAAGCTCCAAACCCGGCCAGGTGAGTCAAACCTGCCCCTGTTGCTGAGGTCTCAGCTCACAGCCTTGCACTTGCTGCTTAAGATACAAATGATTGGTGTGGTGGTTTTCATATAATAACTTAATGGTTTTAATACTCATCTCAGAAGTGGTCGAACTTGGGTTTGGGTCCTCCTTCTCCCAAGGGATATTCAAATCCACCTGTCCCTTCCCAGGCTGTAGGCAACCTCTCAGCCCTTCCTATTGAAGTTGTGCCATGGTGCAGAGAAGGATTCGCAGACCCGGAGAGGAGAAGCAAGTGGGGGCCTGACTGCTGCCTACCTAAAGGGAGGTGGGGAGCAGGTATCTGGCAGCATTCCCAAGGCTGCTTACTATATAATTTGCATTAAAACATCTCTGGATAAAAGTCAAAACCAGCCCTGAAGGCAAAGTCCAAACCCAGTGCCTCTATCCACAGGGAGAGGTTGCAACCACCTTTCCCTGGCAGCAGGTGCTATTTTGGTGCCACCCCAGCCACACCCTCTTCCTCCAGCCACGTCTTTAAATGAACTCAGGGTGGCTGCTCCCTCACACCAACACCAGAGCCAGCTGAGGAGACCTGGCCGTGCCCACCACTCCCCAGTCCTGAGGAGGCTGCTCAGGCATCAGTGCTGACAGGTTCAGCTTGGCCACAATGTTCGGATCTCAGCACAGAGGAAAGAAAACTTGAGGTACCCAAATACCTTCTTTTGGTGAAAAAGTTGGTTCCTGTGGACTGTTAGGTTGGAGGAGGGGAGAAGTCATGGCTCATTTAGTTCTGCATTTTAGACTTGGAATTTCCTGTTGTGATACTCTTCAGATCCCTTTGTGGCTTTAAGGACCTTGCCTAAGGTGAATTGAGGGCTTTTCATTGTGAGATGTGACTGAAGGACGTGCAAGGTTGACTTCAGTTCTGGAGTGTCCAATTCTCTTTTGAAAATTACTTCAGTTTCACAGTCATTTAGAAGCTTTAGAAATTTTCCCCTTTGCTTGTCTCTGCCTTCTTGTGTATAAGAGATAACACCACCTGCAGGACCCACCGTATGTTAAAGAAAGGAAGGACAGCTGCTGAAGGACAGCACTGAGTGTTAACTCGCTAATGGAAAAGTTGGGCAGATGAGAAAAGTTGGGAAAAGTTACACCTGCTGGTGCCCTGGGTGAGAGTGGAATATCTTTAAAAGAGACACCTTTGGCTGGCAGTGGTACGATGTGCAGATGAGAATGTGTGTCATTTTCTTTAGGCTTAAAGTGAGCAGCTTTCAGCACGCAGGAATGAGGTTGTTGAAGGCTGATTCAAGTTATTTATGGACTATATAGCACAGGGAAGGCATTTGTTGGGGCAGTTTGAAAGGCTAGAGTTTAAACCAAACTCACCTCGCTAGACCTTTTCCAGGCAGAGCCTGGGTGACCTTCCTCCTGGGTTGGTATGACATGTCTCCCTCCTCACTCCCCTCCCCACATGGTGCCTTGTCCTGCCAGACTCTCTCTCCCCAGATGTGAAGTTCTGCTCTGGGTCGGTGATCTGCTCTGAGGAGTCCTGCGTCGACTTTAAGGCTCATGGAGGATCTTCTGTTCCTAGGACAGCAGGTACTGAAGCTTTTCTTCCACACCATAAAACTCTTACAGGTATAAAAGTGCAGGTTTGTGTGCCGAGCCTGTGCTTTTCTTCTGCTCCTCTGAAAAGCTGGGGAGGGGAATGGAGCTAAGTGGTTCAGGGCTGCAACTTCTGAGTGTGTAGAAGGTGCTGTGTTGTCTTCTCTTCAGCCAGAGGAGGTCAAGCTGGTCACTGTTTCAGTCCCTTGTAGGGAGTCACTTCACAGGCTGGTGCCTCCTGGGCAGAGGAGCTCCTGGTGTGACACCTGCTCTCCGTGGTGATCACTGACCTGGCCTTCCACAGGGTTTAACCGGTCGGTGCTTTGTCCTTGAACCATTTGGTTCCTTCTGAGGCACTGCCTCTGAGGGTGCTCTGTGGATGGACCATTTCAGAGATTTTAGCTGGTAGGCTGGACGGGTCTACTTTAAAATGTGTTGACTTTTTTCTTCATGTTTTAAGAATCCAACAACTTTTTGTGCCTCATGTGGGGACATGCCTTCTTGTAGCTCCATATTGGACTTACCATTTCCCCTTGCTTTTACCTGCAGAATTCCCTGAGGAGAATATTGCCTTAAAGACAAGCAAAGTAATTTTTTTTTTTTTGTGATTCTTATGTAACACTACAGGACACAGAAAAACAACTTGTGGCATCCAAGCATGGTTTTGATTTTTAGAAATCTTGGTTTTGTGCTGAGATGGTCCAGTCTGTAAGGACATGCAATACATTTCTTAATTTTTGGAGGGCAACTACAATGCTCTTCCACTTTGTGAGGTTTAATGTGCATGTAGAGACCTTTCCCTAGGCTCTACGGTGACACCATGGTCCAGTCTTGCTTTAACTGTTCCTTCTTCTCCTCTTCCAAGATTTATGTTGGAATAGTCACTGTTAGAAAGCAACCAGGTAAAATAATGTGCATGTGTGTATATATATATAAAAGTATAAAAACTGCGTGTATTTATATATGTGTGTGTGTATAAATAAATAGCAACACAGATGTTGGCTCTCTGTCAAGTGTAAATGAAAACCTTATTCATAAGATTTGCTTACAGTTTTACTGTGGTTTCATACTGAATTGAGCAATTGGGAATGAAAGAGAGTTGATTTTTTTTTTTTACGATTTCTGAGTGCACTGCAATCATATAATGTTAATAATCGGAACTAAAGCTGATCTTGCTTTCCCATATTGTAGCACACTGAAAGTATTGGGAGGCATCTAAATTATCTTAAAAGTGAGAGTGCTTCCAGAAACTTTGACTGGTAACTCACACTGCCTGTAGTATTTTAAATGCTTAGATGGGAACTTGTATGTGATGCCTGCCTTAAGGACTTCTCATTTGTAAGATAAAAACAACATAGGGAGGCAGAATAGAATATAGCACAACAATGTTTCTAAAAAATTTACAGTAATGAGATGTATAAAATACTCTCAAAATAATCCCGATAGTTGTGGCGATCAATATTCAGGCTTCTCTTCTGCTTTGACAGTAGAAGAGGCTTGAAAATGTGTATTTCTTTCAAACCAAACACCAGTAAGTGTAAGCCTGATCCTGCTTTTGGGACCATGAATTTTATTACTGAGTGAAGCATCTGGTTCTGCCATTCCAGGGGGTGTTTTCTGTTGCTTCAAAACAAAAAAAGCTTTTTGGACCTTTCTTTCAGCTTTCATCTCTGGTTAAATGACTCCTTTAACCCTGCAAGGCACTGCAGAAAAAGTACATTAATTTTTCCATCTGGGGGTCTGCCATGCCCCAGTGGTTACGGCTTTTACCCCGAGGCTGGAGGAAGCCTGGATGTCAATTGCTGTTATCTGATACCTGTGTACAATACCCAGAGAGGCGCTGGGTGGATCAGAGGTCAGGGATGAAGCTACAGATCGGTCGATGAAAGAATTTGGCTATTGTAGAAGCAGGTTAAAGCAGGGATCAACACAAGTTACAGTGGCTGGTAATTGGTGGCTGCTTGTGGTATATCTCCAGATTTCAGGAGGCAGAGAAGATCAGAGAATTCCATGGGAACATTTCATGTGACATCAAGCAGCTCTTGTCAGACTTGCTCCTTTGTTTTCAGGAAGGCAGGATGATATTTTGGAAAACACTCATCGCCATTTTGCTCGGCTGGTTTTTACAGCCAGGAGAAATGGATAAAGGTTTGTCTTGTCTCATTTATAGAGAATGCCTGAAGTCCTCGTTTCTCACATGTGTGTTGGGTTGTCCAGTCACTCCAGCTTGTGTATTCAGTGGTGCTGCCAGATCAGCACTTCACTGAAGTTCTCCTTAATGGACTCGCAAAAAGTGATAAAACACTCCAGAAGAGGCCTCAAGGAATGATTAGTTTAATCTTCAATTAGTTCCTGCTGAGACTTGATGAGAAATCATTTGACAGAGTAAGCATGAGCTTCAATATAATGTGCCTGTCCAGTTATCATGAAGCACAGTGTGCAGAGAGCTAAGAGGTTGCAAATGGAGAAAACCATTACACAAACATTGAATGTTTTAGACTGCTGCCTGTGATGCATTTTTGGTCTGTTTGAGTGGCTTCAGCCACTGGGAAATTGCTACTGGGCATTAAAGTCAGCGTGGGGAATATTTTCATCTGTATGGCTGGTGACAAGAGGCAATTGTACTTTTTCTGCCCTTGCTTGGCAAGGTTTGTGGATCAGGCTGTTGAGCTCTTTTAAAACCACAGCAAAACAGGAACTTAAGCCAGTCCAAGTAGTTTTTATAATAAGAGGAGTGAGGTGAGGGGAAAAGAGGGCTGACTTTTAAAGTCCTTTGGAGTTGGCCAATTGCCTCTAATAGCAGTTGCACAAGAGTGCCTCCCCTGGGAAACAAACCATGTCCTCCTGTTTGCACAGAGAATGGAAAACACTGGCCACTAAAAGAGAATGAGACACTGTGCTGTGAACTGGTTTGTAGTTTTGTAAATTGTTTAGTCTTGTTTCTCTACAATCAGATGGTGGTGCCTTGTTTCTTTGTTTAGGTCCCTTGTCCTACAGTCATTAAAGCTGTATTTTATAACTAAAGAATCCCAACCTAAGCAATTGAAGACTTGCTAAGAACATGGGGATCCTTCTGGCTATGCAGAAATCTGTCAACTGAATGTTCAGGGATGAAACAAAATAAGAATTCCCTGGTGCCATTCACATCTGCCATGGACTCCCTTCAGACAGCTTGTCTGTACTTGCATCTTCACGCTGCATGTCTCCTGCATCTGTGTGGTTTTAGGTTCCATACGCTTCAGGTCTGCACCTCCCCCTCAAACATTCTGGTTTTAGGTTTCTTATTTAAGATGCATTTGCCTGGTCCACTGTTGAGTTGGGCTGGAAATAGGTTCAGCTCTCCAGTACTGAAAGTCTGGTTTGTAGCTCTTCAGTTTTGTTAATCTTCAGAAAAGTATTTGCTGACCTACAGGAGGCATCCTTTCTGCCCAAAAAAACGTCATTTGAGTGCTTGCTAATCTGCCACAGGTGAACTGAGGCCAGTTAATCCATAATTTAATCTCTTTGATTGCACTTGCATGATTGACTCAGCTGAGAAATTGATGGTGTCAGGTACTCTGTCACTCCTTTTGGCATAGCCTTGGCTTTGCTTTCATCAGGGGAACTTCAGATTGGACATTAGAAAAGGATTCCTCACTGAGAGGGTGCTCAGTCACTGAACAGACTCCTGGAGAAGTGGTCATGGCACTAAACCTGGCCTAGTCCAAGGAGTGTCTGGGCAATGCTCTTGGTTATACAGTTCAGTTTTTGGTAGTCCTGTGAGTAGCAGGGAGTTGAAGATTCTGATGGGTCATTTCCCAATTGAGATATTCTATGATTCTATGAATAACCACATTGCAGTGGGTATTTATAGCCAAGCAAATGGTGCTGCTTTTCCCTACACTTGGGACACATCCTCTGGGTTACAACACTCNAGTGCTGCTTTTCCCTGCACAGACGTACACTTGGGGCACATCCTCTGGGTTACAACACTCAATGCCCCACTGACTGGCACTGGGCAGGATTTTAAAACCACTGATGGTATTGGACAGCCCACCTTGGACTCGGAGAAGTTTGCATCCAAGTGTGGTTTGTGGAGGTGTATTAGTTCAGGAGAATTTATGAAAGTAAGCCAGAATGCTCCTGTGCCCGCTCGGAAATGTGTCCCTGGTCTGTGGGCTCATGGCTTTGCTGGCAGCACTGCACTGCAGCCAGGAGAGGAAGCAAGGACACACTCCTTGGTTCAGTTTTAGCCAGAACAATGGAAGATAATGCCTGGATCAGTTTTAGGGGCTAAGGCTGGAATATAAACTGAACCCTGGTGGATGGAGAGTGATGGGAGCAGAGTAGCGTGTGATAAACAGCAGAGAGCCAGTGAGAAGGGAAAAGAGCTGGAAGAAGCCACGAGTCAATGAGGAATGTAACAGCAATTGCAGCCTGGGCTTATGGTGAAGGCAGCGAGGGGAGATGTTGGGTCCTGAGGCAGAAGAGTGGCTGGAGGGCACACGTGGATGTGAAAGGGGATGACCAGGAGGAAATAAGACTCTGCATCCTTTAACCAAAAGGGATCACAGGGCCCCAAATACTGCAAACCACTGTGTTAAAAGGGGCATTGTTACACATGCATATTGCAATAAACCTTTCTGCGTTGAGATGGATCATTCTCCTGCCTGTCACAAAACCTGAGAGCTGATGCTTAAGTTCCCAATCCTGTCTTTGTCTTGGAGATGCTACCCAGTGTTGTGATAGCTGAAGAATTTGTGTGGATCATCTGCACAAATGCAGAAGTCATCCTTTTAGGGGAAGGATTTGCAAATACAGACCACACAGAACTTCATGGGCCCCATCAGTAGCTCTCAGGGGAACTTTAACTCCCCTGAAACACTTTGAGCATGGCATTGGGAATAAAGTGTAGTTCAGTCCCCTGGAAGGTGTATATGCTTCCAATGTAAGGATATGGATGCTGTGGGATGGGTGATGCTGCTGTCAGCCCATCCCAGTAATGGCATCTGCCTCTTTCATGGTCTCAACTTCTATTAGCAACCACTTAAGTAGATAAGCCTGTTTGCTATCACAGCATGAGGGTGCTGGTGAATTTGGTTTTACTTACCTTTTTGGCAGTTCTCAGATGAGGCAGGCTTTTAAGAATACTTTTAAGAGTACTGTCTGAACTTTATAGGTTGCAACACTTTTCTTGAATTTCCATTCCTGAGGCTGCCTAGCAGTAATAGCCAAAACACCATTTACATTTTAGTATTTAAATCTTTTATGAACTGATATGAAAATCTCCAGTGTCCTAAATATTTTATCTGAAATATTTTTTTTAAATTTTTAAATTTTCCTCTGAGGAGCTTGAGAGCTGAGTGAACCCTTGTGAGGGGAAAGGGCTGCACTGGGAGTAGGCTGGGGTCCCCAAGCAGAAATGCAGGGTAGTCAGAAAAGCTTCTGCCTTTCTCCACTTGGCAGACATCTTTGGATTTTAATGCTTTTTATTTTGAAAACCTGAGGGTGATTAAACTGCAGAACAGCAGGAGCTGATCCCGTATGTGTCCCGCACAGAGACGAGCGGGTGCGAGCTCCCCAGGAGCTGCTGGGCTCACCTGGAGCATGGCTGTGGGTTGAGGGCAGGGATGACAGGGGGCTGGTCTGGCCTTCCCACGACCATTGCCAGCCTTGGCAGGGACTCAGGCAGAGGCAGTGTGGGGATGCAAACAGCTGTGAGGTGGATGCAGCAGGCTGCCAAGCCAGTAGCAGGCTCCGAGCAGCGAGGCCGAGCTTCTGGCAGCGAATTGCCAGCAACTTGCACTGCAGTTCCTCTGAGGTTGCTGGAAAAGGGCCCACACCACTCTTCCTTCTGGAAGAAGAGCAAGCTTGAAGCCACTTATTCAACGCAGCTTTAATGCTTGCTACCACAACGCTGCACGAGCCTGCCTAGCTGGAGCCCTGTGCCAGTGCCGCGCTCCCTGTGCTTGGCTCCCTCTCTGCTCGAAGCTGGGGATGGCTCCTTGCTGAAGAATCCATGGATCAATAACCTCCTCCTAGCATTGAATACCACTGCCTCTCACGCTGCAGTTAGCAAGGGGTGACACCAGCAGCATTAATTCTTGGTGGGATACAAACGATGCTGTGTTCAGCAGCAGCAGCACCAGATCAAACCAGCTGCCGTCATCTGTTTTTTCGTGACATGACTTTTTCCTCCTGCCCTGCTGAGTCACAGGAACGTTACTCAGTACAAGGCACAGGGCAGACTTGTGCACAACAGGAATTATTTTTCTTCTTTTGTGATACACCTCAAATCCAGGCTGGATTAACTCATGGTTTACGTCTAAAGCGAAGTGTTTAGAACAGGTTCTCAGAGGAATTTGCATCTGGAAGAGCAGTATTTGCACAGCGTTGTAGGAGCAGTTTTTAATGAATTAGACACTTTTCAGCATGTAACTTGCTCAAATGTGCTAAAAACCAAACAAGAGCAGGAGGACTTACTGACTAACCCCAGTAAGTAAGCAGGGCCAAAATGATTTCTTTCAAGTGGAATTTGGGAAACCATTCATTGGGAACTGAGTGATTTTCATTGTAATGTGATTTGTTGCTTGCTTGCCAGAAAAGGAGTATGCCTGATACTACATACTGCAGAGTTGTTCCATATGCTAAGGACCTGCAAATTATTTCTTAAGAGTAAGGAAATCTAAGACATTCTCTGTTTGTTATAAATTGAACTGTGAGAATGACACATGTAGAACTGAAGTGCTTTGCTTTCAATATTATATAACTAAATTTTTAATAGTACGGCCCGTCTCCTCCTGTATGCTTGAAAATTTAGGAACATGTGTGACTCCAAGTCCATCTCGTTTGGCATCCTGCCTGCATAATATTGTAAGTGCCAGACGTTTGGGCAGTGATTATTTGTACCTTCTGGACATAAGGGATTTTTTTTCCCCTCTCCAATATGCTAAACTAGGGTCTGTAGCACAAGTGTCTGTGTTTCTGCTAAACTTAAAAAAATAAAGTAATTTTAAAAATCTCAGTATTGTAATTTTTAATCTAATTACTATCAACATACCAGCCTGTACCTGGTTTCTCCTAGCAGTGGATTCTCTGGGTTCCCCGCAGTCCACAAGCTCCTTCTTCGAAAGCCCCATGTAATTCCAGTTCTCCCCCTTGCCTGCTAATGCTCCTGACCTGACCACAAAAACTGCTGAAGCCTCATTTCCTAGCTTGTCTGCATTCACCTCGCTGTCTCTCGCCATCCTCTCTCCAACTGAATGCCGGTGCAAAGCTGGCTTCCATGGTTACTGCTAAAATAGGCAAAGGAGATATTTTTGGTCAGAATCTGCCAGTTCAGCAAGATCAAAATGCTTTTGGGAAATGTTCTGAATACAGTGAAATTTAAGCAGGATGTTTCTCACAGAATGAAATAAAAAACCTCTCCAGCTTCCTCCAGCTTACCTGCACCTTCCCAGAATACAGTCCTCCTGGGCTGTGCCCAGTGCCCTGCTCCACCATCAGGGAGACCTTTCACTCAGTCAGCCCTGTGGCAGGGCTTTTGTGTGGAAACCTTTATTTTTCTTGGTTTTGTTCTAAGTGTTGTCCTATCAAAATCTTCTCTGCCCCGCATCAGCCAGGATGGCTTTCCTTCAGCCAGCCTCCTCCACAGCACCCATTTCTGTTGTCAGACTTCTGTGCAGGTGTTACTTATTTTAGATGTACATCAAAGCTATCCAGCCATGCAATGTCCTTTGCTCAGTGATGTGTTGCTGTCACTTATCCCTTCTGGTCTCTCTTGTTTGTTTCCGTTGTGGCATGTCCCAGTTAAGTTGCATGCCCTCTGAGGAAAGGGACTGCCCTTTTTTATGTATCTCGAGACATCTACTGGCTTTCCTCAGCCTGAATAATTTTTTTCATTCTGTATTTGTAACAGACCCTCCTGCAGTTTGGATAGCTTTGGGCTTCCTTTGTATGCTGCTGTATTGTTAAAATTCCCTCACAGGCAGTAGGAAGGCACGAGCTGTGTCCGTGTGCAGCTCCACAACACTGACCTGATGGCTCTGTGTTCACAACCTTATGGTTTTCTGTTGCCTCTGTGCCTTTACAAACCCCCATGACTCCACCCAAGGAGACTGGCAGACTGAACAGTGCATGGATCTTACTGGAGTTCCTAAGTCAGGCATCCTGACTTAGGTGCTTCCCTACTTCTGGGTGAGCTCCTCATTTCCAGCACTCTCCTGAGCACAGCAGCTTCACTGTTGGTTTAATGGAGGAGAAAAAAAGGCAGCTTCTCCACCTGATCATCTGTCCCAGCCTATCTTCTCTAGCCAAGCTTTTCAGACGTAGTAGAAGAATATTTCCTCTCCCACAGAGTATTTAATAGAGTATTTCGTCTCTCATAGAGGATCCTGAGTTGGAAGGGATCCACAAGGATGCCCCCCAGGACATGGATGTCCTTCTTGGCTGCCAGGGCACTGCTGACTCATATTCCACTTGCCATTGACCAGGATCCCAGGTCCTTTTCCACAGTTGTTGCTCTCCAGTGTCTTGTTCTCCAGCCTGTCTGTACTGGGGAACTGCATTGTATTTAACCACCTTTGCAAATTGCAGTAGGCAGCTATCAGAGATACAAAACCCATAATTTTCTGTTAGACTGTAGAAAGTGGGCTTTTTAGCCCAATGGATGGTGATATGGGGGCAGGAGACAGCCTTGCAACACATGCAGCCTTTTTGAACTTACAACATAGTATCTCACTGCAGTGCAAACTCCAAATGGTTGGTTTGTTTTTAGACAAACGCATACATAGCATTGCACCCTTTCAGGCAGAGTTATCAAGGTGTGGCTGCACTGAAATTCCCAGAGAATGAACACCTGCTCTGCAGTCACTATACAGTTTCAATATTTGTTATTATCCCCATGTGTTAAGCTCCTGGTGGGCCAGACCAGAGGATTGCAAGGAGTGGTGGCCAGCCTGTTCTTTGGGTGATCTTGCTTTTAACAGCTTGCCCCAAACAGAAAGAGTGCAAGCAGCTTTTTTTGTTGGTGAGGTTTTGTTTGTTTTTTTTTTTAGTTTTATGCAATCAAGATTACATAAAATACAAGATTACTCAAAATAGTCTACTGAGGTACCCATGTGTTGTAGAGTTGGACCTGTGTCTTCGAGGGATGATGCTCCTTCAGCAGTAAATTCCTCCTTCTGGTGTCACTGCTCCAAGCTGCTGCCTAAAAGGCTGTTTGCTGCCAATTGGTTTGAAGATTCTCCTGAACCAAAGCTCATGTTCTTCCATTTCTAAAAATCCCAATAGGCAGCAGCCTGTGTAGACAGTTCCCATGTGGATTTCAGACACAGAAGTACATTTAGGAGAAGTTGCAGAAATTTCTTGTGTTCTAATGGAATAAATTCTCATTTGCCCCTAAGTTTCTGCCTGACTTCTACCACAGTCCCCATCAGCAGGATTGGACATGTGCTTCTGTAATCACAATGTAATGGCTCACAGTTTGTGGGCTGGGCTCTGGTGCTGGAGTGACTGGAGCCGTTATTCCCCTGCAGGCACAGGGGAAAACACCATTCCCTAAAACTTGGCTAAAGGAAGTTTTATTTGGCATGCATTAGCCCACTCTTGCAAAGCTGAAGGCTGTATACACAGTCAGTTAGCACAGATCACCTGAGGTAAAGTCAACAGATACGTAAGGATTAATGGAGTTGTCTGAACTCTGATAGCAGCATTTATAGGAGAACTTCATTAGATCCACATCTGCAAATTATAAACCCTTCTACCCTGTTTGAGGTTTGTTATCTTTAGAGATCACCGTGAAAGGTGGAACAGCTGTGAGAGCTATTATTCAAGCTGATACATAATGATTGCAAAAAAGGTAGGGTGTTTAGACAGAGGATATGAAGAACAGATTTGCAAGAGGATCATTAAATTCATGTTCCTCTGAGCTGGTATGCATTGAGATACTCAAGCACAGTGAGGTGTTCACAAGAATATCTTCTGGAGTTTTCACAGCAATGCCTATCAGAGGAGGGACTGGGGTGAGCAGGGGAGTGGAGGAGAACTTTCTCCTACAGAGGGAAGTCATGTACAAAAGTGTACCCAGTAACTCTGTTATGGGTATCAGTGGTTTCCAAGACTTTAATGTCCTTATTTTATTGATGAGAACAGTTGCAGCTTCAGTTGCTTGTGGGTTGCTCGGGGCCAGGTTGGTCCTCAGTCCCAAGGAGGCTGGTGCTGGAGCACTCTGCCATCAGGTGTTGGAGGGGAGTGCAGGAGGGGTACCAGTGCCTTCAATCAGAGCTGCAGCTTGTCCTGTCAGTGGTTATTCTGGGTTTGCTGACCAGCCCTTTGAGGTAGATAACAAATCTTGACTGGCCTCTAAGTTGAGGGGGGCAAGAAGCAGCCGAATGCTAATAGAGCTTCTCCTCCCAGTGCCCTCATCCTGGGCAGGGACTGCTCTTGCTGCCACAGAGCTGCACCTCCCCTAAAAGGTTTGCTGGTCCTGTCTTCGCTGTTAGTCCCAACTCAGGTCCAAGGACAAGGGCTCAGTGACTCCTAGGGACTGCCCAAATCCGCAGAACATCAGCAGAAAGAGGCACAGCCTGTAGAGCTGTATTTTCCCTGGCTCTGGCGAAGGCTGCAGGAATTATTTGCGGGTAAAAAAACTTCTCTTGCTTTCAGACCCACGTAGGAAAACAGTCACTTTATCAACAACTTGGCACACATGCTTTGGTGAGGCAGAGGAGGCATGTGGGGTCTCCATAATTATTATCAACGACTGTTTCAGAGGAGGGGGTAGAACCTGGGTCCTTGAAATTTAGATTCCCTTCAGGTGTTGAGAGGAGGGGAATAAGGGAGGTATTATTAGAAAGCATTTCTTTTATTTAACAGATGTTAAATAGCACTATACCACTATATCAATCTGCCAAGTACACTAATAGGAAACAGCATATAGAAAAGCTGAGATCCGAATTTCACAGGGAAAGAACTGCCCCCCCATCCCCCCTCCTTGCAGGATCCCGGGGTCTGGGGGCCAGCACGGAGCACAAGGAGCAGCTGCACATATGCCAGGCACATGTGGATGGAGAGGGGAAGGAATAGTTGTGGACAATGACAGAAAAAACTTGGTGCAGCTGGAAAGGTTTTCGCCCACCCTGTCCTGGTCGTTGTACTTGCAAGTGGATTAAAAATATCCTTAAAGCAGAGACCACACATATCTTTGGGTTTTGACAAGTTGTGTGTACCATGCTACAAGTTTCAGCGGTGTTAATCGGCATTTTCACAATGCAGGCAGTTTAAAGTCTGGAGGAGAAAAAACAAACCTCTACTGGATGATTAAAGGTTGAAAACAAGCCTGGCTTTGCAGTAGTGTATATAAGTTCCAAACCAGACCCAGAGCGATGGTATTTTCCTCTTGGACTCTGCATTTCTTCCTTAAACTTGTCCTGGTGATCCCCAGCCACTGGCTGTGACCACAGACAGTTGAGGTTGGCACGGTTTTAGTAACAGAGCTGCCTGAAGCCCAAGGTTAAGTGATGGGAATTTCAAAACAAAACAATAAATTAATAAAATGAACGTGTCATCAGCTGATCCTCTTCTGACCACCATCTGTCCCCTGATCATGTGACGTCTCCCAGCTGGCCACCCAAGAGACAAACCATGCAAGATCATCATCACAACATATGCTGCTATTTACACATTTTTAAAGGTAATAGTTGCTAGGCTGTCATATTAGTAGTTAAAAGCAGTTATTTGGAAGCTAGGGGATTTTTTCTTTATTTCTCTCCCTTTTTTTCCCTTAGGAAGGCAGTGACTCAGCAGGTGTAATTCTAACAGAGACATGTTCAGGGTTGGATCAGTGGAAGTTCCTATGTACAGTATATGTAATTGTACCCCCCACCCCCCACCCTGTTCTATGGTATGCTGTTGTGCCTTTTGTAATATGCAGTAGAATAAATAAAATGGAAAGAAGGCAATGGTACCACAAATGTCACTAGTGTACCTTTTAGGAACATTATGTGCTCTCTTTGCCATCTCCAGGATGCAAACGAAGCCGTGCGTTTTTAAACTATTGTTAAGATCAAGGATGTGGTTATGAGAAGACTTACAATTTATAGGATACTTAAGCATTAAGGATTGAGGCATAGAACATTTCCTGGGGATTAACGACTGACTGGGTGAGCCTCAGGCCATTAACCCCTGCCTGCCATTAATCTTCAGGAAATGCCCTGCAGTGAGTCGTTATTGCTGTTATATGCTGAAACAGAAAAATAATAATAAGAAAGGTCCGTGGATTATTTATTTATATTTTACATAACACAATTCTATTGGGACTGTAGGAAATGAACATCTTTCTCTTTAGCTGGTCGTACTGCTGGAATTAATGCAGTTCCTGCATCTCACTCTTTTGTGGAAGATTATTGTAAGATTGCAGGAGTGTAAGTGGGGCAGGATTTGGCCCACTGCTTGTATTGCAGTGTTTAATACAATGAATAAACCCTGCTTCTCTGATATAACTGCTGGCACAATTTAGCCCTATATAAAAACCAGCTCAAAATGCTTGTTTTACAGCAAAGCAATTTATTCACAGTTCTAAGCATCTCACAGCCTTTTTTTAACTCATTGAATAATCCTTTTAGGTTGCCCATAAAGCAGGTGAAATGCTTCTGCTGCAGTCCTAAGGCAGAACACAGGCTGCATAAATAGCATCTAAATTACTAGGAATACAAAATACACATACAGTAATACATACCTACAAAGGCAAATTCATACTGACAGGACTGCAGTGTGTGCTTATCAGCAGCAAAACATCTCGGGGAGAAAAAAAAAGTGGCTTTATATTGAAATTTTGTATATATTTCTCTTTATATAAACACTTAAATACTATTTTTTGCATGTTCTAAAGCCCAGATGCAGGCTCCTTTTTAATGAGCCTGCCTGCTTAAGCATTTATTAGCTTAGAGATGTATAGTTTTCATAAAGCTGACTGATTCTTTTTGCAGAATATCTTTGCAAAAAAAAAAGGGTTTTTTTTGTGTACATGGCCTCAGTCCTTGCAACCTCCTAGAGAGTCTGTCAAGGCACAACTTAAAAGCTCGTTCAGGCGACCATGACCCCCTGCTAGCAGATTGTCTGCCTAAAAGGTAAGGGAAAGCTAAAAAAGAAGTAGAAACTTAAAAGTAGCTTCTCAAAGGCTGCATAGATCTTTTTTTTTGTTAAACCTAAAGTGTTTAAAAGCTTTAATATTGATGGCCTGTCAACTTTGTCCTGATTCTTTGGCTTTCAGTTAAAAGGTTTTTGTTGTTGTAGCTTATGCAGTTGCTCTGTTGCTATGGAAACGTGACATCAAAATGACGTTTCTCTGTTTAAAAGCTTTTAACTAAATTCCTGCCTGTCAGATGTAGGCCCCATTTTGTGCACTCAAGCTTCAAGCTGTTGCAAAAAGGTTTCATATGTTCTGTTGTCATTCAAATTCTTTATCCACATATGCATGTCTTGCACTACAAAAAACCTAAACTAAAAACTCAATCTATATTAAGTGTCCTCTTTTAAAACCCTTTTAGGTCAGTCAGCAATGGCTGCAGCAGAAATTCCCAGTTACATTGTCTCTTCTCAGACTGAGAAACACAGGAGGGCCAGAAACTGGACTGATGCAGAAATGAGAGGTTTAATGCTGGTTTGGGAAGAATTTTTTGATGAGCTGAAACAAACTAAAAGGAATGCCAAAGTTTATGAGAAAATGGCTAACAAACTCTTTGAAATGACTGGAGAAATTCGCCACGGAGAGGAAATAAAGATAAAAATTACAAATATGACATTCCAGTACAGGTAAGCTTCAGTTAATTCTTTTTATTTTAAGAGATTTTAGCAGGGCCGGCGCAGTGATTTTTTGCCTTTCAGAAAGAAGTCTCCTAGAGGAAATCTGTCGATAAAAGATTAAAGATTGTTCATATCGCTTTTAAAATTCTCTCTTGCCAGTGCTGTTACGTCATTGTTAATTTTCCCCCCCATTTCATGTCAAACTCTGGGACAACTTTGTTTCTTTAAAATTAGCTGGTGTTGTTATGATGCAGAGGGATGGAAATGTATTTAATGGGGAAAAGAGATTTATTTTTTTTTGCTCTTTGCTGAGGGGACTGATTGTGTTAGCTTGGCAGCCAGTTCCTTGCAGTGAAACTCCTGCAGTTTCAAGTGGCCACTGAGGATCGGAATTGCAAGGCAAAGTTAAAGGAAAAAAAAAAAAGAAAACTAGAACAGAATAATGTTTGGGGGGGCTGATGCTCCTAGATTTTGGTCTCGTGAGTTGAAGGGTTACACTTCACGGGGCCAAGAATAATTGAATGTCTTATTACTGAGTGACACACATTGCTATAATTATAAGCAGCAGCAGTGAAAGAACTATTATATCTGCAGAGAGAATCAATGTGCACTGTCAATACTGCTCCAAAGGAGTCGGGGGGAGGGCGGAGGTGTCTACAGGGGGATGATAAAGAACAGGCAAGCAGTCAGGAGGGGAAGTTGGCTTCAGAAAATGTGAGGCATTTGTGCATTTGTTGTTTGCAGGGAGAAAAATAATTAGAACTTAACAGAAATATTTCTATACCTTTTTTTTTTTCTTAATTCTTATCTCTGTGAAGCACAAACTGCCTCATACTGGAAATCCTGAGTGGTGATTTGAGCTATGTGCTTGTAATGCAAGAAAATCAAATATGTGACTCTTTTATTTAATCTCTCCTCAAAGCTCATATTAATAATAAAAAAGGTTATTACAGCAGGCAACCATGTTAAAACTGCTCGCTTTTCTGTAAGGCACCCTTACTGTATTTAATGCAGAGACTGCTCATCAAATAGAAAACTAGGGAAAATCCTGTAAACCCCTTAACTTTGAATGTCCTTCTACATTTCTATGATCCACAAGCATGATGTTTAACATCATTTGCCATAATATTAAACCTGATGTTTTGTAGCAAATGCTAACGTCTCCAAAATGTTTAACCAACCCTGCTGTAATCCCTACAGTTTTCTTCACCCAGACTGTAGATGAGAAAGCTGGAAGTAAGATAAATTTTTGTCCAGCATCCCCCAGCAAGTCACACTCGGATGCAGATTTAGAAGTCGGGAGTTGCTGGCTACCAGGCTTTTGCTTAGTCTGCTAAATCTGCAGTCCTCCCTGCTGGGAATTGCATCTCGCGGCACTGAGATTTTACAGGTGTCTGTAGCAGCAACACTGCACGATAGTTAAGTGCCATAATTGCCAAGTGGAATAGGTTATTTGTCAGTCTTTGTTCTAAATTTACAGTGTTGTCATCAATCAGAGAGTCTAATTTTTTTTTCTAATTAATGTTTTTACTTTAAAGTTGCGTTGGGGGAAGGGAAGAAATAAAATCACTTGCATACGTGCACTCTGTGTGTGTGTGAGAAACTGCGCTTTTAAGAAATATCCTTCTGTTTCTGTGAACTTCTAAGATTGCTTCTGTTGCATGTTGTCACTCTGCTTTTCTATTTTGCAGTGCATTGCAGCTCCCTGCTTATTGATTGAGATGCTAATTTAGGAGAGTTAAAAACTGCCTTGTGCTGTCACAGAGCTGTTTCATTTTGTGCTCTGGCATATGAAATGCATCTTCTTATTGTTTGTTCACACGCCTGTGTGCTTTACTGTCAAGGTGAGCTGGTATGAAGAATAGGGACAAGCAGAAGCTATTACTTACAATTTCTAGTTTTCTGGGTACTTTTTGGTGGTGTGTGAGGATAAGGAAGGTTGTGGTGAAACTGTGAATTATGTGAGTGGCCACTGACTGCTGGCTCTGCTGTGAGGCAGCTGAGTTTTTAATCCATGTTCGGGTGCCTGAACGACACTTGAGGAAGATGCTTTACATCACTGTATTTCTGGGCATCATCTGTGGCACAAACTGGAAAAGAAGATCTTGCGAGTAGGAAAATGCTCTATTTTGGGATAATAATGATTTGTAATGATTACGTTGGGTTAGTAAGTGTGACATGGGAGAACGTGGCACCAGTAGCAGGAGTGAGGGGGGGTGTCCTGCACCTCAGTGCTTATTCCTTCCCCCACTTCAGGATCCTTTACTTCTTTAGGCAACTCCTAACAGTGCTGCAGAGGTGGAGTGGCCTCTACTCTTCCTTTAACAGTCAGAAATAAACTGCATTAAAATATTTAATCAGATCATATTATTCAGCTATGTGCCATAATTTCATAAAAGGATCATAAAATCTCTGTCCTACAAATTACTACACATACATATATGGATGAAAAATAAGTATATTTTTCTATAAAAGTAAAAAGCAGTACTTGAATATTTCTGCATGTCTTTTTAACCAAGTTCAGTTTTAAAAATGCTATCACTGGCATGTCTTATCCTGGGACATCTGTTTAAACAGATATGGATGATCTGAAACATATAAGGATCTGAAATACAAAGCAGTGAACATGTTTATAATGGTGTTCTCCAGTTTGAGGATCCTATGGCATTCTAAGAGGCAGTTGAGTAAATGTTGTTTTCTTTATTCTTCTCAGTGAAAGCCATTCATTATGAGCAGAAGGTGTCCAAGTCAGACAAACACATATGCACAAGCAGGGAATGAGTATTTCTTGGCCAATAATTATTGCAGTTGCTGCAGCAAGTGCCACCTGCATGGGTGTGTACAGTGGCAGTGGGCTCAGAGGGGCTCCCATCCCAAGTATTCACCCTGGTTCTGGGTGTGTTTGGATCCCACATGGGATCTTGTGCTGCCAGGTAAAGTTACTTCAGGTGTAGCTCAGTTGTGCATGAGCATCTATCACAAAAGCAATTTTAGGGTGATCATATCTCATTTCTCCACATCTGAGGTGAAAACATTTTTCAGGTGTTAAAATGCCATACAGAAATCTATTTTATCTCATTATTTCCTCCTTGAATTCTTGTGTTTATTTCTGCCTGCCCTATATTTCAGCAAGGTGACAAGAGAATGAGAAGAAGCTTAGAGAACAGGCTGAGATGTGGAAAGCTTTCTTTAGTAGGATAAGTGGAAAAGTTTGTGAATGCTAAAGGAGTTTGTGAATGCTAAAGGTGTATAAAAATATGCACTATTTTTCAGAATGTAAATAAGATTTTTTTTGCCATAATACAAGAAGTTATTTATAAGAATTGCAAGGCAAGAAATGTAAAACTAGTTAAAGTCATATAAATCTGTATTGCAGTGCATAATAAGCATGTGGAACTCATTGCCACTGAAAATCATTGACACCAAGAGACCAGCAGGTTGTTTTAGTATTATTATTATTATTTTTACCGAAGATTAGATTTATTAAATAAAAATACAGATGTTGTTTGTCTTCCAATTAGGTAGAGTTATGAAAGAGAGCAGATTTCAGGATATTACTGGCTGTTGATGGAAAAATAATCATGTGCTTTTATGGGTGAATGTGCCCTCAAAAGCTGTCTGTCAAAATCGTTCTCGAAGTATTTAGCACTGACCTTTGTCAGAAGAGAGTGAGACGATGGACTGATCTGACAGTGGTTCCTCTATTCCTCTGCATTACTGTAGTCCAAGTGCATTTGGAGGAAACTAATCAGGGAAAAATATACCATGACATGAAGTAATTCTTACTGGAGTCTCAGTATATTAAGGGACCATTTCATCCACCATGGAAATTGACTGGGTGGAAAATTCTGCACAGCACCATAGGTGGAAGGAAAACTCTTTCTGCAGGTGTATTTGAGTAAAGTTCTGCTTTTAGGCATTGCTGTAAAATCTGAAAGATGTTCAGTGGATAGATCAGCCACCAGGTTTTTAATGTTCCGCTTCAAAGATACCTGTGTGGTGAGCTGCATGAACCTCCCCATTTATCCATCTTGGAAGAAGGAAGGGCTGAGTCAAGCTTCCTGGAATTCAAAGCAAAGCTTTCAGATGTGCTGGTCATCAAAAGTTTTCCTGAGATTAGCATGCCAGCTCTTGAGGTTTAGCATCCCTTAGGTGTCTGTGCCCAGTTCTTTGTGTTATGCAGCCTTCTCAGGGCTATCAGCTCATGTGAACCTGTAATTATTCCTTCGAAAAGGCAGCTCTGTCCTGTCACTGCTAATGTGCTGATCTCACTGTGGAACAGGGCTCTGTAGCTGCTGTTATAACATTGCCACTGACACAATACACACACTGGCTGATAAAAAGGAAGCAGGGTTTGCATAGCTTGCACAGTGGCCCACAGTTTTGACTGATTCCTTCTGATGTTTAAAAATAAGAACTGTGTGAATGCAAATTTATTATTTTCAAAAACATCAACCTCCCAGAAGCCTAGAAAACAGGATGCAGCTGTTGCTCTTTGATTTGAATCACAGTCAATTAATGTTAATGATTGGTAAATTTGAATCAGTCTCATGATTTGAATGAAAGAGTAGTCTAATTTTTTATTTTCATGTGTACATGGTAGCAATTAAACATTTTTGCTTGTGTAATCCGTTGCTATAGTCTATGACATTATGCAACTGGAATATTTGACCTCTGTTACAGCAAATGATAAAATATGAGTGCAGCCAAATTACTGCAAAAAGTTGAATTTGAATATTTTACTATCTTTCTCTTTAATTTCAATAATTTATGGGCAATGCACAACTCAGTATTGTACTTCCATCATCTTTCTTTTCCTCACCATTGATTGGTTCATAAACAGTTGCTATTTATTATTTATTTTGAAAGCTTTTCCTAGAAACCCCAGGAGATGGATCTTGTATCCATTCCTTAAGGCAAGTAGTAATATCAAATGCTGCAATAATAATAAAAAAGCAATACAACTTTGAGCAAAGCCTAAAAAAATAAAGCAAGTTATAGATTGCTTGCTTTTTGCTGACTAAATAATTATGATTTAAAAAACACCAATTCTTTAGAACATAATATTGTAATAATTTTGTTTTTGAAGGTAGATTAATAGGCTCAGAGAATAAAGTCTGTAAAGAGGTCAATGGCAGCACAAATGACTCAACAGTTGTCTCAGTCTATTCAGTGGAGCATTTTGGCAGTGGGATCTCAAACTCCATTAATTTACTCACTTCTCTGGAATAAGACAAGCAATCGCCTTTCAAATTAACTGTGTTGGCATGCTTTGGGTATTTGTCCACTGGAAATCTGACTTTGATCCCTGAGATTTTGGAGAGAGTTCTCCGTTGCCTCTGCTCTCAGCTGGATTTTAATAGAGCCTCATGAAACAGCAACAGGTCTAGATAAACTCAGTGTGAATTTATTTTGCAAGCTCTGCTGACTTTCTCGCTTCCCTGTGTTTCTTACCTCATTTTTTCTGCCTGGCTTGCTCACTCAGGCAGTGATTTGCCCAGTTTCAAACTGTTAATGTTTGGCTCATCTTGCTCTCTCATTTCTGGACTATTGCATTCCAGCCTTCGTATTGTCCTATTTCTTTTAATATCCTCATGTTTCATTAAAACAAACAAAACCCCAACTCTGTCTCTTGGAAGCAGCTGAGATTGCTGTGATGAGTTACGCTAATGACTGAGGGCAGTAAATTAATCTCTGCTTCAGACTCCAGTTTTTCCAGGGTTACATTTACCTCAATGCAAGCAAAAGCTCTCAGCTGTCTCACTAGGTTTTCTGGACTTCTGGCAGTTGTAGAAAAAATATTTAAAAGTCAGTAAATCCTGGAACTTGATATTAGTGTTGCGAATGCAGCTATTTGGTTTGTTTTACCAGAAAGTTCAACCATTACCACTATTGCAGTGAATGTTCTCCCTATTTACCTCCCCCTGCAGCATTTCTTCCAGAGGACTGACACTCCTTTTTCCCTTATCTTCTCATCTCTTCCTCTGTTTCATCCTTTTTTCTGTGTGTTTGAGCCAGACTCCATACAGGTAGATGATTGCTGCTGGTGCTGCTTTTAAGCTAACACAGTTCTCTTGTCTACCTTCTGGTAGCGATTCCTTTTATTTAGCTCAGAGCTATGGTAGGCAGTCAGAAGTAGAAGAATGAGTATCCATTCAGTGCATTGAGAGCCAGAGAAATACCAGGGTTTATGTAACTGCAACTCTACAGCACTGTGAGCAGACAATAGACAACAGCTCTTCCTTCAAAATTGTCATAGTTCTGTAAAAAAGGGGGTCTGGGTACACAGCTGAGTGCAAACAACAACAAAAAGGTACCGACCTACTCAGGCAAAATGCCTACTGAAACCTTTCCACTGAATCACAGAATGGTCTGGTTGGAAGGGACCTTTAAAAACCATCTCATTCCAACCCGCTCCCATGGGCAGGGACACCTTCACTAAACAGGATTGCTCAAAGCCACATCCAAACTGGCCTTGAATACTCACAGGATGGAGCATTCACAGCTTCCCTGGGCAGCCTGTTTCAGTGGCTCACCACCCTCATTACAAATTTCTTCCTCATACCTAGTCTGAATCTACAATAAGGTGTTCCCAGAGCCTTCTCTTTTCCAGGCTGAACAATTCCAGCTCTCTCAGCCTGTCTCCGTGGCAGAGCTGTTCCAGCCCTCTGACTATTTTTGTAGCCCTCCAGGTGGGGTTTCAGGAGAGCAGAAGGACAGAATCCCCTTCCCCAACCTGCTGGCCATGCTTCTTTTGCTGCAGCCCAGGATAATGCTGGCTCTGTGGGCTACAAGCACGTTGCTGGCTTATGTCCAGCCTGTCATCCACCAGCACCCCCAACTCCTTCCCTGTAGGACTGCTCTCAATAGCTTCATCCCCCAGTCTGTATTTATACCTGGGTTGCCCCAAAAATCACCACAGGGATGGGTGATTTAATGAAAGCAGATGCAGGCAGTGAGGCTCAGGATACTTGGTATCTTTAATTTAGACTTCACTGCCCAGACATCTCAGTCTGGTGTGCCTGCAGCAGAGTTTTCAAAAATACTAGAAAAGGACTGAGTCAGGAATCATCTCTGAAAGTTTGTGAAGATTGAGGGACGTTCCTGGGGACTGAAGAAAGGCTGTTGAATCTTCAGAAAAGGCAGGAACAGGAATTAAAAGGTCTTCCCTTCAACTCCTTTGGAAGATCATTGAGCAAATAGTCTTGGAAGCAATTTCCAGTCATGTAAAGGAGAAGGTGGTAACTGGGAATAGCCAGAATGGATTTACCAGTACTGAATCACATCTGACTGACCTGCTTGCTTTCTGTTTTTAAAACACTAGATCTGTGGATGAGGGTAGAGCAAATTATTGTCTAGCTTGACAGTATAAACCCTTCTCACACAGTCTCCAGGAACATCCTTGTATCCACGCTGGGATGTTATACTCCAGATGGAAGGACTACCAGCTGGATAGAAAACTGTCTGGATCTCTGGGCACAGAGAGTAGTTGTTAATGGCTTGTGTTCTGCTGAGAGGCTCGTTCCCAGTGAGGACTGCCAGGATTTGGTACTGGGACATGCCCTGTTTAATACCAACAATCCAAAGGAGAAGGTGGAGGAGTGCATGTTCACTGTTTTGCAGATGATGCCAAACTAGGGGGCTGCAGTCTGCACCTGTGAGGGCAGGACTGACACTCAGAGGGACCGAGACAGGCTTGAGAAATGGGCTGACAGGGACCCCATCAAATTCAACAAGGACAAATGCAAAGTCCTCCCCGTGGGATGGCTGAATGCCCTGCACTGGTGCAGGCAGGGGATGGCCTGGCTGGGCAGCAGCTCTGCTGATGTGGCCTGGCAGCTCCTGGCTGACAGTGGGCTAAATACAAGCCTGTCCTCAGAGCAGAGTCAGCAGCAGAGTATCAGCTCTAAGCTTGTCCTGCCCTTTTTGACACAATGTTTTGCAGTTCTGAAAGCTCAAACCATGCCCCATGAAGTCTTAATGCAGCTGCTGGACTTGGCAGTGGCTGAGATGTGGTCACCCCTGGCTTTTGCCACCTCGCCTGTGGGCATGACTGACCATAGTGAAAGCACTGTGTAGTGGCAATTCTGTGTTAAACCCCACAGCTTGAACACTTTGGGGGTTTCAACACAGGCAGATAAATAGGCTTGGCTACTAGCTTATAGTGGCATAATTGAGATGTTTTTCATGCAAATGGCCTAAACAATTGAACTAAAAATAATCGATATTAATTGATGGTTGTTGTCAGGCCTGTATTTAGCTATTTTCTGTTTGTGCTGGATGGATATGCATATATTTGTAGGCTGTGCTCGATATTCTCTGACTATGAAATCACAGCAGTAGGTTGTGAAATATGTATGAAATTAAAATTTTGAATGCATAGAGGGCATAAAAGTATGGATGGCTGTGAGGCTTTGCTTTGCAGGACTATGATGTGCATTTCTAAATAGCTGGAAAAGCTCATCAGACCTTGCAAGGACAAGAAAAAAAGAATTCTTAAATGGCTTTAAAATCTAAGCAAATCTTACTGCCTTCTTTTCTCACTGGTGGATTTCCCCTTACTCTAAGCTGAGAGTGGTTTAAAAGGAAGAACTTCAAGTTCTCACTTTTAAGTCTGGCACCATTTTTTTCACGTTTACATGTTATTTAATTCTATCCCTTGCAGGACTGGTGTGGGCAGGATGGATTCTGAGACAGAAAAACCTGAAAGGCTTCAAGAAAAAGAGGGTGGCCCAGGTGTCCAGGAATAGTTTTTATCCTTTTTTTTTTTCCTGCAAATGCAAACCTCTAGCTGTGAGAATCAGATTGGGTTCAGCTTTTTGTTGATTTGAATGAAACCTGGTTTATGAAAATGGACTTGGTCTTGCATGTCATTGGTCTTGCCTTTCGGTTTGTGTTCCCTTCCTGCATTTTGATTTAGAGTAACAAGATCTGAACTGGGAAAGGCAAATGAAAAGAAAGTTTGGGACTCGAGTTGGGCTCTGGAATTTCTTTGAAATGTATACTTCATCTATATACCTCTGTTTTATATTTCTCAGTAAAAGAAAATAAAATAACACTGGGTTATTACCAAGTGGGGTAGCAGTGAACTTATCTGAGGACTGAATAATAAATGTCATAATAAGATACACGTGAAAGACAAGGTCATGGTTGATAGTCCACTGTAATGTTTTTGTGCATGCTGTTTCTAATACATTATTAACTCTCTCTTTTTTTTTTTTTTGGTAAATTAATGAAATTGTATACTTTTGCCTACACTGATCTCTATTCTGTAACAAATGAACAGACATCTGTATGTCATGGTTGTTACAAGGATGTTTACCAAGGCAATTCAGGGCTTTTAGGCAATGCTAGAAAAAGGATATGTATTATATTTATAGCCACTCGTATTCATGATAGGAAATAAATACTCATTCTTCAAAACATGGAAGGACAGGGCTGCCCACAGTTTGGTAAAGGCTGTGGTGTGTTGCCTACTCCAGTTGTCAGGGGCTGCTGTCAGATTGGTTAGTTGGGTATTCTCTAAGGGGAAGAAAATTATTCAACCACCAACATAGTCCTGTTTCCATTAGAAGTTGTAATGTTCTTTATTTGTATTGAATTTCATATGGGGTTTACATGCAACTTTTTATCCCAGGTCAAACCTAGGAAAAGAACCTGAAAGGCTTCACTGGAGGTTAAAGAAGAAAAGTGTCTAATTTTATTCTCATTAAAATCATTCAGTTCAACTCCTAAATGTGACCAGAACAAATGTTTTGAGATAGTTCTGTATGAAAAGTACTTTTTATAGGAAAAAAAGCTTTAATGTTGTGTGCCTTTTCTTACAGGAAATTAAAATGCATGACTGACAGTGAAACTGTGGCACCTGACTGGCCTTACTACAAAACCATTGATAGGATCTTATCCAAAGTGACAGACCACAGCGATGTGAAAATGCATGAAAATCAGCAACCAGGTCCTTCTACATCACAGACAGAGGCCTCGCAGTCTCCCTCAGCTAAGTCTACACCTCTGTATTTGCCATATAACCAGTTTACATATGAAGGAAGGGAAGAATGCTTTGAAGATGAACATTCAGAGAGCTCATCAAGCTTACTTTCTTACAAGCTGAGGTAGCATCTATTTTCCCCTTTTTTTAGTGTTTTACAGAATGAACTGAATTTGCTGTGTAAAGGGAACACCCTCACACATTTCTCTAGCAGCTCTTGTATTTTTTCTGTAAAATCACAAATGAGATCTGTTCCTCAATCTCAGCCACTTTGCTGAATTAGGGCATTTTCTTTATTCCTTTATGAAAGACTGCAAGGGAGTAGGAGAACTGGGCAAAAAGTTGTATATTATTGCCAAAACTCAGCATGCATGTCACGGCTCACATCAGGGAGAGTGTTCATAAAAGGAGTACAGGCATGTTCAAGAGAGTCCCGCGGTGCAATCAGAGATATAACATACTGCTTAGATGATTTTTGGCTTGCTTGAGTTCTGCTTTTGATATGAGTATGAAATTTCTCTGGCTTCACTTACCATTAAAATGGTGAAAAGATGCAAAATAAATATTTCTATGGACACTGAAAAGCTGCTCATGCAGTTTGAAAGTACATTGCAACATTTTAAATACAATTGAGAATGTAATTTTTTTAAGTAAATGCTGGTTTGAGGTGCAAACATGTGATTCCTTTTTTTTTTTTTAATATGATTGGAGTTCCCTGGAAGGCAGGTTTTTTAACAAAAGGCAGGGTTGTACTCTTGATATAAATTTTAGACTTTACTGGTCTCATTTTTCATCCCGAGTGGTGTGAAATAAGAGTTGATTATGGTTTTCTGGCAGGAAAAAAGTTGATCCTAGAGATCCTTATCATAAGTCTGTGAGGCTTTAACTGTAACAGTAAAATTACCTGTCAGTCATGCAACTGTAAAGATGTTGAGCTGGAAGAAGAACCAACTGAACAAGTTTGGACTATTATTTCCAGACCCATTCTTGGATGAATAAAACTAGGGTAAATTAATTTACTCATTCAAGCAAATAGTCTTTGAATAGCCAATTATTTTTTAAAAAGTGTTTTTTTGGCAGCTGAATATTTATTAGGGTGTATAACTTAGGAACTATAGCAACCTTTGTGTTCACAAGCAACAATTTTTTTTGTCCTAGTTCATTGAAAGTAGTTGATATTCCTGATACACAAACTCACTTGACTTCAGGATTTGCCAGCTCCACAGTCACATTTCAGATGCAATAACTTTATTCCCAATTGGATTTATAATAACATTATTTAATATTTAATTAGAAGTTCACATTTTCACAAATGTCACAGAGTTTATTCACTCGACTACTTGATAACATCAGGTTTTTAAAAAATGCTGGATGTTAAATTTTTTCAGCTTAGGGACAGCTCCAGGACAACACAGATTTTGTACCATAAGGGAGGAGAGAGGTCACCACACCAGGTTTCACTACAGAACATACACAGCCCTCACAGAAGTCAAGTTAATCAACCCCAAAACCATGTCTGTTGTGCCTGCAGTTTGCAGGTGGATCCCCACTCTCGTGTAGATGTTCCATTTACAGCTAAAGTGAACTTAAATCACTCAAACCAAATTATTTCTATAGTGATAGGCTCTGGAAAATTTAGGCTATGATGCATTTTAACCAGCTTCAGGTTCAGTGGTTTGTTTATTTTTTTTAACTTTGTCCAAGGAAATTACCCAACCTCTTCTAGTAAAATGTATTTTAACTTTACTAGGCCAAATTAAAAAACTGCAGCACTTTGATACCAAGCCTCTAGTGGCCCAGGCTGGCTTTCAGCTGGCTGCAGGTCTGGGGCAGGAAATGGCACTCAGCCCTTGCAATGCTGCTGTTGCCTGCTAGGAGTGGCTGTACTGGCTGGCTCAGGATGGTCTGGGAGCTGCAGGGAAGGGCAGGGCAGCTCTCAGGGAATGCAGCCATGCTCTCACAGTATCCACTGTGAAAGCATTTTGTGCAATAGAATATTGTACATACCGTTTAACAGCAAGGTAGGTACACATTCACAAGTTAAAATATAATTCCCCTGTTTTTAAAAAAAGGAGAACTTCAGCAGTAGATATAACATGAGAGATCAGTGTAATATTACAGGTGAGCATCATGACTGGATTAAAAATTAGAAGGCACTTGTGATAATGGGGCATGTGTCTGGAAGGAGAAAACGTGTTATTCCTATAGCCATTGGGGGCTTGAAAATCTTGTCCAGCTTTGACCTGTTTAATTTAGCCTGATGAATGAGAGCAGAGTAGGGAATCCTTTCTTGGCCAGAAGAAAATACAGCGCTTGCTAATGATACCAGATGGGTTAAAATCACTTAGAACTACCATGGTTAGACAAGGAAGTTAAATCTTTTAGAGTTACTAATGGAAAATTGTGAACTGAGGAAGCAATTTTCAGCTTCAGCAATTACTGTGTCATTCTGTATTTGAAAAACACTTAGAAATAGCCAACAAGAGAGAAAAGAATTAGCATAAAAAATCTGGGTCCATCTTGGCTGTTTTGTCAATGCCCTTGCCTCTAGACAGTAGACAGTTGATCCAAAAGATTAAAAAGAGCACCTAAAGACAGTTCTGGGAATTGAAATCAAAAGAATGTTTTAGGTCCTCAGTTTCCCTATTTTTGTACTTTACTATTGCGCAAAACAATTACTTTGAAACATATTTTGAAAAATTTACCCACATGTCTATATGTAAAATAAAGATGTGTTTTGCAGCTGTATATTTTACAACTTACACTATGGGATTTTTTTCTTCAGTAATAAAAATCCTAATTTTATGGCAACAATGGATAGTGAAGAAAACTTTCAAACAGTAGTTCTTCCTATGTAACTTTTAAACTTTTGAAAACTTTCCTGTTATTCCTTTAAACTCTCCAACAGCTTTAGAGTGTCAGCTTTATGTTTTCTACAGTATCTTTGAACATAGCAGGAGTCTACTTGGCTATATATTAAAAAAAAATTCAATTGAATGTTTAGCTTTCATGATAGCGAAAAATGTCATTTTTTACTTCAGTCAGTACATACATATTGTCAAGCTAAAAATATTTGACTGGTTTTCTTTGTATTCTGTGTGAAAAACTTTGAGTTTGGGACCTTCTTACTAATCCCAAATTTTGGTAGTTAGTGATAATACAATTAATGTGAGATACAATTAATTTTAATTTTGTTTCAAATGTGTAGAAGAGGAAAACATTTGGAATCCCTTTAAAGGGGTGCCTGCTATTTATTTAGTATTGTTCTAACACTGCTCTAAAACTATTATGCTTACAAAACATCTGACAATAACAGAATTATTCTATTATGGTCATAAAATATAATGCAATGTGGGGGAGTCTTGTACTGCAGCTTAAACTTTTAAAATCCAAAATCCTGACCCCACTATAAATGACTTTTTATCTAATTAAAAACAGTGTTTTTCCACCCTGTGAATTAATTTATGGTCTTTGTTTTTAATTGTAAAGTAGTGACAGAACATAATTACACAGACTGTGAAAATGGTTCAGAGTTCATGTGTTCTGCCATTTCTATTGTACTGAAAATGGCAGTGAAAGAGTTACTTTCTTAGATTAAAAGACCATAATAAAACCACTGTGTCATCTAGTCTGACTTCTTGATAACCAAATTTGAATTTGGTTATTCTGATGCAGAGCCCAGAAATGTTATATGGAGAGGGTTCTGTGACATCCTTCCCTCTGCAGGGCAGTGCTGCACTCAGGAGCCCCCTGGCTCTGCTGTCCTCCACTTCTTTGTTTCTATGATTTGTTTGACTCTGGGAAATGTTTTACTCAATGTCTGGCCTAGATCTGATAAATTCAGAAGATGGAGAGTTCACTCTTACCTTCTTTCTCATGATAAGCAAGCCCTTGTTTAAAACAGTCCTTTGTTTTTGATGTGAAATTACTGAATGAAACTTCAGGTGTTACTTCTACTTACCTTTCTTTACAGTATATTGGGGAACCTTTCAGTGTTTTTTGCTGTCTGACAAGGTAGTTGTGTGCCATGATTGCACTGTCTTTGGTATTTTTAAATTTGGTACACAGGGATTTATCAATTTTTTACACAGGGAGAAAGAGTAAGAATTGGTAACATGAATTGGCCAAGATATGAATTAAAAGAAGAGCATTAAAACTTGGTGATGATGCTAATTTAGGAAACAACAGCTTTGGCAAAGCCTTTGCTATTTCTAAAATTGTGCCACGGCTATTTAAATCTGAATGGGCATCATCTACAAAGAAGTTTGAGCTTTAGGCTATGTGCATTATGTAGTGCATCTCAACTCATTATGCAGACTTGTTATCCTAGCAAGGTGCTTTGCCCAGGCTCCAAGCCATTTTTGTGGTTCTTTTCTGTGCTTTATTTCAAGGATGAGCCTTGTTAATTCCTGAATGCATTTGAATGATTGAATGAGCCTAGTTTACTAGAAGATCCACGTTGCCCCATCCTCGTCCTTATGCTCTGAAGATCTTTGTATCATCTTTAATATTAATATTGTTTATTTCCAGATAATTTATTTTTCATAAAGACATGGGTTATGGCTGTCTGCTTCGATTTGTATGTAGCTAAAAAAGCTAAAAAGCAAAACAATGAGAAATAGCTGTTTGGTGTTGAAAGCCATAAATTCCAGGAACTGATGGTTCTGGAGACCTGTTTGCCGTGAAGTAGTCAGAAATGAGGAATTGTTTTTAGGGTTTTGTGGAGATAATACACTTTCATAAACAGAGAACTCTCTGTATTCAACTCCTGCTTCATTAAATATTCACACACGTCCCTGAAACAAGCTTTATTGGATAAGTATAAGCAATCAATCAAGGAACTTTTAATTGAATAGTGAATTAAATTGATATTAGGTAGGCAGACAGCAAATGCAGTTGAGACTTGCCTGATATGTTGCCTGATTGATTATATATTGCCTGGAGGTTTTGCTTTGTTCCCCCTCGTGTCCATTACACACTGTCATTTCTGCTCAGTCTCCTAGGTGAGAAGGAACCATTTCTTTCCCTTGGTTTGCTTCCTTGGAACCCTGCCTGTCTGTTTTAGAGCATAGCTTGGAAATATCTTTTTGAGGTTCTGCTTGGAACATGGTCCCAATGCCAGAGCTCTTCCACACTTCCTTTGTGTGGTCAGGGAAATACCAATACCAATCTCTTGTAGGCTTCCTGCCATAGACACTGGAAGCCCAGCAGAAGATTGTATTTAAGGTCCTTAATTCCCTAGACCCCTCTTTCCTAAGATTTTCCTCAAAATCTACCTTCAGAGACTAGGCTTGGAAAGAGGGAGGTGCTTCTTTGGCAGGTTGTGGATGCTGTCAGGACATGTTGCACTCTGTTCTCACAGAGGTGTTGGCTGCACAGGAATGCAATGTGGAGAATGGGCAACAGGAACTGATTGATGCTACAGCAATCATCAGCCTTTTCTTACACTTGTGCCTATACACTGGCAAACTAGACATGCTCCTAGCTGAAACTGTTTGAGGATACTGATGCTGGTTGGGTTACTTGGTGCTGAACCCATATTCCTATCCCTGCTTCCCTCTTTTGTATATATGACTTTATTATAAAAGTTAATGACAGAGAGGCATGTTGCCTCTCTGACGTGCTGCCCAGGACACCTAGAACTTCTCAAGAAAGGTGGCTCAGTATCTGAGGAAACACTTCAGCATTCAAATAACTTCTTTGGGCATCACTGGACATTTTACATTGTTTCATGTTGTGAGTTTCATTTCTTTCCTCGTAAATGAGATTCTTTAGAGCCTTCTTTTGTAGAGCCCTTCTCAAGAACTCCCTTTCAGGACCTATTCTGCAAGAGGACAGGATTGTAAGTGCCAACCCCTTACTGTGAACTTGTGAGTGACCACAGAACCCTTTCATTATCAGTTAGTGGAGAGAAAAGGAGATTGGGACCATCACCAAAGCTAGGGGTTTCTGAAAATTTTTGAAATAAATCTTTCTTTTCAATGAAGACTAATTACCAAGTTGTGTTTGCTATTGTAAACAAATGTAGAGAGTACTTGGGAGAATTGTAAGTACTTGAAGTATCCTTGTGTTGTTGCTTTTGGGGGCACGTCTTTGTGCTGAAACACAATTCTGGGCTAGCACTCTTCAGTGAGTATTTTTTTAGTTATTAGCAGACTGCAGATACTGTTGACACAGTAAAAATCTGCTGCCCTTCTCTCTCTGGAGCTATGCAAGGCAGTTACTGTCTTGGATATATGGTTTCAGGTCTTACAGTCTTTTGATGGATTTAACTGAAAAACAGGTAAAATCCTTTACAGACTCTAGAAAAACACTTTGAGGATTCTCTTATCTTAAAAATAAGGCTTATTTTAGATCTCTAAATCTAAATCACTCCATCTCTGTTTTTTATGTTTTTTTGTTGTTGTTGCCTCAGTTGAAATTAAAACCCAAATGGTGGCTGCTGTTACCAAGAAAGACACACAATACTCAGTGCATTTCAGGACCATTGACAAGCCTCAGATTTTCTCTCTCAGTCCTTATTAAGGACCATTTTCACCAGTGCTTACTTTGACAACACACAAGCCCTCTTGTGGAGTGAGTTCGTACTGGCTTCAAGCAAGAGGTCTTAGCACAGCTACTTTCCAACACTTACGGGAAAGAGAATAGAGATTCATCAAGTTTTCAACATTTAAAACCTCTGTGAAGACAAGTTTAAATTCAAAGGGTGACTTTGGCTAAAATAATACCACAATTTCAGAAAGTTTCTTGCTCTGCCTACCAGAAAGCATGCGTTCTTTGTGAATGTGAGTGCAGTGATGGGAGCCTGGGGATAACAGATTCAGTATTGTCCTTAGACTGCTGTAGATCTTTTCCACTTGCTTGACCTCTTTGAGGACCACATTTGAAGTAATTCTGGCCCTTAGAGTTAATGGGGACAAACAGAATTTAGTGTCAGCCAAAACCCATTTTCACAAGATTGTGAGACTATCATTAATTTGGTGGTCAGCAGCAAGCTTGACCAAGAGTTTGAGCAGAGCAGTGTATATTTATTTTATTCACATTTATTTGATGCTCTAAGTCAAATATGCTTTATAAAACCTGCAAAGCTGAGTTTATTGTATACCTTCCAAAGTTTTGTTTGGCATAAAGTTGATGACTTCTCGTTTGCCATAGCACCATTGTGCCAGTATAATGCTGATGAAGTTCTTTGACTTGTACAAGTAACTTTAAAGTCTTGGGTATTCTGAAAGCCAGTGGTCTTTGTTCACCCTGTTAGTGTACATGAAGGAAGATTGGGGTTTTTTCTCTATGAATTCAATAGCATTTAATTTAATCTACTTGTTTTTTTCCATAGATCTCACCCTTTTTGGGTCACTGCACTCTTAAATGTCAAGGGGCTTGCATCTTTTTCTTATATTTGCATTAAGCCTTTCAGGTGCTAAGGATTGTTTATCTCTCCTGCTGACAGATCTGAATGTCACAGTCGCTGCCACACAAAGCCTGTCAAGTAGGATAAGAACATGAATCAAATGATGATACAAATCTGCCACAGCTGAGTGACCTCACCCCCACTATCCTTCTTCATATTAATAAAAACACATTCCTCAAGAGTTCAAGTTATCCTTATTCAAGGATGTCTTAAAATCTGCAGTGTGTTGACATGGCATACCAGTCACAACTGTACAATTTCATTATTGCATTTTACCTAGAAAGGATACTGCTTTTGGCAGAACATGACTGAGATTGGTGTTAGTGTCAAGAGACTTCAAGACACGTCATCAGATAACTTTGATGTTGGGGACTCCAGTCTGGAGTTACAAAAAGTGTAAATGAAGACATGGTCTCTCACTTTCAGTTAGGAAAGGTGCTATCCAGCTCTAACTGGAGGTTTCTCGGATGTGCAGTACACTTACACACATGCCTTCTACTTGCCTTTCTTCCTTTTTCATATTTTATCATGATTCCTTCTTAGGTTTCAGGTTAAGAGGCACAGATCTGTGTGTGTTCTCACTTGTATGCCCCGTGGGTTGATTTTGACTGTGTTGCGCTGTCACCCCAAGTTAGAACAGCCATGTGAACTTTACATCTTGAGTGCACTGTCTTTATTGCCATGTTTAGCTCTCTTCCAAAACAGAAACCCAGCACAATAAAGCATAGAGGAAATTCTTAAAATATTCCCCAAATTCCACATGGCAGTTCTTCATATTTCAGATGAGGGTGTCCACTGCCCTTCTCTGGACATGCTCCATCCCCTTAATGTTTTTCTTGTCATGAGGGGCCCAAAAATGGACAGAGGATTTGAGGTGTGGCATGGCCTCACCAGTGCTGAGTACAGGGTGACAGTCACTGCCCTGGTCCTGCTGGCCACACTATTGCTGATCCAAGCCAGGGGCCATTGGCCTTCTTGGCCCCTGGGCACACTTGGCTCATGTTCAGCCACTGTCAACCAGCACCCCCAGGTATTTTTCTGTCCTTTCTGACTTTTATGTTGTTTATAATGTTTTGTGATGGAATATGAAAAAAAGAGTGGTCAGTGCCACTGCTGTGTCTTGGCGCAAGGGCAAGAGACCCTGAGACTCATATCTGGAGTAGGACCAGCCTTACTGATGCAGTGCTTTAAGAAACAAGCTTGTAAGATACCACCACATGTAACCATGCAGCACTTTCTTTGGATTGGGATGGTTATTGCAACTTTAAAATTGGATTTTCAATGGCCAGCTAAGCCAAATGTCTCTCCAAATATAGTGTATAAATTCAATGTGTTAGACATGTCAAGATTTAAAAAAAAAGGAAAAAAAGCACCTCGTATTCTGCAGGGAAAAATCTTATTAAAAACAATGAGATATAAAACCTCTTTTTTTATTTCTTTCTCTTTTTTGCTTTTTTTACAATCTGTAACACTATGCAATAATACATTAAACACATTTTGGCACAAACTTGAGAAGCAATTTACTGGAGAATACAGGGGTTTAAAAATATGACTAGGTTGTAGCTTGGCCAAGAGTATTCTATAGAATTTTGGGTTCTTTTTTTTTTTTATAAATATGAGTTTAATTTTTAACAAATATTCACATTTCAGAGCTGAAGAAAGACCAGTTAAGAAAAGAAAAATGCAAAACTGCAGTTTCCAAAAGAAGAAGCTAAAATTAATGGAAGCCATGTTGGAAGAACAAAAGAAGTTGAGTAGAGCTATGGAAGAAACCTGTAGAGAAGTGCGCAGGATTCTGGATCAGCAGAACATCATTCAAGTTCAAAGCTTACAGTTACAGGAGAGAATGATGAATCTACTGGAGAAAATGATCTCCAAGTCTAATGTGTAGTTTCATTTGTGAATGCCTCTGAGATTACTATTGCTATTATAGATAACCATTTATTGCACACCATATGTGTGTCTGTTGCCCTATTCCCAGGTTTTCCATGGAAATTAAAACCCTAGTGTAATCCTAGTTCAGCAAAGAAAACAGATAATGCAGGGCGAGAGCTATCCAGTATGATAAAATTAGTGCAATATATGCCTAAGTTGAATTATTTTTATACAGAAAGGTTAAGGGATAAATAGCTTGGGGAACTGAAGTACTATTTATGCCTAAGTCAGGTATTGTTTTGCAAACAGTGGTGTTGTATATTGCTTCACATCAAGGACTGCAGCCTAATCTGTTTTAGGAGAATGAAATAGTGCATTTCTAAACATGGTTATTGCACCTTGACTTTGCTGATGATTAAACCCTGTTTTGAAACATATGCCTGATTGTATAAGTGACCTATGGTTCTTGTGAAGTGCTGGGACCATGAGATAGGTAATTTTAAACTCCATGCCTGATATGAATAGTACTCCAAAGTATAAGGGTAAAACTAGTCTATTCAAATACATTTTTTGATATAAAAAGAAACCCCCCAAACCACCTTACTATATACTGAATACTAAAATGTATTAGTAGATACTTGAAGATACTTGAAGTCGCTTTTGATATTAAACGTCTAATTTTTTTCATTATTAACTGGAATCTGTTGACTTAACAAACACCCAGCAATGAAAACTTTCATTTATTCTCTATCACAAAAGAAAAGTATTGTACTGTGTGTATATACATATATATAATGTCTATCAAATGAAATAAAGAACAAGAAGAAACTTACTCTTTATTGCTGGGCAGATAGTATGCTTTGGGATAGCGAAGGATACTGGGAATGATAACCACAGTCAGAGGTTCACGGTTCTTAACTGCAGTGTAAAGATCCGCTGTGCTGGTGCCCAGAATGTAGAACTGGAAGCCAAGGTGAACACGGAGTAGCTCCCCAGCAGTGTTCGCTGGGGGCACGGCTCTGGGGAGCAGTTCATGTTGGAGGAGCTCTGTCAGGCAGATGGACAGGGATGCACCACACGAGGGAGCCGCAGGCACAGAGGATTGTGCCCAGGGAACTGAGACGAAGCACCAGCACGCGTTTGGCTCCTCCATGAAACATGCCATTGAAATAATCTTTCACTTAAATTAGAAAATTGGCCGGCAGAATTTCCTCTATGCCATTTCCTTTTGTGTTCTCCTTAAAAAACGTAGTTCTGCAGGTTTTACTGAATAGGAAGAGCAAAGGTTGGATTCCGGTATAGAAACTATAGAACTAGTACGAGAAACTCAGGCCATTTTCCATTCTTGCTGCTGAATAATGTCTCTTGAAACTTTGTCTTTGAAGGTGTTTGCATTCTCCTATATTATTTAATGTGTTTTTACCTATGTAAAGGTGAGCTAAAATATTTTAAAACCCAGACATAACAAATTAATCTCTAATTATGCTTGCTGAACAGGATAAAAGTTATACTCACCAGGCAAATTAATAATATGTGGAAATATTTCTTAGAAGATCCTGCAGGTATGAAGATTAAGAATTATTAAGTATCTAAATGTGGCCCATTCCTACAGAGTTTAATTAATGATAATAGGATATGGCAAATGTGGTAGAAGACTGAACTTGGGAGTATAAAGAAAGTAACTTTCCCTCATCCCTCCTTTACTACAGTGATTGCATGATTGGAAAAATGCGAAGTGTCTGTTCTGATTCTGCAAAGATAGTTTTATACATTTCAAATGTAGATCTGTCACAGATTAAGGTAGGCTACATGTTCAGTGCTTCCTGACACTTGTTTACAAGAAGATATAAAGAAACTCTATCCTGACTCCGCAGGAATTAATAGTATTTACTGTTACTATCTACTTGAATCATATAGCAATTAAATCCAATTAATGAGCAATAACAATGGCAGCACAGCTGAACCTTGTACTGTTGAGTAGGTCTCCCCTCTCCTTCCATGTCATTACAGCTCCAGATCTGTAGGAACACAAGAATGGAGAAAATCCCCTTATTCCTTGTCTGCTACCACAAGGAACCATGTCATATAATCCCTTTTGTAAATGTGTGGACCTGTATCTTAAAATGAGTTAGGTGTTCTGTCCCCAGAATTATATGAAGATCTGCATTACAGACAGATAAATGCAGTTTGTAAGATTGCTTCTAGGATTATTCCTGATTAATTTATACCACTTTCTTCTTGTATCAACACTGATTTTGCTGGTCTATGTAGCATTTACTCTTGAGAGCCAGAGGTCATGTCCCATGCAACCCTTCTTCTGATGGATAATACTCTTTTATAAGGTAGGATTTTGATGACTGTTCTGCTAATTTTGCTCTTTTGAGTTCATCCATTTTAAAGGTGAGTGACCAGAATGATACACAGCATCCAGCTGAGACTCCGAACATTGTCTTACATAACTACATTAAAGGAAATGGTGTTTTCTGGTGGTTGTGAGATTTTTTTTCTATATAAAATGTCACTTTTAGTAGTTATATTTAGAAGTTCAGTTATCATCTCTTTAACAAAAAGCTTTATTCCCATCCATGCAGATTACCTGTGTTGTAGCCCTGGTTTTACCTAGAGAGTGAACACAGCAAAGCTGTAGACAAATATTACTAGTTTCATGTATGACAGAATTTTTCTAATGCATTTTGACAACAGGTTGAAAATTCCCCACCTACCCATAGTTTCTTTTTGCTCTTTTGTCTTTTGTTCCTGTAAAGACTGAACATTTACTTGAAAAAATAGGTTGAGTGGTTTTTGTGGGGATTTATTTTTTTATTTAAGGTACTCACAGCTTTTTCATATGTATGGGACAGTTAGCTGCAGATAGATGTTTGAATGTTTGTGATATTCAGACACATCTTGAAAGACCTTCCTAGAATTAAAATTCTTGGTAGAATTCCTGGCTTTGCAAAACAGAGACACTGCTTCTATGTCTGTATGAGTAGGGAGTTGCGTATAATAAGTATTCAAGGGGAGCACATGAGGGGTTACCCAAGTTTATAATGTTAACTATGACATTAAAGGAACTCCCTCATGGCTTCTAGAAGTGTGATCAACAAATAAACTGTAGCATAGGAAAATAAATTTCTTATTTTCAGGCAGTAACGGGGTCAACTCAGTTTGATATCACTTTCACCAAATGAAGTGGTTGTACTACATATACATACACAGATGGTGCAAATGGAAAAATTAAATAGAGGAGGAAATACACTGCCTGGAGGCAGGTGACTTTGTAAGTGATGTAAAAATAAAGGAAAAGGAACCTGAGGAGGCAGATGAGAAAGGGACACATTGAGAAACATGCAAGTAATTGAGAAGCAGATTTTGATGGAAGATGGGGAAAATTATGTTGGGCAAAGGAGCAATGTAAATGCTTCCAAAAAAACCCCAGTAAATGACAGGGATGAGAACAAAACACTTTAGAAAGTGAAAATGAAAGAAAAAGCATAAAGCTGAAGGAGAAAGAGTATGAAAAGCTAACACAAGTGAAATTCTGTATATTTTGAATAGACAGACCCTACAGATAACTAAAACAAGTGACAGTGTAGAGAAAGGGGTGACATTTTTTTCCCATCAGAGAAAAACAATTTTCTGAACAAATATTTGGAAGCAAGGACATTTTTCACAAAGGAGAGAGCTTAAGTAATTTGTAGGAGTATCCTAGTATATTTAAATAACATTTCCTTATGCTGGTATTAACAATTTGCAGGGTAAAAATGTTTGTAAATTTTTTTTTTTTACTCCTTGACTTCAAACTGGAGAAGCATTTTAAGACTACAGTTTATTTCAGGCCCTGCCAAGTTTAACAGTTATCCACCAAACCAGGAGATATATTTATGGACGGGGAATGTCTTTTATCATATTCTCCATAAACTGCTCTCTCTTGCAAAGAAGAAAACCAGAACAAAAACATGTATACAGGATTTTAATTTTTTTTCCAGACTTAGCCTGCCCAATTCAGTGTAGGCAAATAGCTTACAACTCTGTTGACTCACCCTAAGTTGACAGCCTGGTTCTGTGAATAGTCTCTTGTTCTAAAGTCAATGGGACTACTAAAAGGAATAAATATATTGAAATCTTTATGTGTATGTTTGCAAGATCAGTTCCTATGCTGATAATGTAATGTGAAAGACAAATTTAAAAAAGAAATTTAGGAGCATTTGGTGGTGTTATGTCAGCAAGTAAATACTAACCATCTGGTCTCTATATTGCTAATCTATTTCCCCTGATTTTATGGTAGCAAGCTTCCTGTGTCTGCAAGCTTGAGACTACATCATTAAACTTTTGTGTTGATCTTTTTTAGTGTTTTAACAGAAACATTTGAAATACTTTGCCATTTTGGGTGTGAAATTTTCTTCCTATGCATAATTTTTCTGGCTGGAAATTCTTCATTCTGCTACAGCTTATTTTAAGGTGTTTATTGAACTGCATTTCTAATAAGGATGAATAATTTCAGGTATGTTTTTTAAAAAACAGACCAGTCATCCACAGTGAAGGACATCCAGTTATCTAGGGCTGACTAATTACTGTAATTAGGCTGTAAGATCTCGGTTTGATCCTAGCATCACATAGTATCAGGTTGGAACAGACCCTGGTCCAGCCTTTCTTGGCTTTATATGCTGCAGCAACAGCACCCTGGTCACTCATACTGAGCTTGTTGTCTATCAGGACCTCAGTCAGATAGATCCCAACCTGTGCTGCACTCTTGGATCATATTTTCCCAGGTGCAAATTCTTGTACTTGTGGAACTTCACAAAGTCCTTGCCTGCCCACTCTTCCAGCCTATCCAAGTCTTCCGGCTCTCCTTTCCAAAGTGTCCACTTTCCCCCTCAGCTTGGTATTATCAACAAACTTCATCAGGATACACTTGATCCCATGCTCTCAATCACTTATGGAGAAAATAAACAGGGCCCAATATCAATCTCTGGAGGATGCCAGTTGTCACAGGCTGCCAGTTTGAAAAGGAACTATTTACCACCATCCTCTGGCTGTGTCTGGGCAGCCAGTTCCCCCATCCACTGCATGGACCACTTGTCTAGATCCTAATGCATCCATTTCTTTAGGAGGAGTCTCTGGGCAAACATATTGAAAGCCTTGGAGACCATGTCCATCGCTCACCCCACATCAACTGAGCAGGTCTTTGTGTTGTCAGAAGGTGATCAGGTTTCTCAAGCATGACTTGCCTTTGGTGAATCCCTGCAGGCTTTTCCCAAGCATGTGCTTCATTTGACTTGTGATAGCCCCCAGGAGAATTTGTTGCCCAACTTTCCCAGGGAATGGAGTAAAACTAACAGGCCTGTAATTTCCTGGATCCTCCTTTAAGCCTTTTTGTAGATGGAGTGACATTAGCCTTCTTCCAGTCCTCTGGCATGTTTTCTGATCTCCTTTACTTCTCCAAGATTATGGAGAGCATCCTTGGAAGGACATTAGCCAGCTCTCCTAAAACCCTTGGGTGTGTAACATCAGGACCCATCAATTTGTAGGGGTCAGGCTCCTGTAATAGTTCACAGATCAGCTCTTCTTTCACTGATGGTGTTTGTCGGTGATTGTCTAAACCTGGATTTTTGATCCCAATGATGCACTAAAGGTGCTATGGACAAAGAAACCTTTCAACTTTTTGAAGTTGAAAAGTGATATGTTTATTTTGCAGCACTGGACACATGTGAGGTCACCCTCCAAAAACATGTGCAATTCTCTAAAGCATTGGCTTTCCTTATATTCAGAAAGGTCTTATATATTCATCTAAGTCCCTTGAGACCCCTATACATATGCATCACCTATCCCTGCTCCGTATTAAAATGAGCTGAATGTTCATTATGGTTGTGCAGTTCTTCCTTTAATTTGAGTCAGTGGTCTCTTGCAGATGAAGTCAGACGTCTTCCTCTTTACTTTGTCCCACTGCCAGGTCTTCTTGACTCTCTGGTCATGGTCCAGGCCTTGTCTCCTGGCTCCAATTATCTTGGAGGTTCTTCGGTTCCTGCCGTTTTACAATGCTAAATGTCCTCCCTGTTGCTTCTAAGAACATAACTGAGTCAAATACATGATATAGTCTTTGCTCCAACTGCTTCGACTATTCCTATATGCTAATAATTAAACCTTCGTTCCTTGCTTCTACCTTGCTAGCTACAATATCAACTTTTAATTCTTTTTAACCCTTGATTCACCAGGACCTGCAGGCCAGCAGTGCTGTTGAAGACAGAGGTGAAGTATGGTGAGAATCTCTACCTTTTCAGCATTGTGGGTGATTAATTCACCTCTGCTGCTTGACAGTGGGCCAGTATTTCCTTCTGCTTGTTGTTCAGAAGCTCACATTTATGCACAGGGAGTCTCTTATTCCACCTACTTTCCTTACTTTTAATGGGCATGAACTGGTTTTGTGCTTCCAGAAGAGTGTCCTTGAAAAACTGACAGCACTCTTCCTTCATGGAAGCTTCCTAGGGAATCTATCCCAGCTGAGCTTGGAGCGAGCTAAAATTCTTGACTCTGTGTTATTACCTTAGGGGTAAGTTCTGGATTGCTATGCATAGCAAGAAAAAAAATGAATTGGTGCATACCATTAAAGGTATAAAATTTCCAACAGACTTAAATGTTGAGAAGCACTTATCACAGCTTGAGGAAGGCTTGTTTCACTGAGGGAAGCTATAGGAATATCAATTTTCTATGAACGGCAAAGTAAACATATTTAGAAAATTAATTAAAACTACTTAAAAAACTCTCCATGATCCTCATTCTTCTCCCTAGAGGTTTAACTATAATTTATCTTTGATTCAATATAATCAGATCAAATGCAATCTCTCTTATGAATGCATAAAACCTTGCCCACATGAACTTATGTTAACTATAATGCCTATGTTTTCTTTAAACTTACATGATAAGGTTTTATATCTTTCCTTTTCATTTAACTTAACTTAGAACTTCACTAAATGAAGATGAAATACCCCAGTGATAAATCTTTAACAAAACTAACTGTCCACATAGGGTTTAAATCTACAGATCATCTATTCAAGGATTTAAGCCTATTTAGAGCTAGTTCACATTGGTTAACATAAACTAAGAAATGAGAATGAATTTCACCAGAGTTAAAATGGCATACTACAGATTATACCAGAAATGATGCACTTGGTTTGTGTCTCCTTGCTGCCAAGAAGTTCTTGTGATTTGGTTTGTGCATTCTCACGAGAATAATCCATGGCCTTCTTTTAGGAAGCTGGTTAAAAAAGGTATACTGTACATTGAAGAACTTTACTCTTAAGCAGACTTTGCTTCTCTAAGATTATCTCTATGTGTTCATTTGTGCAATGAACTCCATACAACATCCCACACGCATTGTGGTTTGCTTGCAGAAGGGTAGCAGCATCTTCAGCTGACAGCCCTGTGCTGAAACACCAGGAACAGCAGGGTGCCTGGTGAAAGTTTAAACTGCCTGAACACTGCTGCAGTGTTCCTCAGCACTAGAAGAAAATCCCTCTCTGATAATTCTTACAGACAGCCATCAGTCTTCAGTCACAGCTGTGCCTCTGAGCCTCCCAGCTGGAGACACAGCAAAGTCTTGTGATTTTGTCTTGCCCACTCCAAATGAAAAGGAAGTACATTTGATGTGTTAGGTATATGGCTGAAGTCCACTATCAAGAAAAAGATATCTTATGAAAAAAAGCATAGGCTGATTTTCTGTTTCAGATGAAACTGGGATGTTATGCTAGGCAATAACTTGGAGGATGCCAGTTATCGAGGAAAGAATGTTAAGAATGCTTATGGAAGACCAGCCATAATCACCAGGACTTCAGCAGGAACTGCCTGGATCACCTGGCTCATGCAAGTCACCACAGATGTTGTATCCTTAAAAAGGTGAAAGAGGAAGGAGGCTGCCACGGGTTCAAATAAATAATCCATCAACATTCAACTTTTACCATGGGACTGAAATTTTAATAGGAGGCAAGACCTTAACCTAGTTCTGAGAGGAACTTAAGAAGCAATGGTGAAGGTACTGAGAAGAATTCCACACATGCTGTCAAGGCCAAAATTACTCTTAACAAATGAACTTCTATTTCAGAAGCTCATTTTGAATAACTGCAAGTCTAGTCTCAGATGAAACCAAAGTTTTGGGGGAGCACAAAAAAAATATCCTCTTCTATGTATGCATATCTCAGTGCACTTTATATGAGTTTTAATTGATGAAGTTATATTCATAATCATGATGGTTTTTACCTGGAATGAGCAAGTATTTTCTAATTTTAAAATAAAATAAAATAAAATAAATAAATAAAATTAAATTTTAAATTCAGAATCTTGTTATGAGGTGAGGGAAGATGAAGTCAGTCTGAGCTAGAGCAGATTTGAGAGCCGGTACAGAATCCTGTCATTCTGTGTAATTAGGAATGGGTGCTGTTTGTACCAAAACCACCTTTGCCAAGCTGGACCTAAATGTCACTGCAGTCATGCCATGCCTTGTCAGCTGAACTTCAGGAGAAGAGATTACTACAAGCAGAGCTGTCTCTGGCAGGTATTGTAAAAACAGACCGAACTTGGTCCAAAAGGACTTTCTTTCTTCTCCAAAGTTTGGCAGTAAAAAGCTTGGATGAGGAAATGGGAAAAATGCTTGGACTTGACTTTGCCACATCCTGACTGGAGCAAGTTAAAATGTGTTCTCTGATTCCTGGGTTAACTGGTGAGAGTAGAGGACCCCTCCTCCTCATTTTAATGCTGTGTAGTTGTCCTGGGGCCAGGGTCTTTTATCAGGGGAATTATGTTAAATAGGAATATGCAAAGTCAATTTCTCTGTCTATTACTCATGTCACCTCTTCAGTGCCTCAGGCTCTTATTTTCACTCAGTTTCTTTTCATGGAATTGTATGTGAATATGGAGAACTCAGCATGTTTTTCCTGAGGTTTAGGGATATGAGGGGCATTTTTAGACTGGCATTTCTATCTCATCACTTAGGACATGTGCTTAGCGATAACTCAGCCAGCAGAGTCCTAATGTGTCACCCTTGTACAGTGTGTGAACTTGTGAGTCACACTGGAAATGGCTTCAAAGAGGAGAAATGAGGGAGACAGGAGCAGAACACTAGAGGATATAATGAATGATCCTAATTTAACTTGCAGTTTAGATGCAAGGATAGTTGGCTTGCTCTGTGAATATTGCAGAATAAAACAATAATGACTTTTTTGGCATGGTACTTGGAGTCACAAGGAATACGTCGCTGAAATATCCCTTTTCCTTACAGCACCAAAAATACATAGTACTTCTTTAAAACATGTAAATTCAACTGCTGGATGATACACATTTTTAAGCCCAATGGGACTGAAGACACTCTGCTTAAATGAGCCCAATGGGACATGAGACAGCTTCAATGGAGCCACAAAGCCACACCAGGTAATTAGTCATGCAATTTGGAATAGAAAATTAAAGCTTCAAGGCTTAAAGATCAAATAAACAAACGAAACCAGCTGACCCTTTAGAGGAAAAAAAAGGGAAAGAAATACACTAGAAAATTTTTTCCATTTTGATATATGTGTTTTAACAATATTAGAAGTTGTTCATAATACAATATGAAATAAAAAATTTACACTTATTTAGGCTCAGCAAAGCAGTTATCAAGAACTGAGGAATTTTTGGTATAAACTCTTTGCACACAAGAAATAGTGGGGTCGAAGTTTCTGTGCTTTAACTGATATAAGTAAGGCCAAACTCAATTCTTGGGTTTCTAGTCCTTGAAGCAGAGGTTTTAGCAGAATATATATTAGGGCTGTTCATCAGCACTGAAGGTTTAACATGACATCACCTTTAACAACATGCAGCCATAGTTAAGGAAAGAAAAATTGACATCAATGAGCACTAAACTGTGATTCCAGTTTTTGAGTACAACAAAATGCCTCATTTGAATTCTGTTAGTGAATTTGGGAAAATAAATACAGCACATTTTATTGTAGGGGAATTAATTTTCTTAGGATATTAAATAATTATATTGATATTGTGGTGCTTTCCAAAGGTGCAGTCAGGACCATGGCCTGGCTGTGCTTGTTTTCACACACAAAAAATATTCCAGACAGTTTACCACCTGAACTTTCAATTTTGAAAATGGCACCATTCACATATTTAAGTGCACAAAAGACCTTTTCCACACAAAAACTATTCAACTATATTTTAATGTTTAAATATCATAGTAGGTAAGGACACAATTACAAAGCCAAGTAGATTCACAAGGATCAATCCTTTTAACTCTAAATAGGATTTGGGAGATATGTCCTCTATTGGCCAGTCAAGATTTAACAGGATCAGTATCCATCCCCCTTTATTTCTGCTACTTCACAGCTCCTTTTAAGCATTTTTTATACATCAGCATGCAAGGATAGGAAACATCATCATCCAAACCAAAATGCATTTATTCAAAAATATTTTCTTCCATTTCCTATTGCCAAGAGTGTCTCACACCAGGCAGAAAACTACATTTAGACTAAAGGCAAAGGAATTCCTAAATATTAGATGAACCAGTAAACCAAGGTAGATCCTGATGGCTGTGTGTTCATACAGTCCTCAGTGTAGAAAACACAGTATTTGTTGACTCTTTGAACTGGATGGTTAACAGAAGGTGGAGGAGCTTTTGGAATTAAAAAATAAGATCTATAACAATGATTTTGCTCCCAACTATGTATTAACTGGCCAATACAAGCTAACTACAATGTATGTGATACATAATCTTCCCTGGTGCTCAGAATAAAGTCAAAATGGGAAAGTTGGAATCACATTCGTAAAATGAACAAGCATTTGATACTGACAATCATGTACAATTTTATTATTTTAAACAGGTTGAAAACATTAAATGATAAAAGTAATATTTATATGAGGATTTTTCTGTATGTCTAAAAACCTTTTTGGAAGAACCAGCACTTCCATTCCTTTAACTAATGTAATTAAACAATGGCAATTAAAACCACAGACTTTGTGTCAGATGCTGGACTATGTTTATTTTCTTGACTTCTCATCTGGTGTATGTGACAGCAATAATCACACTCCATTACAGGACGCATTGTAAACCTCTCCAAATGAAGCTTGACAAGCTGTTTTCTGACAGCCACCCTTGGTGTGATTGAGATGTCTGTATGCCCAACATTAAGCTACTTAGCCTTATAAGCCAAAGCTTTTCCAGCCCCAAAGCCACAAATCCTTATCATTTTGTTTCACACTCTTTCTTCCTTTATTGTCTCCAGCAGTGGTGAAAACACTAAGTTACAGCTGAGACCTTGTGTGGATTTTTGAGGGGCTATTAATCACCTTGTTCCAGATTATAACATGAAGTCTTAAGAACCATTTCTGAAAGCACCACAGCAAAGCATTAAATTCATTCTGGATCAGCTGGATTTTTCCAACTGCAAATGTGTGAGCACACCTGTTGGCATGTCAGTCTTCAGTTCTCACTTCTTCCTTCCTGAGTATTTCTTACATAGGAAATTCTGCTGTAGTACAAAACAGCCTTCTGTGAAGCCAAGACTAATGACACGCTCCTGCGTGATTATAAAAGCGTAAGCAATTCTGTTGGTTATCGCAAATACAGCAGGTTCAGTACATTTGGAAGGGGTAATCTGAAGCTGCCATGGAGTAATTAGTTTATAGTTAGCAGATGCTGATGGCACTTTTTAGCATCCCTCCTCTTCAAAATAAAATAAAGCATAATTTCTGTGTATTAACCCCATAAAGACGTAGTGGAAGACCTTCAGATACCTGTGTGGGATACTTACAATTCTGCTTTACTTGTCATTTTCCAAGAGATTTTCTTTATTTACAGCTGTTTACAAGGTCAGACTGAAATACGTGGTTGATCAATTTTCCATTCTGTAGGCAAGGTTGTGCAAGTCAGTGCTAGACCTGTGTTTGGGTAACACAGAAACAGAAGTAGTGGCAAAAGACAAAGTCTTGATAACCTTATGTGGAAGCTGGAAATAATTGGCCTATTAAGGAATGGCAATCCAAATCAACACCTTTGATTTCTGGAATGCGATTCTTTGCCTGTGCCATCTTCCCAGTCAAAAGGATAAAGAATTATACCTAGAACTGTAACTTCTTTGGGCAAATTTAAATCTCTAGAGTATTTTTAAAATTACTGTACCTCACCTGAAAGAATCAACTGTGAGGTTTAAAATCAACCCCTCAATTTTCTTACTTACATTTTCAATTTTTAGCCCCCTTAAGGAATTAATAATTACTTTTATAGGACACAGTACATCTAAAGAAGTTCAGAAGTCTTACACTAATCTGCCATAATGTCTTCTGTGAGGATGAGAAAAAGACATAATGCTTATTTTATTTGGTTATTTTTCCTTTCAGAAGCTTTTCCCATAAAACTGGATGAGAGAGATAGCAAAACTAGATGTTTGTCAATCTGAAATGTCACAGATTGGAAGAAATCTCCTTGGGATGGATTGACAAAGAAAAAACCAGCAGAATGAGAAAGTGAAGTCCAGAGTACGGGAGCAGAATCCTCTGTTTTTCAGAAGAGCTTTTCCTTTGCTCTGTGTTTTTGTTTCTCCTGAAGATGCTGGTATACTGTAAGCATTTCAGCTCAGGAAGGAGTTATTAAGAAACAATTTTCTAGACTGGATAAAAAGGAGATGAATTACTGAGATTAAACCATTAAGCCACAGTACTAAAATTTTTAAGTAATCTTATGGACATAACAGCGATTTGTGGGATAGATACCCCACTCTGGAGACTGGGAAAAAAACTCAACAAAAACTCAGAGAAAGGTAAGAATTCTCCTTCACCTTGTGCCTGGTAGGTTCACTGTCGGTTTTCCCATACACAGAGAAATGAAATTAAATAACCCCCGCACAAAGGATTTCAACACATACATGTTAACAATTAAAGATCCCATTCTTCTGCTAAGATCATAAAATCTTTTCAGGTTCTGTAGGAAAGTCGAAAAGATTTGGTTAATTCTTCCCTTTTTCTGACTTATATTCCTTACAAACTTCTTAACTGGTGTTAACTTTTTTCCCCCATCTTCCTATTTCTCCCATTAAAAATAAGGGCTACCAGTTGCCCTTCTGGAGTGAAGAGCTGTCCCCGGTGTATTTTGAGCACTTGCTGCCTGTGTCCTGCTCCATCCGGGCGGCAGAACTCCCTCTCCGCACACACGCTTTGCCCTTTAAGTGCTTAATTACTACGAAGTGCCTCACCTATCTCCTCAGCCTGCCCAGATAAAAGGCAGTGCCACGCCGCTCGCTCCCTCCCTCCCTCTTGTACCTTTACCTTGCCCGCTCTGTCTCACTTTGTTCCCGGGCTTCAAAGGCGCGGCACACCTGTCTGAGGCACCTCCGAGCGCCTCCCTGGAGTCACCTGCGCTCCCGAGCGGCGGGCTGTCAGTCCCTCCCCTCACACCGTCCGGGTGGGGCCGGGCTCCGCTCTGTTTCCCCGGCTCCGCGGGGCCGAGCCCGGGTCCCGCTCCCGGCCCGGTCCGGTCCTGCCCGGGGCCGCTCCCAGCCCCGTTCGAACGGCCGCCGCCATCCCGCGCCTGCGCACTGCCCGCCCCGCCGGAGCCCAGGGCGAGGCGAAGCGGCTCGGGGAGACCCGCGAACTACGCGCCCCGTCATGCCTCGCGCGGCCCGTTCCCCACGGCCGGAGCGAGCTGTCCCCTCGCACGGCAGGCCGGGAGCTGTAGTCCTCCGGCGCGGGGTATTGTCTCTCCCCTTTCTCTGTCCGGGAACCCGACCGCCACCCCGCCGGGCGAGCGCGGTGACTGACAGCGCTGGGCAGCCAGTGGCCGCAGCGCCGTGCGGCCGAGCCCGCCGCCGTCTCCCCGGTGACCGGGGCAGCCGCTGCCTCGGCGGAGTAGCCGGAGTCCCGGGGGACAGAGGTGAGTGGGTCTAAGCGGGGCAGCGCCCACCGCAGCCCGGCCGGCTCTCCCATCCCCCTCGCCGCCGAGAGCCCGGCCCGGGACCCCGCTGGGATGCGGCGGGAGGAGCGGGGACGGCAGATGGANNNGAGTGAGGGGAGGGAGGGGGCGGAGGGGAGCCCCTGGCCGCCCCTGTGCGCGCCCCTCAGGCTGCGGCGCTGCCGCGACCCCCGGCGCGCAGGGCGGAGGGGGCGGCGGGTCCGCCCGCGGGGGGGGTCGCGGGCGCTCCGTGCCCTCCCGTCTTTTACCGCTTGATTTTTCAAATCGTCCCTGCGGGCTCAGGTGCCGCTTCTCCCCTCCCCGCAGCTCCACCCCCCGGGAAGCGGCTGCCCCGGGAGCCGGGCAGTTAATGGGTAACCCCGCGGGGCGCTGCTCCAGGCGCGGACCCGCCGCCGGCCCCTCCGCTCCGCCGCCCCCCGGGTCGCCCCCGGTGCCCGCGGGATGTCCCCGCACCCGCCGAGGGCAGTGCCGGGAGCCTCCCTGGGAGCGGGGCAGCGGTAGCTGTGAGAGCGGGTGAGCAGAGCTGCAGCGAGCCCGCCGTGCCCCTCCTGCTGCCCCGGCAGAGCACCCCGAGCCCTGCCGCTGTCCCTGAGCCCATCCCGCCTGCGAGCCGCTGCTGCCGCCCCGAGTGCTGCCCTTCTGCGCCGCGTCCCAACGGCTCTGGAACGTCTGTCTTTGCAAGAAAAGAAGGGGGGGGGAAATGCCTGACTGCCAACCAAACCCTTCCACCTTCTTAAATACAGCAGATAAATTAGTCTGAATTGTAGACGCATGACTGTCTGTATAATAGCTTTGGAAAAGTTTGTCCTTACTCGCATGAGTCTTGTCAGACGAAACAGCAAAAGTCCTATTTGTGTTCCTTACATTTTGTACACTGTCTTCAGTGGGAGAAGAGTTTTTATTAACAACTACTTTTTAAGTCTGCTGTTGCTACTTACAGCCAGTATTTTGTGAATGATCACACTAGGTACTCCTAAATGAAACATAATGTGGTCTGCTTGCCAATTGTGAAATGCTGATGAGACTTTTTTATTAAAACATTGTCCTGCTCAAGTTCTCAAACAACTGGTAGCTATCTTCTACAGCTTGTGCTGTTACATTTCTTGTGTAACTTGTCTATAAACATGTACCACATTTGAATAGTTAGTGGAATTCAAATGTTATAACTTCATTTGAGCTTTGTAGGGACTTGGCATCAGTTCTGCCTCAACAACTGGCATCCATGCTGAAGAGTCTTTTGCATTACTTCAAGACCTGTGTGAGGGATGAGGGAACAGTCTCTCTCCTTTTCTCTGCGCCTCCACTTTGCATACTTTATTCTCTTACAGTCCCACTATTCAAAAACAAAATGAAGCCAGACAGAATGAAACCAGACAGTTCTCTGCTGTGTCTCTGCACATTAACATGGATCCTCTAGTGCCAAGTACCAGCTCATTTCCAGAGGCTTTTTGGAAGGTATTAGTGGTCAGTCATGTACTCCTGAACTTCACAGGCCCCCTCACAGTCCTCTGTAACTGTTAAGTTACAGTTTAACATGGACTATAGCAGGAGTGTGCCTCCTGTTTCTGTTCTTTTTGTTGCTATGAGATAACAAGAGCAGAAGCAGGAAACAAACTACCTCTCTCCCTTGAAAGTAAGCAAATACATGTTATTTTCTTTGGGGTAGAGGGTTTGAAAATGACATGAAAAGTTAGAATGGATATGTAAAAACATTACATACAGAACTGCAGTGGTTGTGGGATACAGTACAATTCAACTGTAACTGGTATTTTTGGTGGTTTAGACCCCACAAATAATTGAGTCAAATGGTAGACCAGAATGTATGCTGGCAGAAAACTTGAATGTTTTGTTTTGCAGTTCTGTGTCAAAGCTGATGTGTATGGGCAAATTATGTTGTTTCACATACTTGAACAACTCTTAATGTGTATATATTAGTGTTTTTGCATGAAATGTTCTGTGAAATATTTTGTAGTTATAAAGCTACAAAGCTGTATATCAGTGCAAGTGAAATGATGTTTTTGTTTCACTGGATATGCTACACATTTTGTAATTTATTACAGGAAAAGGATATTCAGACTTGATAACTTTGGAACTATATAAGTTTGTGTGCCACTTCTGTGCCATGTCTCTTTACATGCAAGTTTCAGATCTGTAAAGAAATTAGAAGAAAAGTTAGCAATGAGATAACTTGATAATTTAGTTTTGAACTAGTCTGTTAACAGTTTGACAGTCAACTAATCTCTGCTTATGAGAAACAATTATCATAATTTTTCCATTTGCCTGTCATGCCCTTGTTGCAGTAAAACATACTTGGATGCTGAGGGTCTTGCAGAAGAGATACATTTGTCCTTTGTCTTGAAGTTTCCTAGATAAATTTAGTGAGCTGTTGTTTGACCTGGGTGTAATTAGCATAAAAATTGCACAGTAATATTCAGATACTGAGGGAGGGAAGAGATGACTCTTCTAATGAAGTAATACAGTTTTTCTTTGGTTGGTGTTTTTTTGTTTGTTTTGGGTTTTTTACTGTATAGACACATTATTTGCTAAAACCCTTTAATGTTGAATTATTTCCTAACTTTACATCTTCAAAAGTTCACAATAGATATTAATAGCTGAAAGTCTTCACACCTCTGGAACATCATTATTAGAGAAAAATAACATGTTAGCAGCCTGCGGTTTTGTTTTTATAACTGTCAGGTTTTTGAATGACATTTCATTATCAGTGGTTATCATCTAAACTAAATGCTTGATGTGTAAGGGTCGTAGGTTAGGAAGGCAAGTCGGTAAATTGACTTGTGAATAAAGTTAAAAAGAAACCTCTCTTAGCAAATGTGGAATTGTGAGGTAAGACAGCATTGGGATTTGCTTCTTCCCAAGAGCAGCCAGGCTACATTTTCATTGTGTGTTTTTTATAGTGACATTTAGGGTATTTTTTATAGATTAGAGAGATAGCTGAAAAAAATCTGTATTTCTTACCAGCCACTTCAACATTACAGTATTGAATCTTAATGTTTTTAGTAACAACTGCTTTTTTATTATATTTTAAAAATGAGAGTATTTATCATCTCCTACTCTCTTAACTGTTTCCTTTCCTCTTGAAAACTAGTAGCGCAGTTTTAGGTGCCAGATAGTATAAGGCTTTATAGTATGACCAGATTAACAGCAGAGTTTTGGAGGGTACTTGGGGGTCACAGTAGGCTATTCTCCAGACAGCTGAGAAGAGAAATATTCACTATAAGGCAAATTAAAAGATGTATATATTCTTGCTCCCAGGTAGCAATTTTTTTATGTACTGTTGGGCATTTGTTAATTCTTTTTTTTTTTTTTTTTGTTAGAGAACTATATCTTGAAATATTTAACGATTATTCTCAAAAAGTATCAAACCTAATTAGATATAGCTGAATGCACAGTGACCTCTTGGTTCCCAAGTTTACCCCCATCAGGAAAGGGTCAAACTACATTTAAGATATGAGACTGGATGCGAGTTGATGGGGGTTTCTTAAAGCAGTGTAAGAGTTAAGTTTGATTAACTGTTTGCAAAGCACTTCTTATGTTATGATTTCCATTCAAAGGTTAAGTGTGAAGTTTCATTACTTCTTAAAGCCAAGGTTTTGGGACTTTTTTCCCCCTCAGATTATAGGAAAATTATCGTTAATGAAGCTGGATAATTGCTATATTAAAACAATTTGCAAAGACCATATTACACCGAATAGTCAGCTGCATCATGGAGACATAAAAACCTGATATCCCTTTGTTCAAAAAAAAAAATCTAAACCCCCAAAAGTAAAACCAACTGGATGTCTTCTGGTACCTTGATGTCTGTCCTGTTTTGGGTTTGGAAGTGTCCTGTGGGAATTACATCCTGCAGTTGTGTATTTAGCAGAATATTTGAGAAACAGCAGTGGTTTCTTAAATTTGGTAATCAAAGAGCTCACATGTAGTTAAGTAGTTAAGATTATCATCCTAAATCATATTAAAGTTTTGGTTTGGTTTTCAATTGGTAAAACTTTTGAAGTAATTGCCTTGTTTCTTCTAACCCAGGCAGAACTACTGTGGAAGTAGTGTGCTGTGGATTTAATCACATTCTGAGTGTGGGGTTTTTTGTTATTTCTGTAGCTGAGAGCAATGTCAGTAGGCTTTCTTGGTCATTTTTCATTTTAGCGCTTCAGATATGATTAAGAATGTGGTGTTTCTTTGTGTATGTATCTTTATATCTTTATGTGTCTTTATCTATGTCTTTATGTCTTTATCTAAAATGTTGCCTGCATTTGCCCACATATGCAAGATACTTGGTTTCAAGTACCTTACACACTTTAAGTATGTTACAGTGTGACTGAATTAAGAATAAGCCTGTGGATGAACTCCCAGTAATTATTGTCAGATTAGTTCTCACTTGCTCAGATGGAGTTTATTGCAAGTGTTTGTAGCTGTAGTCTCATGGTTATTTCTGTCAGTCATCCTCCAGACCTATGGAAGTGAGGGTTTCTATCGTTCAACAAGGGGATAGTTTTAAGAGTTGAAAAAGTTGTCATTTCTTTTGTTTGTGTTAACCTGCTAAGTGGGGGAAATCTCTCTAAAACAATGGAATTTGCCTGGAATTTAGAACAAGACATCCAGACTTCAGTGCTGACACCAAAATGCAATGAAATATCCTATTTCTTGATGTTCGTATAAAGCTGTTACATGTTAATTGTAAAGTCATGACTAGATTAATACTGGCAGCATGTGTCTTTTTCACTCCTTTTTTTTTTATTTTTTTGAATTTTTAAGCTAAACTAAAACACATGGATGTTGGCATGATGATCTGAAATGCATTTTTACAGTGTTTGCTATCTGACAAATTGTTTTGAATAGATTAATTGATGGGTGTATCAGTAAATCTGATCTTGGATCCCTTTGTTCTGATACATGGCTGAATGCCCATTTGTCATTGCATATGTAAGTGAAATGTATGTAAGGAAGTTGAAGTTTGAGATACTTATTTTAAGCTGCCTTTACAGTCAGTGGAAAGATACGGGCAGCTCTAGGTGCAATTAATCTGTTTTACATGACATGTGTGGTACCTCTTTTTGTACACTGAGTGTAAAGGGGGTGAGGTGTAGTTGAGTAGATGGGCATGAACTCTTATTTTTATTTTGCTGGGAAAGGATGGATGAGCTTAATTAAAGATTTTCTCTGTGCTGTGAAATGCAGTGGTGCACTTTACAGTGGTGCAGTAAGCCAAAAGGTAACTGAATAGTAGGTAATGTGGGGGAGTTGGGGAAGACATAACATGCTGAGCGTAAAAAACACTGACTGTACGTCAAAAGACTTTGCCATACTGTCATGTTGCCATTTTGGACAGCTACTTTATTTGCATTTGTAACTCTTTTCTCATCAGTAAAATTAAGGCTACCTGTTCTTTTCAAACTGTTTTGAGTGTTTTGTTAATTTTCTGGTAATAATTTTTGGTAGAGTTCACTAACAATTTTTCTGAATAGAAAGGAATAGTGGGTAATAAAAAACCTGAAATATGGTGAGAATTAAAATGTCTTTTTTTTTCTTTCTTTCTTTAGAGCTTCATCAGATGAAGGAGTGGTAGTCTTGAAACATGACAACAAACTGGACAAAATAAAAGTTTTCCTATTTTAGGAAAAAAATCCAAAATGTATAGACCAGGAGAAACAGTCAAACGTCGACTCAACATGCACGCTCCTCCACGGATAAGAAGCGTGGAAGTTGCTCGAGGAAGAGCAGGTTATGGGTTTACCCTTTCTGGACAAGCTCCTTGTGTTCTTAGTTGTGTGATGAAAGGAAGCCCTGCAGATTACGTCGGACTTAAAGCAGGAGATCAGATATTTGCGGTTAATGAAATCAATGTGAAAAAAGCCTCCCATGAAGATGTAGTGAAACTTATAGGGAAATGTTCTGGAGTCCTGCACATGGTCATTGCTGAAGGGATGAGTCATATAGATTCATGTTCAAGTGATGAAGAAGTTGGTTTTTATGATGGGAAGGGGTGGCTAAAACCCAAACCTGACTCCAAAGCTCTGGGTATAAACAGAGCAGAGAAAGTTGTTGAAGAAATGCAGTCTGGTGGCATTTTCAACATGATCTTTGAGAATCCCGCTCTTTGTGCTGGTACCTCAGATAATTCTGCACCAAAACAAAGATCATTTTCAGTTTCTGCTGCTAATAAATTTGAAACTGGCAATGAAGGTGTAAGCAATCCAAACCTACTGTCAAAGGAAGAAATAGCCAAAGTTCTGAATGATGATTCAGTTTTTAGAATTGGACTGGAGAGTGCAGAAGACTTTGGATTAGATGCAAGCATTTTGAATGTCGCCATGATTGTGGGTTACTTAGGCTCAATAGAACTTCCTTCAACAACCTCGAATTTGGAAACTGAGAGCTTGCAGGCCATTCGTGGGTGCATGAGACGTCTGCGGGCAGAGCAAAAAATCCATTCCCTGGTGATGATGAAGATAATGCACGACTGTATTCAGCTCTGCAGTGACAAATCGGGTGTCGTGGCAGAATATCCTGCAGAGAAGCTGGCATTCAGTGCTGTTTGCCCGGATGATAGAAGATTCTTTGGGCTAGTTACAATGCAGACAAATGATGATGCAAGCTTGGCTCAGGAAGATGAGGGGGTCCTGAGGACATCTTGCCATGTTTTTATGGTGGATCCTGAATTATTTCATCATAAAATTCACCAGGGCATAGCAAGACGTTTTGGACTGGAATGTACAGCGGATCCAGATACAAATGGCTGTCTGGAGTTTCCAACATCATCTCTACCTGTCCTGCAGTTTATTTCTGTCCTGTACAGGGATATGGGGGAATTGATCGAGGGAATGCGTGCGAGGGCTTTCCTTGATGGTGATGCAGATGCTCATCAGAATAATAGTACGAGCAGTAACAGTGATAGTGGAATTGGAAATTTCAACCAAGAAGAAAAGAATAATAGAGTTCTGGTGGTTGATTTGGGGACCAATCCGAGTAAACACATTCCTAGCAGCATATGGGAAAATCCAGTAGGAAGGGGACAAAATCAGCCTGCTTCCCACTGGAATGGCTTTTGTCACGAGCAAGAGGGAAACATCCCTTTAGAAGTAATTCAGAATGATAAGTCCCAAAATGTAAGCAAACATTTGGGCCCTTCTGCTCGTATTGAAGTTCCATTGGTTTCCTCCCGAAATTCAGTACCTCCATCAAAGAAAAACCCTTCAGGCACGGGCAATCAGAGGTGGTTGCCTGTGCATGTGTTAAAAGAGTGGCAGCATGGCAATGCCAGCGACCAGGAGTCATACACTGACTCGACGGACGGCTGGTCGAGTGTGAACTGTGGCACCCTTCCCCCTCCGATGAGCAAGATTCCAGCTGACAGATACAGAGTTGATGGCACTTTTGGTCAGCCACAGCTAAAATCTCACAAAAGTGAATGGTCCAAGAAAATGTTCTGCATTCAGAACAAATTTGGCCCTCCGCACAGTATCAGGAAATCCAAAGAAGATAAAAAGGTAAGAATATATTGGTATTGGTTCTTAACAGCATCAAAAAATCCCACACCCAAACCTGTCTGCCTATGGTACTTTTACACAGTAATATTCGTATATCAAAATTTAAACATGTATTATATAATTTACAAAATTTCAGATGAAGAAAATAACATGTCTCTCTCTCATTTGCAGAGGCACTGCATATTCCTCCTTAATTGAGTGCAGCTCTGGAATTGTACTTCTGGTAGAATCATTGTCTGTTAGGGCTTTCTCACTTTTCTTCTTGTCTCTTCATTGTTTCCAAATGTTGCAGTGGCACTGAAATGAAAAGGAGGCATGACACTTTAGCAACTTCAGTTTCTTCTGACCTTCAGCTGCAAAAGAATGGAAACAGTCTGCATCTTTAGTCTGGTTCATTTTTGTAGAAGGCTGGCTTGCAAATGTTGTTATTTTAGTGAGAGACATAGTCTAATCATTAGTCAAAAATCTGGATTATGCACTTTTAACTGAATAAGACGACATTGTTACAAAACTTCACTCCAGTGAACCTCTCAATACAAGGAGTGTTAAAAACTGAATCAAAAACTATGTTTTAGTGGTAGGTCACAAATCTAACATTCTGCCAGTAAGCCTGTAATTAAAATTTTATTCCAAATTACTGTTCCATCTATCTGTTTTGTCTACTTTTAGACAAAGCGAGGAGACTTAAAAAACAAAAAAAGGTGTGGGAGGAGTATTCAGCATGATTACATACCCTTTGTGACACACACATTTTGCTGTTGATGGAACTAATCTCAGGGGAGTCTGTTGTTGATAACTGGAATTCTAGTAAAGTGGAGGCCATTGTTCTGATACTAAAAGAATCAGTAGCAGTTTTGTATCTGAAATGTTTGCTGATTCCAGGGAGAGACAGAATCTTATACTCCAAATTAGCCTTCAGGAAGCTTTGTCGTTCCATGCTTATATTAGTGTTCACCTTACCAATACACTGGTGTATAACTATTATATATACTAATTTGGTTTTTTTTATTTTCAGCACAAAAAAGCGTACAGAAGACCATATATGAAAGTTTTGTGTATTGCTTATATGATTGTTTCAGATGTCCATCATGCTATCCAAATCTGTTTTGAAAAACTGTGGTTTTTTCTCACCTGATTAAAAATATGCAACCCCTGCTCAAGTGGATTACACTACAGGTTCATTAGTTGTTTCATACTGTTAGAAATTAAACCTTTGCAGTACTGTAACGATCAGTCACAGACATTTTGGGGATTAGGCTGCTGAGCTTCAGAATATTTTGGGTTTGGTGTGGAAAGAAATTATTTTTTTATTGCTTTTCCTGCACTATAAAGCAAACACCTTTTGCATACATTCTATTGTATGCTTTTTTGCTGAAAATAAAATAAACTAGTATGTATAATAGTTATACATTAGTATATTGTTAAGGTGAACACTGCTACAGGCAGCAATGTTTTCCAGGCCCACAATAAAATTAAATTTCAAATGTTCTTAAATACAAGGTGATTCACACTTCCAAAAACCAAGCAGAAGTTAGCCAAACAGAAACACTCAATTTGTAAACACTGCCCACCTGAACCACCTAAGAATCAATTCTGTCTGCTGCCCTGAAGTCTGTGAGCTTCATGATCTCTTTGCTGATGAACCAAGGTAAAGACCTCTTTATATGCAGCACCTGGTAGAGGTGCATGATGCATGTTGGTCCCGAGTGCTCTTTAGAAGCTGAACCAGCTGCAATGGATGCTGCTGGAATTCTCTGAGGGTCTCTGTAATAAGTTTGTGTCTGCAGTGTTGTCCATGTTAGTAATTTGGATTAAATTTTTTTCAGAAACATTTATTTCATGGAAGTCAAGATTATACTAATTAAAATCTCACAGAAAAGTTTACACTTTAAGATGAAAGATGCTCTTTGTGTGGGTAAAGAGTAATAATATTTCACCTACTGTATCATTCAGATCTGCATTAACCAACACTAAGTATCTCAATCTTCCCTTTTAAGTCTATCTGATAATAAAATAGGCATTCTGTTCTTTGATTAATGACAAATTTGTTTGCAAGACACATTTAAAATGTTCCTACATGGCTTTAGCATTTAATCTGTTCATTGAGGCTACAGAACCTCTTTTGCATTTTAATTTCATTTTTCAGTATTATTGAAGGCTGTTGAAACTGATGAGAAAAGCTTATAAAGGTTATTTGGAATAATTCACAGAGATAAAGTTGTACAATGTTCTCGTCTTAAGTCTTTAATGAAAATAGTCAGGGGATGTCATTACTGATGAACATACCCTTGTACTTCTTCAGGTACTGCAGAAATAGGGAAAATCTGTTTTTGCATCTAGAGCACTAGTTTGTTTTCATAGGAGAGAAATTCAGAGATTCAGACTTCCTTTTTGCTTTGTGTGAAGGGAAGATGTAAAAGTGCCCATTCTAAACCATTATTCAGGTGGGTTAGATATGTGTTCTAGAAAATAACGTCCTCAGCTTCCTGTGACCTTTGTGGTAAGGACTTATTTTACACAGCTTGCTCAGACTCATTCCAGTCAAGGAATAAAGTGTATAAAATGACCACATGGGATTACATTCATATTTTTGCAACCTGATGGTTCAGTCTAAGGTCTTCATTTGGCAGAACAGTCCTTAAATTGCTTTTAGTTGAGGTGGGTTTTTTGTCTTTTACATCAGTACCGAAGGGAAAGCATCCTATGAGTGGGAATGCAGAAGCCACTAGAGGGAGAAAAGGTTATCAAATCTAGATATTCTTGTGATGGACTCTGTACTTCCATATTAAACGCTGTCTTCCTTGGAATTTTCATTACACTTGAGTTCCTGGATGCAGTTCTGCTCTAGCAGAGCTGCTCTGCAGATAAACTGTAATGATCACAGCATGTAATTCCAAAAAATATGCTGTACTGTACAATGCTAGTGGGGGGTAAGATGGGCACAAACTACTTCCAGATTTTATAGCTGCACTTAAAAAACATTTGCGAATTGTATAGCACGCAAGAGCAGATGTGAGAAAGTGTTAGTGAACGTAATCTATTTAAAATTGCACTTTCAGAACTGAGCCTGGGAAGTGCTTTTTGTGAGTAGGAATATATATGGCATTTCAGACTTCAGGTCACAAGCAAGTTAACACATTTTTTGAGCTTTGTTTTCCCTTTAGGGATGATGTTTTCATCTCACAGACTAGAATTGTGATTAATTTTGTGATAATTGGCAAACCCACTTTTAAAATATTAATTTTCTTTGTGCTGCTGTAAGGCATTGTGAATAGTTGAAAATAGTTAAAAATGCCTAATTTTTTTGTTAGTGGATAGCATGAAGTTTTTGTTTTCTTTAAAATGTTGTAATTATTAATTATTCCCAAATTATGGAACACATACTTTCACAATTGCTATATATATTTTTCTTTATTTTATTAACCTTTTAAAAGGGTACATTGGCAAGAGGAGAACTAAATCAGGGAAATTTTGGTTCTAGTCCACCTCTTTTGACTGAGACTTACTAGATGTCTTTGGCCCTGTGCACCTCTCAAATTATTTCCTGTACTGAACTTCACATTTCTGGTGTTTATTAGAAGTGTCATGTGAGCAGACTTCTATTGAAGCACCTACTGAGCATTTTTTGGTGGTATTCATATCTTCTGTAGGTCTTAGATGAAAACAAGCAGTGAGAGGACTGATGATGTCTGAAAAGGCAATCATGAAAGGCAAGGTACCTTTCAATCTGAGAACAACTAAGGAAGATTTCTGGTGACAAGAAGCTTCTAAATTGTTCTAAGATTGATGCTGGATAGGGCTGTGTGCTCTCCTGAGGTCTGTGAGACTAACGAAGAGCCTGGTTACGGTTTCTGTGGGAATGGAGTAATTCCTGCTTTTTTGTTTGTCCTCTCCTGCCTTTGCTGTTGCTTTGCTCTTTCCACCTTCTTTAGCATCCCACTAAGTTCCAGTCACTTAGCTACTCACTCTCGTGCATGATTTTTGGGTGACGCGAATGAAAAGCACCATAAGCAATATGAAAACATCAGGGGATGTTAGAATTGGCAAGGGACTTAAGCAATTGCTGAACAGGGAAGCATTCCTTTCCCTCTAGACTAAATTAATATAATACATTTGATTTTGTTCAACCCTCGCTCTATGTTTTGGGGCTAGTGCCTGGCCAAAAATATGTCTACCCATTACTGTTTTAAATTAAGTTTAACTGGGAAAATACTCCTTTTTCCACTGGAAAGCTGCATAACAGTCAGTTTAGTCTTTGAGGACTAAGCTTGAGGACAGAATCCTAGCCATTGACCTCTCACCATCTCTTTTGAAAAAAAGAAAGTCTGTTTTAATACTGTGATAGTAAGGAAGTTGAACAACCTGAGACTGATAACTAGCATTTGGGTACTGGGTTTACTCCAAGTGAATATGACAAAGATATTAAAATGTAATTGAAGAGCTTTTTAAAATGTTGGGTATTGACTTTTAGAAATCCTTTCCTGTTTCACACTTTTTATGCTTCTATCTTGATCACATTATTGTTTGTGCTGATGAAAAGTGTGAATTTGTAGTTGGATCCTATTTGTAGATCTTAGAGGAAAACAAAATAGAAAATCTTATTGTATGAGACTCTCTGGACAATAGTATTGCAAATATGTATTTTTTTTAAACCATAAACTATATCAGCTGCTTGGTAACCTTCATAATTTAAGGTCCTGAAAATATTGTAAAAATGTAGATGAGAAGACAGATAAGGAATACTGTGGGGTTCACTAAGGCATCTTTGCTTGCTGATCTATTTCTTGGGTAACTATTATTGTTACTCTGTTTTGATCAGAGGTTTAAGTGTAACTACTTCACAGTTTTCTTTGTTTCCAAAGCAAGTATTACTGAAAAAGATATGCTGTACAAGTTTAAATTTTTTTTTTTTGGTGGTTAAAATCTGTAATTTGCTTCAGATCCAAGAACTGCAGTTTTGTAATGCTGGTAACTGGATGGTGAACTAACTGCAAAGCAGATATTTGAGATGCAGAGACAATGTTGGCAAAGCTCTGTGGTTCCCATATTTGTTTTTTGTTGTATAATTATATGTTTTTTCCCTTTTCCTTTAGAATTCTGTTTGCTCACTGGCTTAAATTGTTCCCCTACAGCTGTTTTTAAAGCAGCATTAATGATCGCTGGATTGCTATTCTTATGCAGTACAATTTAATGTTAACTTCTGGAATTAAAGGCTTTGATGTGATTTGAGATGTACCTATATACCTTAAAGAGAACTTAAGAAAAATCCTAAACACCAAGCCAGATTTGAAAATATGTTAATGTGAAGTAATCTGCAAAGAGGCATCTATAGAAAATAGTTCCTCTGATTTCTCCTTTGAGAAAATGAAAAGCAATTAAATATTTAGTCATTTAATGCAGCCTTTTCATATGAACTGTAATCTAAATTTTTTTTAAAATGGTTCTAGGATCTTTAAAGTGTGTAAAAAGCCCAAATAATACTGGCTGTGTGTCTCTGAAAAACAAATTAGATAAAATCTGGGCAGTAAATATCTGTAGAGTGATGTTGACTTTGGTGAAATGTCCTCATTTCAAATTTGCATACTAGAAAGAAAATGGCATGAAAAAAATAGTTAGCACAGAATGAATTGAAATAATGAAAAATGGCTTAATTTTAATGTTTTAAACATAAAAGCTTTGAGATGGGAGATTATAAAGTTATTGTCTGTACAAAGAAAGATATGAATTCCTTGCGGTTCAGAAGATTTAGAGAAGAAAAGAAGTTGTGAAATACCAGTTTTTCACTGGACAAGAAATAGGTCCATATGGGATAAAGATCTTTAATTAACAAAAATAAATATGGAATTGCTAAAACTTACCTGAACTTGTACTTTTAGCATTCCTAATACCACCTGACTTATATATTCTGCAGTTTAATAGTGTGGAAATAAAACACGACATAATTGTACTTTCTGTACAGTTTCATTTCATACCTCCTAATATCTGTACTGAGAAATATTAACAATCTTACTCTCTACTTTCTCTTAGTGATATGATTTTTGTTTTAAACCTCAACCACCAATCACTTACTTTCTAATCAGAAGTCATCTTAGTCTTCTCCTGTGCAGAACTTGTTCCATAATTGTAATATAATTGGTTGTTGTAATATTATTTTTGAGATGCGTTGACCAGAGTTATAAGCAGTTTTAAAAATGTCTGGTCAGGCAATGTATTCATAAGACTAATTTCTTGATGTTTTTTCTGATGATTTCTGGTCATAGTTTTGATTGCTACTGATTATGGGACTATACTGAATTAATGTTCCCAACTAATGCCAACCTAATGTTCAAGATGATTTGAAACCAGTTTTTATGTCTGTATTTGTATTTTTCTCCACATTTTCCCCTAGTGTAGTAAGGTCTTTCTGTTCCTCTGCAATTTCCAACTAACAGGCTTCCAACTCATATAAGATACTTTTATCTAGTTATACTGGGAAAATGATCTTACTTTTTAATCTGCAAAAATAACATCAACATTTGTTGGGGGTTTTTTTTGGTTTTGCTTTTTTTTCTTGTAAAGGGATTAGGATAGTACTGAACTGTGGATGGATCAGTGTTTTATGCCTAATATCCTTAGTACAGGAGACAAGCATTAAATTTCATTTACTTGGATGTTCATGTCAGAACAGTCTCTTCTGTGTCTTCCCAAAGCCCATATAGATCTTACATGAAAGATCTTACATTCTTCCTTGTATCATGGGTTAATTTCAGAAATAAAATGCCATTGTAATGGTTAGAATGGAGTGAAATGTGTCATTATCATCTGATCAGTAAAGAAGTATTCTTAAAAGTCATCTAATCTGTTGATCAGCACTGGTGAATATACTATTTGAATTCTTTGTCATCCTGGTGTAGCCCAACTGAAAAAAAAAATTAATTTCAGAAATGGCAGTATAATTAAAGCCTGCAGAAAAGCTGATGGTAAAGTTTGAATGAGGAGAGACCCTTTTAAATTAACCCTCTGTCACATAATCTGGTTTTGTGAGACGCTGCCACTCCATGATGATGGCACCAGTGCAGGGCAGCCTGAAGGGTCTCACTTCATTCTGGTTTTTCCATAGCATGTGGAGCCCTCCCTCTGCAGCAGCACAGATACCTGTACCCCAGGACTTGCTGCTTCCTGTTAGGGGCCAGGGGACTGGACCCACAGCCAGTTCTTTTCCCAGTTTCCCCCAGATTCCTTTATCTCTTTCAGAATATGAGAAGTCCTCACCCAACATATCCTGTATTTTAATCCATCCCGTTATCAGGCTCCACAGACTGTCATTTTACAAGAACTGCGAGTTTCACTGTCAGTTTCGGGTGGGGGACACATGATGCTGGCAGGTGGGATGAGGGGCAAAGGGGGGTCAGGGCCTGCGCTGCTCTGCTCTGGAGGGGTGGCTGGTAGTCAGGAGAATGGATGCTTAGGGTGGGAGTGGACAAGAGAGGAAGATAAAACCCCGAAGTCCAGAGCAGTATTTGAGACTAATATTGATGGCAGAATAATATTTGCATTAGCTGTTTTTTTTTTTCCTGTGATCCTTTCACTGTTTTCTGAGATTTTGTGCACTTTATTGGCATTACTGTGGCATCCCTGTTTCCCATCCCTTTTCAGAAAAGTTTAAATCAGGAACTAACTTTCTGAAATTTTAAACCTGCATTCTTTTTAAAGATGAACTCCCAATCCAGACTGACTCTTCTGCTGAAGGGCTCAGCAGCCAGGATTAAATTTGACAAATTTTGAATATCCACAGAAGTTTCAAATTATATGGTCAGTGTATCTGGGTTCCAAACTGTTACACACTTTATCATACAAAGTCATAGAATCAAACCTAAAAACAGTGAGAGTTTTTAAAAGCTTCAGTAACTGGAAATAGGACAAATTACAATTTGGTAATTTTATAGTTAGTATGATTAAGTTCTGTGACACATAGAATGTACCAAACTCTGTTGAGCTCCTTAAATTGAGGCAAGGAGTGTGACCATTCTAGCATGTGCATGGTCCTTTTGTATTGTCTTAAATGGCCAGGACACAGGATAGTGTACTTGCTCCTCCTGAACAGGAGCAAAAACATTTTCTCGAAAAATTAGTGCATAACAGTAATGATATATTTGTCTTAGAGGTCCTAGAACTTTGTTCATGACATTTAATTACTTTCTTATGATTTTTTCATCAAACATTTAAACTTCTAAAACTATTTCACTCAAATCTTGTAAGATTAACTTTTGTTGTTAAGTTTTGAAAGCATAATTCTATAAATGTAGATGATCAGGCTTGTCAGTGCTTTTTAAACTTTTTAGATTAGCTTCCCTTATATTTTTACCTTTCGTTCTTGCTGTTCTTCCATACATCAGGCAAAATCTCTGTCCCATCAGATTTAGTCCCTTTAGTTTCCTCTCAAGATCCCAAACTATAACGTGTTTTCCATGAAAAGAGTAAATTTCCTGAAAGTTGTAAAGCTGGCTGAAAGCCTCACAGCTTTTTTCTTTCTCCTTTTCTCCCCTTCCTGGATTCCTGCTGCCAGCTCACTGTATTTTTTCGTTGTCAGGGATGCCTGAACTCCTAACAAAAATTTCCCTGTTCCTTAGTCTCTTACACTCCAGTAGCTGTGTGTGTCCTTCCTTGGATAGTTGTGTATCCCCCTTCCTTCACCTTCAGCTTTAGAACTGGTACCAGAGGAGAGGAAATTTATTAGTAATTTCCAGACAAAAACTGTAGAGATGCACAAAGACTACTTAGCACAAAATGGAAATATCATGTTGTTGCATATGATAATTTGTTTTAAAGTTATCAGACTCAATAAGTGAATTTGCTGGAATATGAAGGAGCATGGTACAGCTTGTGCTAAAATGGGAATTCCTTTAAGCTAATTGAAGATGTTTTCTAAAGGTGTTAGGTTTCTTTGTGTTCTGCATAATTGATAAGGTTTCATCAACTTTCTTCTGCGCTCTCAGGCTCCAGCTCATAGTCACATATTGGCTGTGCTAGTTTCACATTGCATTTCTTTGGTACTTCCAGCTTAAAAGAGCTCCTGTTGTGCTCAGGCTGGAGTTGGCAGTGAATATCATGAGTTGTGCTGGCATGACTGTCTGTGGATCTGCCTTAGAAACAGGATTATTTCATTTTGTAAACTCTAGTTTACTGTTAGTGGAGATGAGGAGACAGTCTGCTGCAATTTGTGAGCTTGCAGGAGTGGTCAGAGGTACATGCAAAGCCCTTAATCTGCCACAGCTGCCACAAATCTGACATGGAACTGCTGCCTAACTTAACTGTTATCAGTTAATACTTTTAAGAGCCTATGCTTTTTGTTATATGTTTAAATAATTAGAGTTATGGAAATCACCTGATATTGGATCCTTTTTGTTCTTCCTGTCCCTCTGTGGTCTAACACAAGTCACATTCTTCTTCACTTCCTCTGCCTTGCTAATACATGAAGTACAACATTTTCCACTTTCTCATTTGTACTTTTCTTGTACACCTTTCTTGTTCTCAGACAGAAACCGTTGTCACTTGGATACATTCACTAAATGCTGCTATATCAGTCCTCCTCTGGTGACCTGTTTTCAGTGCTCGCCTTGTCATATTTGCATTTGGCATTTTCTGTTTAGCCTAAAAAAAAGGGGTGATCTAGTAATTTATTAAAAAAAAATAAAGGGCACAGATGCATTAATTGTCCTTCTTCTCTTATGACTATACATTTAGCTGGTATTTCAAATCCATTCTAATTTTTACTGTTTTATAAGAGTAGAAAAAGGAATGGATTTTTTTAGAGCATCAGTACTTTAATTGCTTTAATCCTTTGTTGTTTTTCCTCTCCATCTGCCAAATCATAACAGGATAAAGGCTTTTAGAGATATGCTCTTTTATACTTTCACCATGATAGACAGTAGTAGCAGGGTTGCAAGTATCTGTATTGCAAATAGGAGAGGATATATTGATGTAGCACATCTCACTGATCAACTTGTTTTCACAAATTTCTGTGCTTTTCAGTTGGGGGCTTTTGTATTCCTAAAATTTCTAAAATTAAAGAACTTAGTGAAATGTCAGGTAGACTTTAGTTTTTAATTCAGTTCTCTGATAGAATATCTTAGATATTCTTGACTATTTAGATTTTTCTAGAGTTTTCTTTTATGGGTTTAGCGACACTGGTTTTGGAAGAGAATCTTTAAGGTAGGATAAAGGGCTTACAGGCAATCTGTATTTAAGAAAAACCCGAACAACCCTCCAGCCTAATGTTCATGCAGCAAATTTCAGTGTTTTAGTTTGGCAGCTAACAGAGAATGAAACAGCATATTTTTCATAGAGTGGTTTGGGTTGGAAGGGACCTTAAGATGATCTCGTTCCAAGCTCTCTGCCAAAGGCAGGGACACCTCCCCCGGACAAGGTTGCTCCAACCTGGCCATTTTGTTGGTCATACATGTATTTTTCTGAAATATTTGTGGATAATTTGGTGGTTTTTAATATCTGTTTAATAGTGTAATAAGGGCTTTTAGAAGTATGATAATTTCTTTATGTCTAACAGATTGCAAAAATGACATTAATATCAGTCATTGCACTAACAATCTCTCTGTGCTCAAATACCACATACTTTTTTAGCCGTGCTGATTAGTACATTGTAGTTTCAATGGCTGTTTTCTGTTCAAGTCATGGATGCTTTTATTTCCAGCTCTTCAGAGTCCCATGAAAAGCATTTGCCAAAATGGTGCTATTTGCTTAAGATACGTGATTCTTTCCTTATTTGTGTGCATGTATTTATGCACAGCAATTTTTTTAATTGATCTGGAGAAGGAGGTCTGCCTTCATAGTCTGAATGTCTGGAATAGAGTCAAGAAAAGATGAAAAGGGAGACTTCCCAGGAAATTAAATACTTGTGAATTGCAGTCTTTTTGGGTTTTTTTTTTGTAATGTCTTCCTTCATTTCCTAGATTATTAATTTGATTTTTCAGAGCAAGGAAGAGATTTTTGTGAGTTGAAAACATTTTCTTAATTGCAATTGTTATCCAGATGGGTTGGGGAAATAGTTAGCTCAGTGCATTTTTATATTTTGTAATGATTGCTTAAGCTTTGTTTTATTCTTGGGGTCTCTTTTTTTACCTGTTCTTATCGTTACTGTTCCTCCCAGGGCTCAGTCGTCAGTTTTGCATAAGAATGCCAAAAACCATAAATAAAAACTTTGATTGGATACTAATTAACTTTCTCTTTTCTAATACCACACAATTTGCAAGTGGTTTTTGTCCACTTTCCCTCCTTCTCTTTGTTATGCTTCTGACCACAAATAGGTAAGCAGCATTTACTTCCAAAATGGGGCATCTGGTGATAATTAATCTTATCTAGAATCTGCTTCTCAGTCGAATCTAATTAGATTTGTCTTTAGGCAGTTGGTTCCTCTTCCTTCAATTTGTAATGTTATTGTTTCAAAAATTGTTTGAGTGCATGTTCATTAGGTGCTTGTTTTAATCTCCCAGAATCATGTATGTCAGTCTCTGCTATTTAAACAAATACTGGACAGTTCATATTCTTTTTTGGGGATGAAACAGAATGAAAAGTGAATTGTATTAATTATTCTGAATAGATATGTCTGCTAGTTTTTTCATTTTTTTCCTTTCACCATTTTATTTCCAATGGAGGATGAAGTTCTATGAGGGATGCATCTACTTTTAAGAAACATATCAAAGACCATTAAGCATCCATACTGTGTAACTGTTTCATTAGTTTCAAACTACCAGTTGTTCTCACACTAATGATGCCATTAATTTGCTGAGTTGTTGCTAGTCTGAGAGTTTTATCACAAATTCTCAGATTAAAAATAAAAAAATTAAAAATTGCAAAACTAGTGTGGTCGTTTTTGACTAGTGGTGAAATCGAGTAGCTGTACACATATATTCATTTGTTTTAACAGAAAGATATTTGTTCAGGAGGAGCCTTGTTAATGTTTTGATCAGCTGTGCAGCATCAGTAATGGGTATTGCTGAGTTCAGTCAGGGGTTTGAGGTGAAGTTCACTGTGTGGCACAGGTTACTGCACAAGGTGTAAGCTTTCCATTCAGACAGGAAAGGCTGTAAGGGATGAGGCAGGTGTGAACCACCTCAGCAGTACCTGCCTGCATGAACAGATGATTTAAAAGTTGCTCAAAAAGATGCTCAAAAAGACAGGAACTGTCCTCATTCCATTGGGTGTCACTTGTCAACATTTACAGAGAGCAATTTTCCTTTCTTCGCATTTATTTGATCATTTAGCAAAAGCCATCTTAGCTTGTTTGTACTGCACTTTTAAATGCTCTCTTAAAACCTTGGAAGCTAATCTCCAGTTACCAGATTTCCAGTTTTCTTCGGCAGAACCTACTCAATTTAATTCTCAGCCAATTAAAAAAAAACCCTTAGTAAATTGAAAATTGGGAGGGAAAGAGATTTCATAGAAAAATATATCACTTTTAATACTGAATGAAGTTGGACTGTCAAGCCTGCTGAGGGGATGAACCTTGCTGCATACTTTGGATCCAGATTCCTCTTTTGTCTTTACAATTCTTTGAGCTTGTAAACAGAATCTGTTGATAACATTGGTGATGGCCAGAGCCCAGTTGGTATAGAACAGTGTTGTCTCCATGGGAATTAGCAAACAGGCAGACATCTCTGAGGCTATATAATGCTCTGGCTCTTCTCTGCTTTGTATGAGTGGTTGCTGGCATGAGGTTATGAGGATGTGAATTTTGTGGTTGTTCTTTTGATTAAAGTGACGTGTATAGACTTTCCAATGAGTGATCAAAGGGAGACCAAAATATTTCAGAGCTCAGAGCACAGAAACTTGCCCAAAGGAAGAAATGAACACAAATAGAAAATTTAATAAATATTACCAATCTGCCAAATGCGCAATTATAAAAGTACTAATAAATTTATTTTTAAGCTTACTATAATGAAGAAAGATGCTGACATGAAACAGAAGGGAATTTGCTCTGATTTAGAGTCTTCTGTTTTCTAAAGCAAAAAAGATCAGTAGACAGGGAGAAATTTTCCCCACACTGAATGTTACAGTGAAAGGAATCTAAAATTTCAGGCACATAATCACAAGTTTTTGTAATGTACTGAGTTTATGTACATCTGCTTAGCACCAGTCACTGACTATGTGCCTAATTTTAGGTTTAAGCTTACACCATTTGGCATAAACTTGATATGTACATGCTGAGTAGCTTAACAAACATCTGGTGATTTTTTTAAGGAGAAAGAGTATGAATACGGGTACCAGAGAAAACCATTAGATTTAATTACTGCAGCACCAATTCTAGTAATGAAATATCCGAGTGAGGTAGTTGCTTTCCTCAGAACAAAAGCTCCTGCAATTTCATACTGTGTGATTAAGAAAGTTGGACTTCGCAGTACCAAGGCTTTAAAAAAAAGTAGAGAAAGTAAGATTTTTTAAAAATGTAGAGAAACATTCCAACAGAAGCTGGGTGAGATGATTTCTAGGATTGTAATTTCCTATAGAAAACTCAAATATTTTGTAGTTAGTTTCCAGTTAAGACAGTAAAGAGCTAGGATCATCTTTTATTAGGGACATATATCATGGGTACATTATAGCAACCTAACTGATGACTCATGTTTATACAGTAAGTTCATGCTGAATGTTTAAGATATTTGACTCACTGGAAAAGTCAACTTTACTGAATTTTAGTATGTGAATTTACAGGGGCATGGCAAATGATGAACTTGTTTTGAGACTTTGGTGCTGTTACAGGTGTGCAAATCCATTTCCTTAAAATTCAGATGTTGTCACTATGATCAGCAGAGTACTAAAATTAAAGAAGTAAATTAACATATATTTTCTGTTTTTTATAGGGTGCAAAATTTGGACATTCAATGGGATTAAATCAGGCTCCTCCCCCACGTTCCTCTGCTCGAAGATCATTTGGAAGATCTAAGCGATTTAGTATTACTCGCTCCCTGGATGACCTGGAGGTAATTAACTTTCACTTAAAATTTAGAAGTGAGTCTTAGAGAGCTTATCGTAGATAATGCTGATAATTGCTGAAAGAAAGTCAGTAATATATTAGTGTAATAAAGTTACTTACTATCATGTGATATTTTTGTGAGGGGAATACAGATTTGAGGTATCATCCTGTCTTTTTCAATATTTCTTTAATATGTTACATTGGTGCCAGCAGTGGACATTCTTTCTGTGCAGAATTCTGACTTTATTTTTCCTATCCCAGTTGGTCCTGTGTAAATACAAACAATACACTTTTGCTGATCAAAATGTTCATGATGTCTCAGAAATGAATGTATCATGGTATATAGAAAAATCAAATGTTCATCATATTCTGGTTTTTGTTCAGCTGATGAATTTTGATAGCAGTTGAGAAAAGGGAATTCCTAATCAACTTGGTGATTTTGGGTCCTTTTAAGTGTAGTATTATACTTTTTTACATCTAGTGTAACATCAGCTGATGCCTGGGTCTCAGTGGTCAAACTATATTGGTTTTGGTGAAACCAAGGAATGAAAAGCCATCCTCCTGTTCTGCTGTAGGAACCACCTGTAGGAATATGGCTTCATTATATCTTTTCTCCTAGCGTGCCTCCTCAGGAAAACCTGACCCACAGTGATGTGAAGCTGAATGGAGAGATTCTTCCCTTACCCCTTTACCAGGCATATCTGGAGGAAGACTGGTGGTTGGGGAGAAACAAAAATCTGTGCAGAGCTCTTGGCACAGGAGCCATGCAATATATATTACACCACTCTCCAGCACGGGAGGGAAAGTGGCACACTGAGCCCTCGAAATGGGAAGGAGGTGTTTAAAAAGCATTTGAGATGGGAGGAGGAAAGAAGGAGACACTCTTGAGTTTTCAGTGGGAAAATGTAGGAAGAACAGCATTTCACTGACTCTGAACTAAAGGAGAAGGGAGCTCAGTGCAGTGGATTTTTGGGGAACAGAGTATGTGGAGGAGCTTCTGGCATGCTTAGGGAATGCAGGTAGGAACTATATTTATTTATTTCTGAGATGTTTTTAAGGATATTTTTCGTTTTGGTCTATTTCTATTTTATCTGAAGCTTTTAGGTGTTTTGCTTTTTTTTTTTGTCATGGAAAATACTTCATTTCTTTGCACTCAACTTTAATACAGTAAGTGCATAACTTAAACACAGCAAGAACTTCTGCATAAAGGGGTTTGGGAACCATCTAGCTACATCTTTCTTGATCAGAAAATGGTGATTTTTCTAAATTGAAAAAGCTTGCTGCTATATATCACCAGTTTTGACAGAATTTCTGGTTGCAGTAAGAGCAAATTCTCTCAGAATACCAGAGTTTAGTGCCAGTAATCCACATGCAACAGGAAAAACATGGTTCATTCTACAGTCTTCCTTCATGCAGGTTTTTTTCACATCTCATGTTTTGTGTGTTTTAAACATCAGGAATAAAATTTAATTTCTGTTGTTGGAGCAGTTTTACATTGCGTAAATATTCATTAAAATAGGCACTTGGGACTTTTCCATTAATTTCAGAAAGATATCATAGTTACTGGCCTAAAAAGTCCCTTTTTCTCTCATTGTGTCCCACTTGGTATTTGTTACTTTGTGTAAACAGAGCAGCACCAACAGAGGGATTAAGAGTCAATCTGTGTCCCAACGTGCTCATTGTTACTGCAGTTACTTTGGAAGGGGAAACTTTCATTCTAGGTCACAGTATGAACTGGACAAAGGAATGGTCTGTATTAAAATCTGTATTTGGATGAATTCCCTTACTACATGTAGCTATGTGGGTGTGGGCTGTTCTCTCTCCAACTACTTCTTTTCACTTTGAAATCTTGGTTTTGCTGTGCATGCTGTAACAGAATGAATCCTAGATATCCCAGTCACCAGGAGAAACAGCAATCCAGAGAAGAATTTCAAAAGCTTTGCATATCAAAATAAAATAGTGTTGAGGTGTTTAATTTTGGTTCAGACTTTAACACTGCTGCTTCAGGAGTTGTCCCAAATACTCTTACACTAAGTGTAATAGAACACAATGTTGTTAGTACATGTTCAGTTTATTTCAGGCCGTCTATTTAGGGTTGGTGGAAGAGGAAATAACAATACCAGGAAATTCTTAGAGACTCCACCTTTGGAATAATGACCATCAACATATTGTATAGGCTGCTTGCTTGCTTTTGTGTTCTTTCCAGTTATCATAGCAGAATGGATAAGGTAATAATCCAAATATGAAATTTGGAAGTTAATATGCTTTTCTGAGCTTGTGGGTTTGATTCCTGCTGGCATCCAAATTAATCTTCTAAATTGAGCAGTATAAGTAGGTTCCATGGAGTTTCTTATATGGGCATTTGCTGAACACTGCTGTTCATTGCTTACAGGTCTAAAAAGGTTGTATTTGGATTTTTTGTTGAAGTATGAGCAGTGTGTGAAACACCAGCTGTCAGTGTTGCTGACTGCTGCCATAAGGTGGCGTGATTTCTTTGAAATTTGTTATTTAATTATTTTTAAAAAGATCTGTCCAAGACTACAGCATATTCATAGATATTTTAATAAATAAAAACATGATTTCACAAGAAAATGTCACTTTTTGTTTGAAGTGGTTAGATTATGTCTGGCTATACATGTACAGCCTGATTTCTTATAAGGTTAGAATTAAGCAGTTTCCTCTCACCTGCAGAAGCTGTATTATACATAGAAAAAAACAGACAAGTTTATAGGATTAACATCTAGGTGCTGTTTTTACTCCTGGAACCTCTATACAAGATTATTTTAAAAATGCAGGGATCAGAATGGGATAGGAGTGCAAAATTAATGGTGCAGTTATGCCATAATTGTGGTAGGGAAAATGTCTCACAAAATGGAAAATGCACAATTTTATTTCTGAACTGTGGAAACTGTGCTTGTTCACAGCAGGGCTGATTATGATTAATTGTCCCGTAAATTGAATTCAGAAAATGAGCGTGTCTAGTATGTGCCTTAGTCATGTTCTTTTCACAAGAAATGTATTTAGAAATTTTTATTAAATTACCAGAAATCTGGTTTTGTAAAGAACAGATTTATCCTTTATCTAGCAATAAATTTTGCTATGTGAATAATTTGTTGTTATGAAATAGTGTCCATTAACAACCATGTTAACATTCTGTGATTTGAACCAGTTTTACTTTTTAACATATTTACTGGTTCATATTTTCAAGGTGTAGCTTAAGCTACAAGGACCTTGTGATTATTTAATATTTGGCTTAATGAGAGGTCACGATCCTATCTTTCTTCCCATTTTTCTTCCCTGTAGGTGAGTGCAACTACTCTCACCATCTTGCACAATTCAGTTCTGGAAAAGATGTTTATAAATTTATAAACACATTAAAGGTGTCTCTCTGAGACTGTAGACAGTAGAACACCACCTATGTAAAAATTTACCTTAGCCACAATAATTGTAATTCTTTTACTCATCAACAGTTTTGGAACACTTTCAACTGTAGCCCATTCCACTTATATTTTATTTTTTCTTGAAGTCTGTGAAAATGGGGGAACCTTGCAGTATTTTCTTGAAGTTAAAAAATTTAGGTTCCTCCTCACCAAGAAGAACATTCAAAGCTGTTTTTTCCTGAAAATCATTTTGGTGCTTGTACTTTTGGTATTTCTCTGTGGTTAAAAATAGGGCAGAGTAGTATAAAGAGAGACATAATCTCTTAGGGAAACAATTGTCAAGATCTTTAAGTGTTGTTAAATAATCATTTAATGCAGAGATATTTTTTAAATTAAAGATTATTTAATTATTTTAACTAAGTATTAGGACAAGAAAAGGCGGCTGTTGCAGCATTTCTTCTTGTTCTTGTCCTGTTTTGGAAACCTTAAAGCTATATTGTATATGATAAACAACATTTGTTCTATCAAATTTCTAGAGTTTAGTAATGTTTTCGAAGTTGGAATGTATGATGTATTCTCTTTGAGAATCAGTGTGAGGACTTTTGTTAGAATTTTCCATCTTAATTATAACCATTAATAATGTAGTATTATTAGGTGTTATTATAGATAATAATGCTTGGTTTTTTTTCTGTTTTGTTAATTCTACTGAATCAACTTCTTTTTGCATTTCATCTGCAAATTGAAAGCATACAACACATCTCTTTGGTATGAGGTTTTTGTACTAATGAATGACATGTCTCTGCTGGATATTAGCTTTGGCATCTGTGGGTGGCAAAACCCCCTAAATGCTCATTTGACTTAATAAGGAGTTTTTAAGTGGGTACCTGTTTTTGTTTGACTGATTTAAATAATCAGTCAAAGCTTACACAGGGAGATAATAGCTTATATTAGACCAACTAGTATACTAGGAAAATCAGACAAGAAGATCTAAACATGCCCCAAACTTTTCTCACCCTCTCATATGATCTAATGAAAAGTACTAACTCTCCCTGCAGAGGTTGCTTTACTGATGTTCTTAGATCATCACCATGGCCACAACATTACCACTATGGCGAGTATAAGTACATTATTTAAGTCAAGAAGCCTCTTAATTCTCAACTTATAATAGTGAGTTTAAAATTTGAAAAGAATGTATAGTTTTGTCTAAGATTTCACCAATTTGTTAACGCTATGAAAACTTGCCATGGGCTGCCAGTATATATGTGTTCCACTGTGTGCCCCCTTTAAGTACTGCATCTTTGGCAATATTTTGTCCTAATTTTTATCTAAGATATAACCAAACAAGTGGCAGTTTTGGTGCCAGCTTTCATGAAAGTAGGGGAAAGGCCAGTTGTGAAATAACAGTGCACATATGAGAAAATCTGCATTTTTGTATGTAAAAGGCAGTACTGTATTTTTAGCATGCTGATAATGAGTTCTAAAAGGCTTAATCCAGTCTCATATATGGATATTCCAAAGTCTGAGTGCTAACCTTGAGCAGCCCCTGATGCTGCTGTGTTAGAAGTCTCATGGATCTGTGTCCACAGATGAGGTTTTTGTTTCTCTTACCTGTTCCACCAGGGGTCAGCTTCTAGAATACTGAGAGGTGTGCTTAATGATTTCAGAGTCCCTTGCTATGCTGGCTCAAACCCTCTTGCTGAACCATGATATATAGATTTAAATAGTGTAAGTTAGTCATGACATTGCACATTGATGTTTTTACCTTTAATTTTACCTTGAATTACTGGTGTGGTCATGGAGCTGATCAGTGAGACATTGAAAGCAGCCAGTGGCTTGTGCTTGGATTCTTCTGCTCTGTTCAGACCCTGAGTTGGTACAGTCCTGGCTGGAGTTATTCACCTGCTGGGCTGCACAGTGGCCACACACCCCTGCTGGCAAGTGAAACACTGCCAGGACATGGGGGCAGGCAGGGGACTGTCCAGCAGCATCCTTTGGTCTCACATTTAGATCTCTAGACTGTTCTATTAAGAATTTCAGTCTCTCCAGCCAGAGGATCATCTTCAGGCTTTTACTTTGGCATGTGGGATCTTTGCAGGTACTTTAGTTGTAGCTGTTGTTATTCTTTGAAGAGGGAAACATCATGCTGGTAGTATACATTTCATTTTTCTTCACAGATTGTACACTAGCATTACTGTTAAGCTTTTGCTGATATTTTATACTATACCATAACTTTTAAAAGATTATCACTATCTACACTTAAGTCTACATTTATAGACTTTCTCATGTAAAGTTCTTGTGCTCCTCACACATTTTTGTAAAGTATCTGACAAGGTTGGGTTGGTCAACAGATGAATACAGTTGTGTGCAACCTCTTTATTGTGAATTTGAGATACTTATTTCTAGATACAGTCCAGAATGTTAAACTGTGATTTTTTTTTTTCCCTGGACACTGAGAATAATGGGATTTATTTTCTGTTACTGCAATTGGTAAAATAACCTTCCTTCAGTAATGTTGCTGATTACTCTTTTCTCCTGCTTTTGAGTTATTTTCTTTACTTCAGATTCTGGAGAAATTTGCCATGTAAATTTGCATGTAAAAAGCAGAGTAGCCAGAGAATGTGCTGAGAGCTGGACCTCATCTCTGCTTTTTTTGTGAGTTGCATATGGCAGTGCTCATCATGGCAGTGCTCACCCCATGCTGTGGTGCTTGAGAAGAAACCAACAGTGTTGCCTAGGGTGGATTCCTTAGGGAATTAGGTCTCCATATGTGCAAAGGCAGTTGGCACTATATGGAGAAATTTCTTTCTGAGGAGGAAATCAGTAGATTGTCTGACCCTGCCACTCAAGTGCTGTCCAAGCCTTACTGCCTCCAGGCTTGGCTCTCCAATGCAAGCCCACGTCTGCCACAGAACCAGAGATACGACATGTGCTTTCAGGGACTAGAGACAAACTTGTATTCTGTATAAATTAAATCCTGGCTTGTAGTAGCCAGTACTGCCATTCTTAAGACATGTGATTAAAGGGACACAGGTGAATTCACAGGCTGTAAATACCTCTGCAGTTTGTGAAACTACAAGGATCAGCCAGGTTGAGCAAATTCAAGTAACCACCTGAAGCTACAGCAGGGCTGTATTCTTTAGATCAGCAATACAAGGTTCTGGGCTTTGGCATTTTTGGGTTCTGGTTTCCTTGAGCAGTGGAAGAACAGTCCATGCTCACAGAAGTGGAGCTCTTGATAGGCTGGCAACCTCTCAGGTGTGTCTTTCTACCTAACCAAGCATTCTTCTAAAATTGGGCTTACTCTCTTTGAACTGAAACTATTTCCTCTTCTGGGTCTGACACATGTGACATTAAGACAGAATAATGCTACTATTACTGTGGTAGGGTCTGGTTCTAAAATACAGAATTTGCTGCTTAAGGCTGATCCTTGCTGCAGTTTCTTACATTACATTAGTTGATTCAAGGGCATCTTTTAAGGTTCCTCCCAAGAAGGTGAGCAGTGAGGTGATGTTACTCCAGGTAATAAGGATGAGAGCAGTCTCTGAAGATGAGACCAGGCTGCTTTTATAAGACTGAATGACTGGGCAACAGAATGGCAGATGAAAATATATGTAGATTAATGTAAAGTAATACAAATGAGGCAAAATAGTCCTGGCTTCATATAAAAAATGATATATATGTTTCTCACAAGAATGTTTCTTCTCAGAAGTGAGGTCTTTGGGTTGTAAGGGAGACTTGCATGTAAACAACAGCTCAGTAGCAATGAAGCAAAATCCTTTATTGTGGATTATTACGGAAGGAGTAGATGATTCCATTGCATACACCTGTGGTTTGTTTTTCCATACCTGGTCTCTTTATTTTAAAATGGTCGGATATGTTAGAAGAAGAAAAGATTTCGAAAGGTGTAAGAAAGAGTGGAAAATCATGGGTGGCATAGGAAAAGTAGTTGGGATTGACTGCTCACTCTTTTCTTCGGGACAAGAAGTCGGCACCATTAATTAAAGATAGCTGGAGCCAGGAGCAAAACACACAGAACATGATTGTTCATGTAGGAGGTGAGTCGGTCTGTGGGATGCCTCACCACTGATTGCTGTGGATGCAAGAAATTTGCATGTCCTGGAGGGAAAGTGGACGAGTATTTGGAAAAGAGAGCCACTGGGGATTATTAAGGAGACAAGCCATGCCAGGTTCAGGAAATCTCTTGAACTAGAAATACCTGGAGTCTGGGAGAACGTAATCAGGGAAATGTCTGTGCTGCTTGCTAGTAGGCTTCCATGTGTGGCCCCTACTGGAGACATAATACGGAGTTTGATGAACCCATGTTCTGCACTGGTCATGTTCCTAAGGTGTGAGGGTGGACGGTGCTCCTCCTTGGCTGTGGGACTGTGGCTGTGTTCCTCTTGGCACATGAAGCTGTGCTTCTTTCCCTTGGTGTAAGGTTGTTGTGAAGGGCTGTCTGGCTGTAGGATCTCCTGGTGCTGGGTGCCTGCCCTGGACATGGGGAGCATTCCCTCTTTGTGCTGCGGCGCTGTGGGAGGTGGCTCTGGCTGCTGCTGCTGCTGCAGAAGAGATTGTCCAGGCAGCTCCTGGGTGGGAATGAGGAACTGCCTGACTGGTTTGGTGCCTCTCTGTCCCTGCCCTCCCTCGCTGCTCTTCCTGTTACCTGGTATGTCTTTTTGTCACGTCACATGACGAAATAATAATTAAGGAGGGATTTTTGCTCTGTGATGAGACCTGGTGATGTTAGGGAATGAGTTAAGGCTTTATTGAATGAACTGAATTGGTGTTTCTAGAGCATAATCACAGAATACATAAGGCACAAATGATAGAATCTGCAGATTGTTTCTGATTCTCTCTCACACTTAAACTGCTGGGATTTCGGATAGGAGTTAATACCACTTAATTTTCACTGTCCTCGTGCATTTATCCATCCAGTGAAGTTTAAAAAAAGGAAGAAAAAAAGAGGAATCAACTATGACTTCTACTGGATGCTTTTTGTTTATTTACTGCTTTTTATTCACTATTAAATCATTAAAACATTTCACCAGTACTTCTGAAACTTAAAAAATACAGTAAAAAGCCCATCCTCTGCTTCCCTGTGGACCAAGGAACTGCTGAAGGATGATACTTAAGGATTATTGTTGGGCAGTAAGTGCATGCGTTTCTTTCTGAAAATGCACTGATATCGTGGGTCTGTCTGGAGAGTAGGTGTGGTATTGAAAATTATGAGAGTAATGTTTCACTTGGAACATGATCCTCGTAAATGCCAATGCTCTGCTTACTCACAAGAACACGGAGAGTTTTGGTAGGATGAGATAGGTTGCACAATATGCATACATGTGATTGCAATCACACCGAGAGACACGTACCTACATGCCAGAAACTGCAAGAAATTTGCTGTGAGTCTTACGCATTTTAACAGTATTTTCTAAAAAGTATTTTTAGATTATATTTTAATTATTTTTAGTAAAGATTGGTGACCTGGTTCATTCAGGTCATATGCTCATCAAAGGGGAATGTATTAAAAAAAGAGAATACTTTGGGTGAGAAAGCAATGTTGACTCAATGCTTAAACAAGTTTGGACAAACGTTTATGACAGAGTCCTGTAGGCCCTCAGTGAATGTATTTTACATTAGCAGATTCCTCAGCAGTGCTGTTGTCTTTACAGAAGCTTTATTGTTACGCAGGGCCTGCCTAAACACCATTTTGAAAGCTGCCTGTTCCTTTTGATGAGAAGATACAGAACCAGTACTGAGGGCGGGGAATGTGCTGGGGAGGGAGGAGAATGGGAGAGATGTTGATAGGGCAACAGACAGAGAAGCCTCATTTTTTACTGGACTCTGGAAGAAGTAAATATGTGTTCAGAAAGAGCATAATAATAAAGTTGAAGGGACTGTTTCTTAACAATGAGATATTAAACTATTTATACATGGAGAAAACTTTTACTGATAGTCAAGTGTCTGTAAGTATAAAGTTTTGTTTGTCTAAAGCGAGCAGAAAACAGGAATATGGTTTAATGAGTAGTCTTCTGAGCTAAGAAATCTTGCAGTGAAATATGATAAATTATGCTTCTAAGGATTCATTGAGGTTTTAAAGAGACAAAGTTCGTAAGTATAAGTATTTAAGTTGACTTTCTATATAAGCTCTGTTATGAAATTAAGAATATACCTTTTTTTATAGCCATGTTTAAAATTCTTTTGCAGCATTGTAATGTTTTTAAAATAAGTGTAGTAGATATACAGATATTTCTCTAAGTTTTTTTTATAAATCTTTCACTTAACTTTTGTTATACTTGCACGTGTTTCCGTAAAGCAAAAATGTCGTTACAGATATGTTACCTTTTAATTGTTACAGTGCTTTTGTTAAAGTTGTGCAGCTAAAGGGATTTTTCTTCTTCCAGCTGGATTTTTATCCGATAAAACAGAATCCAGATGGTGTGAGTTATTAAAATAACTGAAAATAAATGTAAGGTATTTTGTATTCTATAAATTTCTGAGGTGTAGAGACTTAGATCAGTTTTCGCTTCTTGTTGCTCAGAAAACACTTGTTTTGCAAGTAAGTGTCCTAGCTATATTATCAAATTTTGACATTATAATCTTATTCTTTATGTCTGTGTATCTCAAAATAAAATTCTTTTAAATGCTAAAAGAATGGGAGAAAACTTTTCATGTTTTAAAAGGAAGAGGGAAATAAATAATTTCAAAGCATAGGAAGATATTATATGCATTATTTACTTAAATTTCATGCTCATTTTTACATCAATTTCCTCAAAATCCATTTATTTTTAGGGGCTATATCTGCAGTAGTAGGAAATTCAGAAGTGACTGAATGTGTTTCAGTGATGTGTCACTTAATCATATCCTCTTTAATATGGAGTTTAATTTTAGTTTTTTGTTGGACTGCAACTTACCTTCCATCTGCATGTGCAAGTTGTGCTGTTTCTGTGTGTTTTTATTAGTGGAGACAATTCAGTTGTCTTAATGTTTATCAACAGAAGGGGAAAATAAAAAAAAGGAATTTTTTACAAGCATTTTTGAAAAAAAATGTATTTTTTTATTTTCATTTTTCAGTCCCATAGAATTATTTTTCAAAGTTTACAATATGACTTGTAGAACCAAATATTTGTTTTTAGACTGGTTTTCTGGATGGCAAGCCTCGAGCTTAGCACTCGAAGATGTGCACAGGAGTCTGAGCAGCGCTGCAGACAGCAGAGGGCACTCGGAGCAGTCGTTTGCATCATTCCCTTTGCTTCGCGGGATTTACTGTAGGGGAAGTCTCAGTGTCTGACAAGGCAGCTTCTACTTCAGTTATTTATACACGAGCAAGTTCCAGCTAGTTTGACTTCACAATATTTTTGTTCATATTGCATTGGAATAGGAAGGACTCTTATTTCAAAATTCATAGAGGGAATCCACAATGTTCTAAATGAGAGAATTTTTCCTCTTCTCATCAGTAGCACATATGGGGTCTGTTTATTGTTGAGTAGCTGACAAATCATTGACAAAAATATATTTAGACAGATTACAGAAAATTTGGAAAATTAGGGGAAAAAGCTTTTTGTTTTATGGCAGAGTTTTCTTAATTTATGTGTAGGCTTTTTGATGCTCCTGCTTTTTTTATTTCAGTAACTGGGGTCAGTGAGCTAAATCTTAACATGTGACTGTCGTGCAAGTAGTTGTTACTTTAATATGACATTAAAAAATCAATACTTGATGAGATTTAAGATTTTTGGTGGTGCTTTCTACCAATGTTGCATTTAGTTCAGGACTTTGTGTGACGAAGAGCTGATCTAGGGGATTGCCTCTTTCTGGTTGCCTGGTGGTACTGTGTGTGTTTTCTTCTTTTAGGAGTCAGGGATATAATAAATCCTGTTCATCTTTTGACAAATTAAAACTTATCCAGGCTCTCTGTCATTCTGACTTTCTCTTCAGCTTTTTCTGCTCTGAAAACAAATGTACAAAAGAAAATATGAGCAGGAAGTGGAGGGAGGGTAGGAGAGAAAAACAGATCAACCTTATCTGGGGTCGCTACCCCTTCCCACAGTTTAGCTTCTAAGCAGATGGATGTGGGTTTACAAATGTCGTCTTTGGTGTATCTGAATAAGGCTTTTAAAGCTGTTGTACCATATTTTAACACTTTCCATTAATAGCTTTGCAAATTAACATTCCTTCTGCTTTTGACCTTTGACCTCTGAGTTGCCTGCCTGATTTACAAATACGCTGCTGCACAAAATCACAAGATTTTATATCTGTAGCTGCTGAAATAAGATGTGAAAATTTAGAGGGATATGAATTTTTTAAAGGGCTTTCAGTGCCACATGACACTTCATAGCCATGATCATAAACTGCTGCTGTCTAATTATTACAGGTTATTTTTCAGTATTAGTGGAGTTGCTGTATGGAAAAAACGTGGACGTGCAATGCTTAGTTCAGTGAAACAAAATCAACAATTCTTAATGTCTGTTTAGACTAAGCGATTATTAGGTTTATAATGCTGAGTGTGAGTGCCTAGAATGTGTAAAACATTGCCCACCCACAGCGTTCCCAACAACATTCACTGCAGTTGCTCTGGTGAGCTGCTGGTCTTGCAGCTACATCCCATTGTTGCATGTGGGGTATTTTCCTCTTACTCCTTCTTATGAGTAACATTCTCACATTTTAGAATTGTACTAGTACTTCTGGTCTTTCTAGGTGATTCCTAGAGGATTTAGGTTGAATGTTGAGTAAGTGCAATTGATAAAAGTCCTGTTTTGTGTTAGTCCAAAGGGGTGTTCACAGGAAAGTTCTTCAAGCATTTCTGATCCATTTGTGATTTTTACTCATCCATTGTAAGGATTATTATGCACCTGATTGTTTGTAATGGTGTTGCCATTTGGTTAAAGTATTGACAGTGAAAATACATTCTGCATTCCACTCGGTTTAGTGTCAAACAAAATGCAGTATTTAAACAGCTCTGGCATTTTTTTCAAATAAAGTTTTACATTTTGAATACTTATCCACACAGTAAAACTGTTTGTCTGTGCAAGTATCATAGAGCACTTGCTTCTGAAATCCAAGAATAATGGAGGGTGTAATTTGTAATTTTAAAAATACATTTCTTCCTGTCTACCCACCCATCTTTTTCCATTGCATTTTGTCATGGTATTAAATACTTGTAGGAGCATTCATTACTCCAGTGGTATGCCTATTCAAACAAGTAACCAATCAAAAAATTAACTGTCCATCACAGCAATTGGCTTATGCCCCTAAGATTCTAGTTAAAATAGGCTTTGTCTGCAATTGAATTAAATTTCTTCTCTGATCACTGTAAATTAAATTGAGAAGATTGAGTTTTTTTGTTGACCAAAACTCTTCATCCTAAATGCAAAAATGGGAAGATGTGCAGACTTTTACATACTGACTGTTGCAAGTCAGTCTCACCATGGAATCTTCTCTTTCCTCATTTTCTCTCTTTATAAGAAGTTCCAAGTTATACTTGCCTTCTTCACAGGGTTCTTTGTATATTAGGGGCTCAACCTAGGAACTGTATGGATGTGGGGGATTCAACATGCTTAATTGAAAAAGGGAGAAAGTTCCTCTTTCCTGAATGACTACTGGTACATCCACCTAGGGTTTAAGGACATCCCACTAGCATAAAAATGCCCACTGATCACTCCCTGTTTGCAATTCTGGTGTTCCTTTTTAGCAGAAAATTGTGTTCTGATTGCTTTAAAAGTAACAGCAGTGAAGGCTTTAGGTACTCTCTCTGTTGTGGACAGCAGCAAACTTCCTGAAATGCTGTACTTTCCATATAGAGTCTCTTGAAGACACTGCTGTCACAGGCAAGTGAATTGCACTTCCCTCTTACATTTCAAGGAGCCTATTATGCTCTCTGTTCCTGAGGCTCTGTTCACAGAACTCTCTTGACATCAGCTGAGCACAGGTTCAGGTCGTGAGGGAGGAAGGGCAGAACAGCAGTTGGTTTCTGAAAGAAGAATTTTGTCTTTAGTGACAAGAGGCTACACCTAGGTTTAATGAAATATGTCAAGTCTCCTTGTATTGAGGATTTCTATGTGCAGTTTATAGTGTTAACCACTGAAAAGTTAAGCAGGATGGACCATTTGAGGTCCTATTTTGTTCTGGCTTGCATTATGTAAACCTCTGAAAATAGTGGTTTACTATGTAAATGTTTCTATAACTAATGTTAGGGTGATTAACTAGTGTTTTTTTGGAAACTGTCTTGGAAATCTGTTTTATTGAATACAGGATTATCGCACGGTTCAGCGTCATTTTATTTTCCTGATTTGTTATAGGAAACGTTCTAAAATACAATCAGCATGATTTATATAAAATGATCGAGCTTTTCTGGTGAGAGATAATTGAGATCTAATCTGAATCCCTGACGAACCACAGCTTCCTGCATTGGCCTGTTGCTATTGGTAACATAAAGGGAGTAAAATAGAACTTCACACGAAATGCCTTTAAACTTTACTGGCATGTACAGGCATGGAACAGCGTTGAATTTTTTAGTTTAATCTTTGAGAAGCCGACGTGTTAAGGAAATGCTTTTTCCATATTAAGTGAAGATGAATTTAGGAAGAGTACTGCTAGGAAAAATAACTGCTGTTTCTTATGAAGAGCGGGTAAGTGATATGAATTATATTTAGCTAAAGCAAGGCATTGTTGCAGTGAGAAATTAGAATAGTCTATTGTTATTGGCAAGAAATTAGAGAAGAATGGCATCAGCTTCAGAATGCTTTTTGCTTAGCCTTTAAGCTTTTTTACTTTAAAGTATTTGAGTTAAAATTCCTTTGTAAATGAAAACATTGGGTTTTATTCTCAAGGAAAAGTAATCTTGTTATACCAGCTAACACTGAGATTTTGAGATGTATTTATGAACTCTGCCCAATATGTATAAAGCTAAAAACCCAATGTGTTTATAATGTATGCCTATTCTTTAATTACATGCAATGTATTTTGTATATGCTTTCTGTACCATTATATCAATATTATATCTTTAGGTAAGACTGTATATATCTTGTATATGTCTTTATAAAAATAATTTAAAGGATGGATTTGGCACTTAAGGCACTGTGTTTATATGTGATAGGATTGGTTTTGTTTGGGGTAAAAAGTTGAACATTTATTTCTTAAAGGAATTCCAAATGCCACATCATTTATTCTTCATATTTTTTTAATAGATTCAAATATTTGACAAAAATACTTTGAATGTATTCAGCAAAGTTATTGTACAGTAGTGGTACAGTATTTTTTTCTTCAGAACTCTTACATACAGAATGCTTTTGTGTTAACTATTATAAATGCAATTTAGTGGTAGAGAATTGAAAAGTGAAATTGTGTAATAGTTCTCCTTTAAGTGGCATTCTGAAGGGGCACTCTTCTCAAAGAATTCTAAATCATGAAATTAATTGCAATAATATTTTGAAACGAGGATAAAAAGCCTGTAATGTTACGCTGCTTTTTAGGTGAGAAGTACATTCGAGAGTATTTATTAGAAGGAAAATCTAGCAATAATTGATGAGTAATATGGCTTTATTTTTTATTTAAAATGTTAGAACTGTATATACCATATTTTGAGACATGATCTCCCTCCCAGGGAACGCTGGAGTTCATGGCATGAACTCTCTTGATGTTGTAATATATTTAAAAATACATGTATATCATGTAAATCCTTGAGTAATGTGACTGAAGACCTTGGGATCTGTTCAGAATTCACTCCTTGGCAAAAGGAGAAGTTGCTTCAGGTGATTTAAGAAGCCGTTTGAACAAAGCTACATGTGAGCAGATGGTCAACTGACTGATAGGCTTTCCTGAGATAAGTGACAGAATGTTTGAAAGTTGGTTCTTTGTATTCAGCCTGTAAATCTTCAGAACCCAACAGATTTCCTAGAGTTATCCTCTATACTGAAATCATATGAGAAAACTAGTTTAGAAGGTTGGTGGAGCTAGGTGTGCTATTCTAACCTGAAAGGCTTATTTACAGAGACTATAGTAATATAGTGTGTAAAGTGATGTTGTACTGGGTAAGTAACAGACTCAGGCAGCAGTCAGAGAATTCTTTGGATGCAGCAAGAAGTCAATGCCTGTATTGGAAGAAAGCGTGCCTTAGGTGACAGAGAGGTAATTTTTAATCCCTTTTATTCTAAATCTTTCTGGATGCCCAGGAAAGGAATAGATGTTTCTGTTTAGTCTGTGATTTTGTCATTGTTAGAATGGGAGAGAGAAATACATCTTCACTCTCCTTACAGATTTTACCCTCTGTGTCTCAGGGGGAGTGGGAAACAGAGATGTCTTTTTTGAGTCAGGAAGGCACTCACCCCCACTGTAACAGCACAGATGATTTTGTGTTGTTCCATTTTATTGCTAGGGCCTGGCATTTCCCAGTATGTGTCACCCCTGCCAGTATCCCCCTCTTTCCCTTTGTTTTACTCCAGTATTTGAGCATGACTTCAACTTGAGTGACAAATCTTGAGGTGGAGTCAAAGGACATTTTTGTATTGTGTTACCTGCGTAGTCTGTACACATGGATTTAATTGCTCAATATAATGTCTGGACTATGAGTAGGGTATTTTTTTGTTTTCTGCATGATGTTGATATGGCAGAATTTGACAGTATCTAGTCACTTCCCTGGGACCTGATCCATGTAAAATGCAACTAGGTGGATAAGAGTTTCTGTCACCTGAAAGATGTCATCAGACAAGCCTCATTCAGTGGTGCACCCATCTAGCAGGTTATAGGCCATGAAAGCTGAAAGATACAGCCTGTTCCAACCTTATGAACTTCCAGCCTTATGAATTATTCTCCTCTATGCCCTCTCTCCCTTTGTACCTTGTTGTTGGTGCAAGGTGCTATGTTGTCTGCTTATAATCCGGAAAAAAAATTAGGTACTCACAAAGTAGTTACTTTCTTCCTAATAATTACTATAAACTTAAACTCTTTTAGATTTGTTGCAAGCAGATCCTGAACACAACATCAAAAGCTCCTGGGGCCCTTCTGGTTTTTCCACCTAGCAAAGAGAGATGATGCAAAGGGAAATTTAACATGCTTTCTCTTACTCAGAACTTTATGCTGTCAAATATATGCTGAAGCATTTGCTGGTTTACAGAGACGTAGAGCATCTTTTATGCTGTATGGTAACTGGGAAGCCCCTCTTCAGCTTGCTGGCCCTGCTCTGAGCTTCTTTCTTGAATCACAGGGATCAGGATCCCTCCCTGAAGTCCCTGGAGCAGAGTTGCATCTCCCAACTTTGTGGGGGGGTGTGTGTGTTTCTGTGTAACTCAGCTGCTAATCCAGCTAGATGAGCAGGCAGAGTTCCCATGAAGGGATTTACTGGAAGACATTTTATCTTTCCTAAATTAGATTTATTTTTTAAATAAATCAGACTCCTGACATACCACGGGCTTTTTCCTAAACCAATTTGGTAACTGGGACAATTTGGAGAACTAATTTCAGTTCTTATCTGGTAGTGAAAGATTTGATGGTTTCGTGCAATTAGATTTTATCTCTGGATGATAGTTCATATATGCATTCACAACATATGTGTTCTGCCATTTGGAATGAAATGCTTAAATACTTTAAAAAAAATCTTCACATTTGCCCTAACTGGCACAGAGTCATGCCCTGTCCTTCCTCCTGTGTCAGAACTGGCTACCTACAGGAGCTTTTCAATTTTATAGCTTTCTGATACATATGCTTTTCAATAAGGTGGTTCTTAATATGTGTGTAGTGTTAAATTTCATCAAATAAGCAAACTTCTTAGGTGTAGTAGATCAAATTTTGTTCTGAAGAGCCTCCAGTGGTGGGAAACATGAGTGCTGAAGAATGAAAAACAGCCCCCAACATAAAGTGTATTTTCAAAATGAGATCATCGCAGTATTTAAAAAAATCTGGTCTTGCAACTTATACTTTTCAAAGACAAATCTAGACAAGTTTCAGCTGAACAGTTTAGAAGAGAAACTTCTTTGTCTGAATGTGGACTGCATGCAATTTCTGACAGGTTTATACTGAGATTTCTAAGTACTCAAAAACGTAGTTTGAACATATTACTGTGAATTCTAACACAGTAATTACAAGCTTTAGTTTCTAGGTGGTTTTATTGAATTAGGTGGATTTAGTTACACAGTTAAATTTAAAGAACTCTTCTTAAAATAGATTTTATTCTGTGATCTGTAGAAATAAATGGATAATGCTTGGAACATGATAGGTATATTTAGTGACTCTGTAATGTAAAATATATTTCCTCCTATAGTTGCGTTTTAAAAATGTTTTAACATAAAAATTACTAAGACCTTTCTCTGAGAGATTTTAAGATGCTAATACATGTAATGTAACATGCAATAGACAAAGCATTTAAAATAAACACACAAAACCAACCCATGGTATGTAGAAAGTTGACTGCATTAACTTATGCTAAATTGATTGAGTTTAAACTCTCATTGTCCATTAACGATTGAGCTCTTCTATGAAATGGCACCATTTTCCCTTTAAAACGATATTTTATAACTGGTAACTTCCCAGTTTTTGACAAAAATAGTATGAATATTCTTTCTGCTATCATGAAAATCCTATTAATTTTGCTTCATACCTTTCAAAAGCATGAAGAATTGTATTTGGTGTTTGAATCTAGGTTAATGAAAGCTGACAAAGTAAATGACCATTTCTAAAATATAGATATTTTGAAAGTACTTTGATTTTTTTTCCTGTCTAATGTGTAAACTGATACTATTATTTTACTTTGAGTCATCTTTTTCTTCATTCTTTGAGAAATTGCATTGTTGTTTATTCATTAACTGAACTGTACAGTGATGTGACTAAGAAATTAGAAGCAATCACATTTATAAACCAGATTTCAGTAATGCAAATGAAATTTTTTCTAAATTATGAACATGAATTAAGTTATGGCTTCTGACTGCATAACATGATCATTAGACTTATGTGCAAAATAGAAGTAGAAAAGATGTCCTAACCTCCACTGAAGAATTGTAACCAGAACTATGTTTTTGATACCTGAAAGAAAGCTATTAAAGGGAGATGCTTGGATATACTTTTTGTTTTATTATTATGCCTCACAGATCCAGAAGCATTTTTGTAGTTAAGCAAGAAGTGTCACCGTTTTTTCAGGTTTTAAATATTTTTTGTGAGAGATCTATTTGTGTTTATCTGAACTAGCACCTGGGGAATTATGTCGGTAGAGGTAAGTTTAGACTTTGAAGGTCCCGGAATACTTGTGTCAAAGACTAGATCAGATCCTCTCCTGGTGGTGATGGCAGTGGTGAGGCTGCAACAATTTGTAAGGAGTTCTTCAGAGAGTGTTAACAGCAGTGTGAGAGCCTGCAGTAAAAGAAAGAGAGGATATTACTAAAGGCTTTTTGTGGATTTTGAAGAAGTGTGTGAGTGTTTGTTGCCAAGGCTGAAAAATACAAACTATAAAGAGGTAGCTGTTAGCTTGAATTGTGTATATATTTGTGCTTTTCTTCTTCTGTGTGTTTCTGATCTTGAAGAAGTTGTAGATATTGTAGGGCATTCTTTCCTAGCTTTTTAATGAGCAGTACAAAAGAGTTTCTTTTTAACTGTTTAGAAGGTTCCCTAAAGGTTCAAGGACACTTTCTGTGACTAAGAAGGGATTCCCCAAACTGAAATAAAAATACTTTCTAATAGTCTTTAAAGAATGAACACAAACTGAACTCTAAAAAGCCTTTGTCCTCCAGACTACACTCAGCTGAGTGTCAAGGTTCAAGCATTGGAGTACCTGTTTGGGAAATGGTCACTGCTTGGATTTACAGAGGTGTTAGATGCCTTGAGGTAATTTGTGATCAAAGTTGAGATGTTTAGGGCAGATAAGCACACAAACTTCAACATTTCACTAGAATACTAATTGTCCTTGAAAATCTGATGTACAATACAGGTAGAGGTGGTGTGGAGTTCTTACTGGAAGTTAGTTCTAGCTTATTGCAAACAATCTGAACATCCTTTTGTGTCTGTGGCACTCAGAAGTCACTGACAGGAGAAGTTTTCAGTTATCTGACTGACAAAACTGAATTTTCATTTTAACGACACACATCTCCAGATACTACAGCAAACTAAAGTGCACAAGGTATTGATTTCATTCTAAGTCTTTACAGGTCAGTCTTAGGTATCTACTTTGTCACAAGTACCAACCAATTGTCTCTGCCCATCTAAGGACTTTTGAAAGCAGTGTAGCTATCACAGTAGAAATCTTCCAGTAAATATTAGTGGGATCAAATCCCTGGACAGTAGTGGTTGAAAGGCCTGGGGTGAATTTCATGGTGGGAAGAAAACACTTGTGAGAAATAACAGCTGGTTTCTTTAGAATTTTCTCTCTGATATTATGTTATTAATAAGATGATAACACTGCAAATACTAAGTGAAGCTCAAAGATTTCTGATACTTGCCATGACACTTCAGTAACACTTATTTTTTTCTTTTTTATTACAGTCAGCAACTGTTTCTGATGGAGGTAAGCTGAAGCTTGTTTTTACTTTTATAATGAAAAATAAACAATTTTCCACATTAAGCAACATAATACGTGGTAAATTATGTGATATATTACAAGATGTAAGTCCATATTACAAGATGTAAGTCCAAGGTGGTGCAGAGCTTTGCGACTGCTTTGGGAACTGTGCCAGTGAAAATATTGCAGGATTATGCTCGCATATTTTCACTGGTTTATTTGCATAATATTTTTTTATGGTACATTTATATATGCACGTTTTTATTATAACTAGGTTTCTTCATTCATAATAATAAAGAGGCAGAGCTGGTAGACTTCTGTGTAATTGGATGGTAGATAAAATCTCATTCTCTGTTTTCTTGTCCTTTGCATACCTCCTTTGCTTTTGAAGAGATGCCCTAGCTTCTAAGTTGTAAGCTGTGTTGGTACATTTATTGAGGTTGAACTTTCTTAAGTGTGATCCTTTTTGAGAAGGGAGTAAATAATGTAATATTTGTAGAATCCCAGCATGGAGCTTTTGCACTTCTGGAGTACTTCTAAATAAACTCTTCTTCATTGCACATAAGCTTGTTTGTTTTGATTTTAACATGCCTTTAATGTTTTAAAGGATGTCCAATCTTTGTTAAACATTAGAAGACAATTTTTCCTAAAGTTTTGAAGTTGATTGAAACAGTTTAAAAATGCTTCTTTAATGGAAAAAAGGAATTTTTCTAGTGCAGAGTATACAGGAGATGGCTTTTCTCCTTGTCTTCTCAGGACTTGGTTCAATTGATCCTGCAGAGAAACTCACTTGAGTATTTTTGCCTTTGCTATTCTTTGACAACATTACAAGACAATTTTATAAAACAGAGAGGGCAGAAGGGAACAAGCTGTGTTGATGTAATCAGTGCAGTGAAATTGGAAAAAATATTTGGAATGTTAAGGATCATTTTTTATATTACATGCAAATGTAAACGAAAATTAGCAATACCATTTACAAAATTTCTTCATGTCCTGATTTCTGATTCCTTGCAAGACTGAAACTGCAGTTGAGAAAAACATTACTGGTTTTTCTCAAAAAGACAAAACATGGTCCTTTTGCTGGAGCCATTTTCCAGTGGCTGACTTTGTCAGGTATTTTCCTTCTCTGTTGCTGACACAGTTTAGTGCTTTGGTGTACTTCTGTCTGGATGAGAAGATAGACTCTGTGTTGTATCTGTCTTGTCTGCAAAGTGACAAAACAACAAAACAGAAAATGATACTCTTTGTTCTGCTTTCTGTTTCTAAAATGTAGCCTATGGTTTTCTGGGAAAAATACTTTTTTTTTTCCACCGCACTTTATGTGCTTGATATAAAAATCAAAACAGACCACAGACTTTTTGTTTGTTGAATTGCTGAGGACCAAAAATTGGATTGATCTTTTTCTAGGTAAAATGCCTAGAACACAGGTTCTTGTGTCTTGTCTCCATGAGGGTTCTTGTTCTATATTAATGAAAGTTATTTTGTTGCTTATCCAAACTTGGAAATTCCTGTGATAATACTCATACAATAATCATTTCAATCTTTTTGACCTTCAAGCCAAAAATTTATTTTAAAAATTCCACTTATTTTCAGTTCTTCCAAAATGACTTTTGTGTCTTATTCCAAATCTGTAGGTAACCGTTTTCACAATTAATTCTACAGTTTTTTGAACTCATGAAATCTAAGGGCCATGTAAGGTCACAGAGGTGAAAGAGCAGCCAAGAAGTTATGTGCAATTTTCTGCTGAGTTGTATTCCCTATTTTTTCAGCTACTTCAGAGTTTAACATGAACTCTCTCTTCATTGTTAAATGCTACTTAAGAAGGGGTATAATTTGTGTAAAAACTGGTAGTTGAACTATATTGGATAATATTGAATCAATGCTTAAATACCCAGATAGTGGGTTGTAAAAGTAGGAGCCAGAGAGACTGTAACCAGAAAAAGTGAAATTAAATAAATTCCTAATTCATTTCAAGCTGCATGGAGTAAAAAGTTCTGATTCATGTGTGAATTACATTTTCTAGCCTTTACTTTCATTGAGTATGTCACAGCACTGAATTTTTTTTCAGTTTTCCTTAAACTCAGTAATACATAAATAGATCCACAGACTGAGACATTTAGGATATGTCTAGTTTAAAGAAATTTTCACCAGTTGTAACCATTAGTGCATAACTCATACTTCCCATCCTAGATGAAATCTTTATCATCCTAGAATCACAGAATGATCTGGGTTGGAAGCGACCATAAAGGTCAACTTGTTTCAGCTCCGCTGCCATCCAAGCTGGCCTTGACACTTCCAGGGATGGGACATCTACAGTTCCTCTGGGCAACCTCTTCCAGTGGTATCATCACTGTCAGAGTGAAAAATTTCTTATATCTAATCTAAATCTACTCTCCTTCAATTTAAAGCCATTACTCTTTGTATGCTCTTGTCAGAAGTCCCTCTCCAGCTCTCTCTTAGTCCCCTTTAGGTACTGGAAGGTGCTCTAAGGTCTCTTCAGAATCTTCTCTTCTGCATTGTATTACTAATTAGTATTTGTACATATAACTAGATACTATCAATATTGTTGTTAAGCTTTATCTTGGGAAGAAAATTCATGTGTAAAAAGCAGGTATACGTTTATATACATCCCTTCATTATGCTGGGAGGCACAACAGTTCTCTGTACATTTTCTTTCCCAAGTCAGTGGAGCTTCATGTCATATGGCTTTTATTATGTTAGAGCTTGGCCCTGGAAACCATCTACCCCTTGTTGTGTTTATTTTATATTTTATATCACAGCTTGTGCAAGGCTGGGATGTTCCTATCAGCCAAAACTCTACACTTGGGCATTGCAAGATAGGAACCCTTTAAATTAGCGTTGTTTTCAGGCATGCTGACCAGTGGCAGCTCTTAACTGTAATTGATTTGTGTAATGAATTGCAGACAATCAGAATGCAAACTGTAATAATGCTTAGATGCAAGATTACTGCTGTAGATCAACTGATCTGTGGCACCTATGCTCTAAGAGTACAGGAACCATTTTATGTTACTACAGCGACCTGTAATTAGCAGGTTTCTCTTACTTCTCACCTCAGAAACTGTCCTTAGCTGCTGCCTGTGGGGGCAGTGGGAGTGTGTACACAGCATGCAGGCTGCGCCTAATGTTTTCAGCACTGTGCCATCTGAATTGTCACAGGGATGATCAATAGTCCCCAGCTAATGTCTGACTTTGCTATTTATACCTGGATGGCACTTTAGAAAGGGAAAACCTTAAGGTCAAAGGATCTCTAACAGAAGTGCCATCATCATTCATCTCCCAGACAGAGGTGATGAGGTATCTGAGCTAGTGAGAATGAATGTCTGAGTCAGTTCTTACCTGCTGTCCCCTGCAGAGGTCAGTTCCACAAAGCTGAAGTCTGTTTTTTCCAAATACTTCAGCCTAACAGATATTATATGCACATCTTTTTGATGCTACTTTGCTGTAGTTTCTGCTGACTCCTGCTTTTATTGTTCTTCACTTGGAAAGAATTTTCATAAGGAAGAGCGTTTCTAAGGACCTTTTTGAAAGGAATCTGATGTTCGCAGTAATAAATAATGTAAAACTGTATTTTAAAAAGTAACCGAAGAAGGTAAGGCAAAAAATTTGCAATTAAGTACAAAATAAAACAGTTTATGCTTTTTACACTATAGATACAGATGGATTATTTCCTCTAACAGGTATATGACTTATTTGTCAGTCCTGATGGTGGTGCGTGCTCACTGTAGCTGTGTTCCACTGTAGCATAAATAATTCAAGTTCCTTTAGCAGCAGTGGCAAAAGGTCTTTTCTTTAAATTATTTATGTAGCATTTTATAATGCTTTGTGTTAAGTATACTATTGCTTCCCTCTATTTGAAGCCATGAGGATAGGGAATCAATTTGTTTAGAATGCTATTAGAGGCTACCAGGAATTGCTGTGGGGAAATGTGTTAGCGTCCCTCATCCCAAAATTGCAGAGGAACAATGTGCTATCCAGTCAGACTAATCTACGCCCAATGGGCTCCGGGATGTTTCAGCTGAACTTGGTATGGATTCAGAAGGATGGCTTTCAGTGAAGGGCTTGAAGTATTTGATTAAGTGGCACCACAGTGGTTCTTATCAGCTTTATCCAGGTAATGTATTAAGTGATTAACTAATTAATTAACTAGAATATCTTAATTATATGATTGTATGTGTTCCGATGATTACGAGGAATATGCTTAGCTTCTCACAACAATAAAAAGCGGTTTTAGGCTGAAAAATGTATGCAAAATACATACAAATGCATACAAAATAGCCTTCATTAATTGTATTCAGGCTTATGGCATTATATTATCTAGACCAAAACTTCTGAAACCCTCTTACCCTGAATATTTTCAACATTTAGTTCATTAAATGCCTGTATTTTCTTGCATAATGCTGTTTTTGTAAAATAAATAAAACTAAGACCCTGCTTGGAATGTGTAAACACAAAAGTTGCAAAATATTGGGTTTTGAGGATTTTTTAGGTAGCATTCTGTGTCATTTCTGTATTTCCAAAAGGCCGTAAATGAAACCGAATGAGTTTGCACTCAAAGTAATTTTTCCTCAGGTATGGTTGCTTTCAAGCAGAACAAAAATAAAGTTAGGTTCCTGGGATTTGGAATGTTTGAGCAAGGAGTCGCCTTTTACAGGTAATGAAAGATGAGTCAGTACTTCCCACAGGGACGACAAAGGAATGCAGGCATTTGGGAAGTTCACAGCACTGCTGTTGTCCATGTTATCCATGCAGAGCTGGGATTTTTCACATTTAATTCCTGTGGCATCCTGAGATTCCCAATTGCTCGTTTTCTTTTTTAAAATACTTTACAAGGAGGAGGAGTTCACTTTGCACAACAGCCCTGTGGTGAGAACATTTGAGGGTGGGAGTCAGGGCTCTGTGTTTCCTCTGATGATCTTCACAGAGGGCTCTTTATATGAAATATGTGATCCAGTTGGAAAGTTTCTCCATTCCTGCTTTCCAAGGTGGGCTGTGTGTACCTAGGAATGTGTGAGCTGTGAGAGTTGGGAAACCTGATCTGAAGTCTTACATTGAAAACATTCCTCTGCAAGAGGAGTGGAGCAGGAGTTGTGGCTTATACAGTCTTCATGTAAGTGTGATTTGGATAAATTGGGTACTAATGTTAGAGCTGGGGAGGTGTTTTTCCTTCCATCTGACTTTCTCTCCAGTTCTAAATGGTATATCTGCAACTAGGCTGTAATTGTTTTAATTGCAACTGGAGATCTGGGTGGTAAAAGAAACTGTAATAATCAAGCCTTTTCTGAGAAACAACTTTATTCTGTGTTGTTTTCAGGTTGACAGGTTCCACAGCGGAAAGCTCTACAGATTTGAAAAGCAAACTGACTGCTTTTTTTCATTAAGGGAAACCAAAGCTGTGTCAGGGTTAAGTATAAATTATAATAGTTATTTTTGATAAAAGTCTGAATTACCTAAATTAAATCTACCAGACCAGAGACTGTTTACTGGGAATGAGTAATCCCTTAATGCTGTGTTAACACACTGGAGGACCTGTGCCAGTAGCGCTTTGGTTGTTGGAAATAGAGTCTTCTTTTGGTTCATTTGTTTTCATGGGATCTCCAGAGTCAGCAGCGTATCAGAGGAGGGAGAACCCAGTGTAGTTTAGAGGAGTGTAACTCTGAGGAGCTGGAGAGAGCAGGCAGCTGGTAGCAATTAAAGGTAGTTAGCAGTTACCCACTGGTGTAAACACTGGAGGCTGTAATTGCAGTTTGGTTTCCCTGCTGCCATAGGGAAATTGAATGCCTGCCACTGGGAGGGAGGTGAGGCTGACTGGTTGATGACTGCTGTGCCTGCCACTTCCCAATCCTTTCTGAGTCCTCAGGCACTGTGACTCCACGACTGAGAGTTGAGCACTTGGTGTGGCTGCTCCCTAATTTCTCTCTGTCAGCCAAGTAGGTTTCAGGGGTTTGGTATGTGGGATGAGTTTGGCTTTCTGACTTTGCCTGAAAGGAACAAGGAAATTTTCATTGTTCATCACTGTAGAACACTGGGGATTGAACCCTCCAGGAGTGAGGCAGTATCTGAAACTGTTCCAGATCTATCAAGAAGTGGGTGTCTGTTTATATCCTGGACTGTAAAATAGAACATATCCACCTGCAGAGTTAAAGCAAAATACTTCAGATAATAAATTTAGATATCATTCTCTTCAGATTCGCATTAGCTTCTTTCACAATAGTTTCACTGTGGTGACAGGTATTCTCTAATGAAGTTAAGAGTTGACTTGGTTATGCTTTTTCATATGTCTTAAAGGAAAAAGTGAATAAATATTTGTATAAGAAAAGTTGGCATTGTTTGCTGAGTGTTTGTAATTAGCTTTGATTAATATGATGATTAGGCGATGAAAATTATTTGTATACCTCGTTTGTTACTAGTGTCCTTAAATAATACCCTTGTTGAACATACATACTTACATTTTGTTCTTCCTTAATCTAATTCTGTATCTTTGTCTTAGTTATTTTATTTTTGTCTTAAAAGATACCTTTGCTTACAGAAACTCAGAGTAGATAACTATTTCATCTAAGTGAATATTTCTGAGCTAAGAATATGTTTAAAAATGAAGTTTCAGAACTTTTCTTATTTTTGTGACACTATAACTTTTTCCTCTACTTGTAGCTGTTTTTGAATGGTGCTCTTCATCAAAGCTCCTGCTTCCAGGGAGGAACAGTAATGTTTTGTAACATGAAATTTGGAAATGCAAAGAGCTTTCAGATACTTCTAACATAAAAGGAGACCTTGGGAGATCTTATAAAGTAGGGTTTTTTGGGTGAAATTACTCATTGCTTTAGTCAGTCCAAGTGAATAACAGGAAAATCATAAAAACATCCCTGTGAAGCGTAGTCCATTTCTGACTGGTTGTGAATTCAGTTTTCTCAAACAGCTTGCATTTCTATTGAGCTGCATACTTTCCCATTTGCCATAAAATTGCTGAATATACCATCTATTTAATTTGAAGGTATTATTTTCTCACATCTATTACTGCAAATTTTTCAAATAACTGAATGCCCATGATTTTTTAATCTCTTCAAAGAATCTCATTCACTTTGGCGTCTCTCAGTGTGCAACCTGCCCTGATCAAAGCAGGGAGATCAGACCACGTAGCTCAGGGTTTAGTTGTGTTTCCACTATGAATTAAACCTTACATCACCTCTGTGAAATGTGTAGCTGTGAGTTCAGCATTACCAGTTTTACATTTGTGTACATGGGGAGGTGGAAGGACGATCCTATAAAAGGGCATGCAAGAAGTAAATGATAAATCTGTTAATAGAACCCTGTTGTAAGCAGTTCCTTCTCTTACTTAGAGCAGCCATTTCTTTCCCCTTTCTACTTCTGTGAACAAATGGTCACTTTGAGGTTTTTTTTGTGTACATATTTCATTTACTGATATGTGACAAAGATAATCTGGGGTTAATACTTGAAACTGTTAAGCTGCTACACGAGGGTTTTTTTGTGTTTCCCTGAATTCTCTATGGGTTCTTGTTAATTTGTTTCTCAGAATACAAAATCACTTCTATTTTCTCAAGATCTAAAGAATCTGGTAATTTCTCTTCTTGGGGTCTGTAGATTATTCCACTATGTTGGTTGGAGTCTGGAAAGGTTCCCTATTTTCATCAGAAACCATAATAAATTGAGGATCTATGGTTTGAGGCTTCTACTTTCTGTGGATGAGGAATGCATCCCTTACTAGCTCATTTTCCTTAATGTTCTTTTCCACAATTGACTCCTTTCCTAAATTTTCGGTATAAACAGGAATCTTATATTTCCATGTAAAATTTCACATATTTCCTGTCTCTACCAGTTGAAGTGTATATGCAATTTTGCTGTCTCCTATTACCAAGTAGGTTTTTGCCCACATTCTGGTGAACAGTGGGTTCTTGAAGGTCAACTTTCCTTGGATAATCTTATGAAGGAGTGCAGTCCATAGGGTGAGAAATGTCAACAGGAAAATGTATTTTATTTTGTGGAACAAGAAAAAAGATTTTGGTTTGGGCCTGCCCCTTTTGCTTCTGTCAGAGGACTGCTTTTAAGACACTAATTTAATTTTCTTTGCAGTGGAACAGAAGAATCTTGAGAGGGGTTTGGAGTGGTTTTTTTTCTATGCAGGTGCTCTTAATAAAAATGGAGATGGATATTTAGATATCTGCACCACTGTGAGCTTGAGCAGGAGGTGCGACAAGTCAAGTAAACAACTTTGAAGAGTAAAAGTGAATACTACTTTATTGACAGATTTAATTTCCTTTATTAACAGAGCTGAATAGCACTGAATTGAAGGACTGCATCAGTGAAAACAGCCTCAGCAGCAATGCCAGCCTTCCCAGCGTGCAGAGCTGCCGGCGACTGCGAGAAAGGAGAGTTGCAAGCTGGGCTGTTTCCTTTGAGCGTCTTCTTCAGGATTCTGTTGGTGTTAAATATTTTTCGGTGAGTTTTGAGGGACAGCAAGAGGCTTTCCAAAATACCTGATACTGCCACAGTAATTTTCCTGTTTTTTTTTTTTTCTTGACACTATCCTTGCACAGGGCAAGAGACAGGAGTTCATTCGTGCTCAGTTGTCATCTGAGCATCTTTCTGGGTTCACAGTTGAGTAAAAGTTCATAGTAATATACAGATTGCCATGCATTTCTGCACAGCAGAAGTTCAGGTGAAAATGGAAGCTATATTTGGCTTTGTCTGGGAACTTTCAGAAAGCTTCCCCATTTTGTAAAATGCTATTTTTGTGTCTGTAGCCTTAGTACAAGAAGAAGGAAGTACTTTCGGTAGTTTCCTAAGAATAGGTCATTATTCACATCTATCTCCACTGAAACGTTGGAAGCCGTTTGGAAATAGAAAATTTTTTCCATGATAGAGTGGCTTTTCTTCCTGAAAAAGGTTTTTAGAAATACATTTTGGAAGTAGTTTTGGTAGCTAAGAGCAATGTATGGTTACCTGAAGGTATGCAACCTGAAGGAATAACGTTGAGTAGTTTCAAAGCATAAATACTTTGCAATACATTCTACACTGCACATTTATGAAATTGTAAATAGCATGATCTCTATTTTGCATGCAAGGAAACAGAGGGTATTTACTTTTGCTTTGTTGCACTGAGAGTATGCTGCTGATTCTGAATGTGTTACACAGGGACAGTTTGTGCTGCCCAAGTAATTTTCTCAATGAGAATGTATGGAAACCTGTGCTGTAGGAGAGGTAGATTATTGGAATCTGTAGTAACTCAGACTCTTTTGCTTGATACAAAAGCATTACGATACCACAGTGGTTAATAAACAGACTTCCATGTTAGTTGGTAGGGGAAACCCAAAACCCCACATATACAGTGAACATCTCTTTGAGGAAACAGACGAGGAAAACAAAATAATACATTCTGGATATTATGTTCCCTGGTTTAGCAGAGTAGCCTGAGAGTTATTAGCATTTCTGCTTTAATACTGAGACTTCTTGTCAGGCTGGAAGGAAAATTACAATTCTGATCTGATGTTAGAGTCCATTTGAAAAATTAGGTAATTTGTGGGCCTGCTACTGAAAGTTCAGTTTACTTTTCTAATTGTAAACCTTCCATACACTTAGAAAATTGCTGCAATTGCATAGCAAGTTTTCACTGCTATGTTAGTTCAAAACTTACATTAAAAATGTAAAAACTAGTTCATATCATTTTAATAAATTTTTAGATTAGAAGGTGGAAAGTACTTTCATTTCAGCAAAAGCCAACCTCAGAGATTCTGGAAGTTTTACTTCCCCCCCCCCTCCCAGTTNTTAAAGTGTATCGTGTGTACCACCATTTTCTTGAGGCCCAGGAGATTTCCAGAGCCATTGCTTAAATATATTTGCAACCTGGTTGTCCTAACACTGTGCAGTTACAGATTGCTGCCAGTATCCAAGCATGTTGAGGCACCAGCATTTAATTCATGGTTCCATAGTAAGTGTCTTGGTGTGTTTGGGATCCAGCCTCTGCCTGTTCTGAGGACAGCTTTGTCACAGAGCAGGAATTGCCCTCTAGGAAGGAGAGATTTTGCATGTTTTGCAAATACTCACACTTTGCATAATAGCTGCTGCTTAGAGCAGTCAGCCAGGAGGTGAGAGGGCTGTTTGCAGGTTCCCCCCTCAAGCAGTCCAGACCAGTCTCTCCCACTTCCCAGCCATGGGTGACAACTGCTGGGCTGCCTCATGTTCCAGCTGGGGCACCACTCGGCTTTCCTGGTGAAGCTGAGTTGTTGGGCAGCCACAGAAACTGTGCCCAAATCCTGTGGCCACAAGGGAGCAAGTGGGAGATGGACTCTACATTCACAGGGAATGTGCCAAGTGGGAAGTAGGCAGTTGTTCCTGTTCCTGCTCACTGATTTGATTTTTTTTTTTAATATGTAATTACACGTAAAATGCTGAAATGTCTCCTGGCTATGATCTGGATTGTCTTTTATGCATTTGGTGTCTCAGCTGATGTATCCAAAGAACTTTAAATTCAGAGCTTGCTTGGGCGTTTAGACTCCCTGTATGGTAGTTTATCTCAATTGCTTTCTTACAGATGGACTCCCTAAACTCTATGTAAATCTGAAAAGTACTAAAAAACTAAACTTTTTTTCTGTGGAGGTTCTTCTTACACAGCTTTCTAAGGCTGCCTTGTATGCTGAGGAAGTTTCAGTGATACCCATGTGACAATTGAGTGAAGGTTGTGGCAGATCACGTTTTTTTTTTTTTATATCTTTATTTTTCCCCTGATGGTTAAAATGCTTTTAAGATGCTGAGAGAATATTGAATTATACAAATTTGAATACGGCACAGTTTGTGCTTGTAGAGTTTTCCAACTGAATCAGTATCAGTCTTCATTTGGACTTTAGAGTCCTGTAATATAAATGTCCTGATTATTGTGTATTGTACTGGGAGATATTTTTTTTCTCTTGCACTGAGTATTTTCCAAAGAGATACCATGTAACTACTTCAGCATACAGTGATAAAAGATTTTTCTTCTCTAGTTGCCATGTGATGCAGAGAGATACTGTAGTGAATCCAGAACTGACTATGGGCATTGCTTGGTAAACATCTGCTCTGTTGCATCAGCGGAACTGCAATTAAAGACACACAGTTTACAGTGTCATTTTTAAATGTAATTCCTAAATTATTTAAATTTTTATGAAAAGTTTATTCACTAGTTTATGTACTATTTAGGACTACATTTCAAACTTTGTCCTTGCAAATGATTTGATTGTAACTTGATGGATTCTTCTCAGTTATATACATTTAAAAAAACATGAGAAAGCACTCTGTATGTATTGCATATACTTTGATTTTTACTGTAGAAGAAAACTGGACTGTGAGACTGATTGAAAAGTTACCTTTATGCAAACTTCCAAGCATTATAAATATGTTGTTTAAGCTGGCAAGTAACTTTTCTTTGAGACATTTATTTATTGCGTATTTTTTCCCCTAGGAATTTCTACGGAAAGAATTTAGTGAAGAAAATATTTTATTTTGGCAGGCCTGTGAATATTTTAACCATGTACCTGCACATGATAAAAAAGAGGTAAGTCAATGTTGTATTTCTGTACATTGTGTTCCTTCTTCAAAAATTATTACTCCATCAAGATTATGGAAATTATTGGAGCTGTGCTTGGTCTTTGTACTGTGACATCACTAAAATAGGGTAGGATGACCCAAATTTAAGATGCTGGGTATATTTAAACTGCAACAAAGTGCAGGGGAAGCTCTGTAAAAATGAGGTAAGATATCCTGGATGTTGGAAATGGCCAGCAGTGGTAGTCCAGTGCGTGGAAGTGCAGAGCAAGTTAATTGAATGTGTCAAGGAGAAGCCTCTTACACTCTTTTAGCTAGACTGCCTCCACCAACCAAGACTGTGTTTCTAAATAACTTAGATTATGTGCTGCCCTAAGTGTGGTGCTCTCATGTTTGTTGACAAGTTATGAGAATCTCCATCTCATCATTTTGAGAGAATTCTACATTGGTCAGGAAATTTGGGTGAATTTTGAGCTTTGTGCAGGTTGGCAACACTTCTGTCTACACCACAACCAAATCTAATCAGGTTTATGTGGTGGAAACAATTTCATCTTCCAAGTCTCTCTTAACTCTTCTATTGATGAGGTTTTTTCCTCCTACTTTCTTCTGTCTTCAAACAGTGTATTTTCTGAACACCACCCTTAAGGGCTGTAGACTCAGCTTGGTGGGCTTTTCATTATTTTTGTGGCATGGGTGTTCCAAAGTAAACAAGTTAAAAATGAGTGATTTTGTAAATTCTGTAAATATTCACATATATATTTACTTTTTTCTCACTTCTAGAAATTGAATCTTAGAGGATGTATTTAAATAGTAACTGTTATATAAAAGGTCTAAAATCTAAAAAAATCTGCTCTCCTTTTTAAGAAATACTTGCTATGTTTCACTGCTTGATTATTTTAATTTTTATTTGGAAGACAACTTTTACGCTTAAGAAATAGTTGATGAATATTTCTAATGTTAAAGGAAAAACCCTATTTATGTGCCTAAAACTAAAGAAAGCTGATATATGAAGAATATGTATATCAAAGAATATCTATGGCTATCTATTTTTGGGTGAAATATATCAGTGTAAGAAATGCCTAGCTAAAAACACAGTTTTAAAACCAACATACATTTAACATTTCTTTTCTGTAGCTTTCTTACAGAGCTCGAGAGATCTTCAGTAAGTTCTTGTGTAGCAAAGCTACAACCCCAGTTAATATTGACAGCCAGGCACAGTTGGCAGATGATATTCTCAATTCTCCCCATCCAGATATGTTCAAGGAACAGCAACTTCAGGTAACCATAGTAAACATGAATGCTCTATGTTTATGTCTGTTATCTTTTCCTTTATAATCTGTAAAAATAGTTTCACATGCTCTATACTGTTAGTAGAATAGAAGAAAGGCTGCTTGACTGTTTTTCTGTTATGTGTAGAAAATTGTCATTCAACTAAAAAATAATCTGAAAAGTACTATTATTGAAATGAGGGTTTAATGCAAGTAAATAATTCCATGTGTTGCAGCACCATTGCATAGAGTGTTTGCATATGGCTGGTTTTCTTTAGTGGAAAGTTGAGTACACAAATAGTGTCCACTTTTGGTTTTTAAAATGTCAGTTTTATTAAAGGAGTTCTTCCTTATGCTTTAATACTAGTGTTAGGCAAAGAGATTTTAAAACTGTTGGAGTCTGAAGACCTCTGAAGTGGATGTATTTTAAATAATTATTGATATTCAGAACAGTTATACTACAACAGGATACACTTTACATTTCCCATAGAATTTAAGTGTCTAATTTTTTCTCCTAAGTCATCTCTTTGGTAAGTCTTCCAACCTAGCAGTTTATTAGTAGAAGTAATTTTGAGATCATAATTTTGAAATCAAGGCCATACCTTTAATGAACCGGGTCACGATCTTAGGACATAATTTCAGACCACATGCTTTTGGTCAATCTGAGCAGCTGGGTACAGTATCATCCTCCTGCAAAGTGGAGATAGAAAGGTCAGTCTGACTGCTGGTCAGCATGATAGCTACTCCTTATAGCACCTCCCAAGCTGAGCCTTCTGTGGGAATTACCAGTCACCAGCTTCCCAGGCATTTTTTCGTGCATTTGTCATCCTGGTGTTGTGGAGACTATGCCTGAATTCCTCCTCATCCTTTCCCACTTGTTTGGTGGAGTACAGGATGTCCCAGTGAGTCAGGTGACAGGGCTGATGCAGCTTGTCTCCCTTTGAAAATGCTGTATACTTAGTTGGAGGCCTCATAATTCTCATGAGAAGTCCTGCTGTGGGTCCAGTCCCAGCCACAAGGCCTGTCTGAGCCTGACCTGCTTATCTCAAATTGTCAGTGCCTCAGACAGATCCCTCAGTCAGACCTGTTCCTTCCGCTGGAAAGTGAGGTGAAGCTGGATGAGAATTACTTCTGCTGAAGGATGTGGCCTTGGAGCTTTTCTAAGGTAGTGTGCTGCCTGGCTGAGCTCAGTGCTGGGGAATCAGCTAATTGATGGCCCTTAATCTCTTGGTTTCAGTGAGTGGTTTTGCAGGAGGTTGGTTTGTGGTCTTGGTGGATGGCACCACCTTGAGAACACAGAGCTGTGGGTTGTGTAGTTGCTGCAACACACCCACTGAGTCTCAAAGTTCAGCTCGTGGTGGTTATACAGCCTTAATAAAGCAAAAGCTCTGCATTTGTGGTTTTTCACAAGATTTTTTGGGTTTGAACACTGGCCACAGAGTGCAAGGGTGTTGCTCTGGGGTGGTTGTTGGATGAGTGTGATGCTGGGGAATAGGGAGTGTTGCTCTAAGTCTGCAGAGGAGTTGCAGAAGTATGTGGGAAAGTGCCTTGGAAATACTTTCAGACCATTCTCTCTCAAGCTCTGCGTGGTGAGAATAACCCTGGAAGTTGCTTTCTGTCCATATTCTGACAAATTTATCCTTGATCTTGTTAGAGGTTGTAGTGGCAGAGCAGATGCAGCCAAAATAGGATGTTGTTCTTTTTTATAAATTGAATACAAAGAAGCAATTTGATTGTGGATGGAGGACAGTGTAGTTCGCTTGAACATACTAAAATACGAATAAAATATGTTGCATTTCATGTAGAGTTGATAATGGATGTAAGTTTTCCTACTTGTATTTGTCTGTAAATTTCAAATTATGCTTATAAAAGATAATTTTCTCATTTGTAAGAACAAGAACTATCATCTGCTAGCCTTTTCCAAAGAAGCAGAAGCCATTAAGAGATATAAATATTATATTAATGCTAAATATAGGCAATCGTGGATATAGTGTGAGCTAGAAACATAGTAGGGCAGATGATAATCAGCTCAAGGTAAATGACTTACACTCTCATCACTTTGTCCAGCAAAGTTAAAAGGTTGTAATTCTTTTGCTGTATTAAGTAAATTTAATTTGCTGACCACACCTCTGCAGTAACTTTTCTTGTGTCTCTTACTTCCCTGCAATTTTTTCCTTTATTCTTCCTGCCTAGCATGGAATAACATTTTTATCTTCTTGTGGTGCTAGACTCTGTGATGGGCAACTGTGTAAAGCTTTGTTTTTCATCCAGACACTGTGTTAAATTTAAGGTATTAGTGAAAGCTGTGCCATAGAATCATATCTTACATTTTGGAGGCACAAAATGCATTCAGTTTAAAATACTGTGATTTGTTGAAGAATGTAACCTTTACAAGTTTCATTTTCTTAAAAAGCTCAAGGACAGGTGAAGTATTTTGTATTTTTCCATGACCTTACGTTTTGCATCTGTGTTGGAGCCTGCAGACTATGCTTAGCATTTTCCCCTAGTAGTCTTGTATCAGTAGTGCTTCTGTGAGTCCTTGAGACTGAGGCATTTTGATTTCTTGTAATTGCTCCTCCATATTTCACACTGTTTTGGCAATACACCACAGAGTGTATTCTGAGCTCAACAGAACTCAAGAATTGTTTCAAAGCTGTGTGTGTTGTGTACACTCAATAGTCTGTTGAGACTTGGCCTGAAGATTATGTGTGCTCTGAAATCTGTTGTCTTTTTTAATTTTGCCAGTGTACCTATGGTCAGAGAAGTATGGTGTGAGAGAGATATTCCCCTTTGTGAGCAAGGATTCAAGTGAGAAATCTTTGGTACTAGATTGTCTCTTTGTCGTGGCCTTGAGGGCACCTTGAACTTCGCACTGAGCCATTTCATCATGTTAAGCTGTCAAAGCTGACATATGCAAAAGTATTTTTCCATAGCTTACCATGTAGAAAAAAGTGCATTAGAAGGCCCAACAAAGATATCAGGCAGCACCTAAGCAGGAATGGGAATATACAGAGGAGAAAGGCTAGAACATGGAAGTTGGAATTCAGTTTGAGTTAAGTTTCTACGACTCTGCAAGATCAAGTTCTCTCTGCTCTATCTTGCTGTTTACAAGATAAGTTTTGGGCTAAAGCCTGTTGAGAAGGGCATCTCTGCACGATCTTAAACATGATTTTGATCTGCAAATGGGACACTCTGTCTCAGTGATGGACTTTCCTTTATACTGCTGGGAGTACCATAACAGGTTGGGTGGTAGATACCTTCCTTTGCTTGTGGGTAATTTGTCATGTCCAGAAAAGCAGCCATTCATACTGTTTTTTCAGATTAACTGAATCACAGCAGAAGATATAGAAGCAAAAGTATGGGTTTACTAAAAACAGCAGGTTTGCAAAAATAGAACAAAAAATTCAAGCATTATTTAGCATTTAAGAAAAAACTCTTCTTCACCTTCATAAATTTAGCTTTGGTTAAATCAGCCTCAGATATTTGCTCCAGGCCTTGTATAGAGCTGCTTTCTTCCTCTGTGGTTAAAGATAAATGTTGGTCATTTAAAGTAGCATTATTTAACATTTAAGAAAAAACTCTTCTTCACCTTCATAAATTTAGCTTTGGTTAAATCAGCCTCAGATATTTGCTCCAGGCCTTGTATAGAGCTGCTTTCTTCCTCTGTGGTTAAAGATAAATGTTGGTCATTTAAAGTAAACACTTCTCTTTCAAGATCCACATCACCTTGATTATTGAATTGTCCAAAGATACCAATGGGTTTTTTTCCTTATGATTGGGTGCATGACCATGGCTTAGTGGTGGACTTGGCAGTTCTGGGTTAATGGTTGGACTCGATGATCTTAGAGGTCTTTCCAGCCTAAATGATTCTATGATTCTGTGAAGATTATATATACTGTAAAGGACTCTCAGCTTCTCCTCACATCAGCAATTAACTTTGTGTATCTTGTATCGTTGTGTACTATTGCATATTGTGATTATATCATATGTGTGTGTTTTAGATCATAAACTTTTCTTGTTCACAGCTACCTTAAAACACACTTGTATAACTTGATCCTAGTGCCTGTGTAATAACCTTTAGAAATGTTTTAAATGCCCAGCCTGCTATGTGCTCCACATAGAATGGCATCAGTGCAGTAGAAGATGATGGTGTTGTCAAAACTCTACAGCATCTCAGCTTGCACTTCATACAAATGAGAATTTTTTTTCTGAACCTGAACTAAGGGAAGAGATCAAATGATGTTTCACTTGAAATGGGTGCAGTGTATTTAACCAGGTCTAAACAACGTCATACCTATGCTCTTTGCAGTTTAATGTCCTAAATTTTGTGGGAGTTGGCTGTTGCAAAATAGCTTCATTTTCTTGATGTGTTACTCGAGCGCTTGTAACCATTGTCCATTGTGGTATAATTTCAGATATTTAACTTGATGAAGTTTGATAGCTATACTCGCTTCCTCAAATCCCCTCTTTACCAAGAATGCATCTTAGCTGAAGTGGAAGGACGTCCTCTTCCTGATCCTCAGCGTGTTCCCAGCAGCCCCACTTCCAAACACAGCGTCAGTTCAGAGAAGTCCAACATGTCAACGCCAAAAAAGGTGACCTTTACATTCCTGTTATCTGGAAAACCACATTTTTAAATAATGCTTTTCAAGTTCTTAAGAAAATCAAAGATAATATATGAAATAAAATTAAAATGTGTGGTTAGAGGTGCTGGCAAATATAATTGCAAAATTTTTATGTATTCAGGAAAATAGTTTTTTTTTTAATCCTTGCCTTTGAATCAGTTCTCTAGATCCTCAGAGATTTTCTGAATATAATTTTAAATCTTCATTATTATTTAAATACATGTGTACAAATAAAAGTAAGGGTTCTTTTAATGCTCCAGTTCAGAAGCTTATTTTGGTTGAACATGGGAATCAAGATGTGATAATTTAACCTTTGCCAAGAGCAGATATTTTATCAGAAGTTTTGGAGAAGGCTTCACCTAAACTAACTCTTTTTTACAGAGGGTAGTTTTTTAAATTTCTTAGCTCCTACTAAACTAATTCTGTGTTAAATAAGTACAGTTGCTTAAAAATTAGACCAGTAGTCTTACTGACTGATCCCCGACATTATTTAGATTTTATTTTTTATTTCTTGTAGGTAATACCACCATAGAATTACATAACTGTATGGGTAAATTATAACTTTTCATTTTTCGTGTCAATCACTACAGATTACCCCATCTGCCATTATGTATTCTTATGACTAGGAACCTTTAAAAAGTAGCATTTTAAGGAATATTCTAATAATCTAACAAGAACACTAGGTTGTTAAAAGCAAGTTTAGTTTAATATCAAACAAACATTGCTGACATTTATATTCTTCAATGCTAATAAATACTTGATTATACTTGTAAATGTTAAATAGTACTTTGTCGTTGTCTTTAAAAGCTGTTCATGTTCAAGCCTAGCCTAGGAAAAATACCAAAGTGAAATTCAGTGTTTTAAAAGCAAGGCAAATAGCCTTTCCACATTAACTTAGGCATTACTGATGAGCTGGGGACTTTCATATTTGCTGGAGCTCTCCATGGCTTGTTTCCAGCTACTGTTTTGTACTCCCTACCAAGTAGCACATTTCCATCTATGTATTTCTTTTTGTTGCCACTGGTGAGGTTTTTTTGGGTTTTTTTGATTGCTACTGAGAGGGATGCTGGCACAGACACTTGTGTGTGGGGTAAAGAAGGCAGCTAACCTGGCCATCACATTCTTGTTTTAGGAAGAAGTGTGGGAAGGTTTATTTTAGACAATATACTCACAACTGTGATCCAACCAGTGATTTGATTGTGTTTTGCTGATAGCTGAGTGGTAAATCAAAGTCAGGAAGATCTTTAAATGAAGAGTCGGGAGAGGAGGACACTGAGAAGAAAAAAAGAGGAACATTCTTCTCATGGTCAAGAAGTAAGAGTTTGGGAAAATCACAGAAGAGAAGAGAAAATGGTGATTATCTAAATGGTGAGCATTCACATGCCACTTTGCTTCAAGGTTGTTTCAGCAGTAGATGTGACTAATCTCACCATGATTAGCTGCTATCTGAGTGCATCCTTGGGAGTGACAGAGGAAAAGAGCTGTCAAGTCAGAAGGCCATAGCATGGCTGGTATTGCTGCAGTTTTGTGGAAGAAGATGTACAAGTAAATAGATGAAAGTATGACAATATTTAAATTTGTTTTAACTGACTTCCACAAGACTTTTTTTCTACTTTTAGGCACATTCTGCCTTTCTGTGTGCTGGTAATTGCTTTTTCAAGCAGAGAGCTGCTATTTTTACAGAAAGATAATTTCAAATCTTTACAGAGAAGTCCAGGAGCAGTACAGCAAATAGTGCTGTGGTTACAGTTATTTAAAAATTCCTCCATCTGTGTTATCCTACTTTTCTTTCTTTTATCAGTAACACACAGGTATGTTCACTTTTGAGCAGTTACCATCTGTTTTCACCTTCCCTGACTAAAATGAAAAAAGAGTTAGAGGTGTGAAAGCCCTTGTAACCTGCTGTTTTGTTACTTAATAGTGTTTGAGAGTTTAGGGAAGAGTTCCCTTATGAAAGCACCTGGCCTCTAGAGGAGAGAAAAGTTTTGCAGTAAATTATTCTATTGAGTTGAAAACAATGAAGGAATTCCAGCAAAACACCAAATTTGGTCCATATTTGTTACTGCAGTTTTTGCTTCTGGTAAATGCCCAGACCCTCAAGATGTCTTTAATCATATGGATAATTTGAGTTATCCATATGATAACTCAAATTAGCATATTTGAGTTTTTAGTGTATTTGTACATGAAAAGACATCAGAGGCATTTGCTGAGATTATAGAGTTAACCTTCTGAAAGTGGCTAGTAATTATGGCAGATTTTAGTTTTCTAAACTAACAACACCATACTTGTAATTATAAAAATATTTACCTCCCTTCAAAATGTCTGAAGAGGTAGAATAATTTTTAAGATGAAATATTGAAATCTTGTTAAATCTAATTAACTAAACTAAGATTTTTTTTTTAAAGGGATTAATTTTTTATTTTTTAATGTAAAAACAAGTGGGTTTATTCAGGGGTTACATAACAAGAAATACTGACCAAGAGTTGCTTTGATTTCCTTGCTTCCATGCACAGTACAAAGATTTGGTGGGTTTCTTTTCCTTTTAATGAAAAAAGAAAAATTTATGACCAGAGAAGCTAATATTTGAAATAGTTTTTTGTATCATAAAAAATACGAAAATAAGCCTCCTTACTGATTGCTGATTCTTTCCACAAACAGATTCTTTTCAGTCCAATGGATTGTCATACAGACGGGAATCACAAGGCTCCATGTCATCCACTGCCAGTCTCGACTTGGTAATGGCTGCCTCTTACTAAGGAACTAGTGGGGGAGCAGATAAAACAGTGAATTACTGAGTTTCTCAGTAGTGTGATGTAATTTGTTTGACATAATGCCTTGGGAAAGGGTTTTTAAGTGATACAGCTGGAGCACAAGATGTAATATTAAGCGATTTTAGAGTGTTAGAAATGTAATAGGGGTTGTATTCATGTATTAGTTCTTATTTTATCCTTGTAACAGAATGATACTCTTTGCATCTTGTCTGTCTTTACTTCAGGCACCAGTGAACTACCAGAATAAAGTTTCCCTTTTAAAGACTGTGTAGCTCTTTAAAAACAATTTATTCCACCTGCCAGAGGGAGAATCTGTTTTGAACAACCACAATTAAAGCTTTCCTTCCTCTTGGCCTATGTAATAAGGGGAATGCAAGTTGAATTAGGTTGACTTTTGTCATGCCAGTGTCTGTCATGCTTCTTCTGTGTCTGTTTCTTTTGAAGTTGTGTGTTCTTGTCATTATGACTGAACTTGGTCCTAAAAATCTGAGAAGTAGGGAATTTTGTTGCAAAGACTTTGTCACACTAAGTAAATAAGAAGTGAAGGCACCGTGATTTCTAACCAACAAGTTCTACCTTCACAGTAAAACTAGTAAAACTAGTGAGTTGCAAAATTAAAACAGTATTAATAAAACATAGATGTAATATTTTATTTTAGCTATGTTGATATGGAGGGAAAATCTAAAAAAAGGAAATTTTATAGTTTCTTTGTGCTTTTGATATCCCTCTAATAGACTAGATTCTGTGTAATTAATTACTAATTAATAATTGTATATTTTACCTATGCTAAAAATATTGGTCAGGGAAACAAGCATGGTGATGTCATGTTTATTTCTGTTGCAGAAAAGTCTTGTCTTAAAAAATAGAAAATGCAAAACCTCCCTAAAGCAACAACCCCTAATTTCTCTCCCACTCCCACCTGATTTTAGTCAGAAAGTTACTGTGATTTGAATGAGAAGCACCAAGTTAAAGAGAAAAAGCATGATGAGTACCCTAAAAGCTGTCAAAACCAATATTTTTAGTGTCCTTTGGAGTTATAAGTTAGATTTTTGTTAAGTTTTCAAAGACATTTTTGATATTTAGTAGTAGTGTTGCTATTCTGCTGTTACTCTGAAATAAACGTTAGTGCCTAACCCATGACATCGTAGTTCTAGTTTCCTTTAATAAAAACAATTAATGGTCATGAAGCAAATAATTTTAATATTTTAATTTTTCTGTGGTGTATTTGTGCATAGAATTTGGATTATGTTGAAAGAAGAGGAAATTTAGAGAGGAAAGATTGAGAAACCTGATGTTTAAAGTCATTCCTCCTCACTTAAATGTTGAATCATAGTTGATGGTAATTTTTACATCAGCAGGACATTATTGAGCACAGACATTTAACTATTTGGATGCTTAATAAGATTTTACTTACTTTTATACTTTCTAATTAGGAGTTCTTTAGTAAATTTCTTAACTGTTTTACACACTCACTGTATAAAACTTCATCTGATCTTAAAATAATTTAGATTTGTGCAATATTGTGATCTTTATCTAAATGTTTTTCCCCAAGATTTAAATTTATCTAATATTTGTGGTATTTGAAAGGATTTCTAAAGCATGGTAGAAAGTATGGTTCTTGTCTTGGTTTGATTTGTGCAGACTCTAAAAGTTTATACCCAGTCCTAATTTTCCCATTGGGCACTGACCTTACTTTTTCCTTTCCAGTCTGAAACCTCAAGATTGCCTGCATTTGTACCAGATAAAGACAAATCCCCCAAGTACTGCTGTGTAAACCTCCCGGATGGCTCATCGAGCAAAATGGCTGTGAAATCTGGGTTCTCCATCAAGGAGGTGCTCGCTGGGGTCTGCGAGAAACATGGCATTAACATAGCTGCAGTGGACCTGTTTCTAGTTGGAGGTGATAAGGTACTCCATATCCCTGGGCTTTTTTGGAAGCGTTTTCATCCCCGTTTTGTGAATAAGGAATTCTGTTCTCTCAGTAATGACACGTATCTCCTGATCCTGCCTGTAGCTTTACATTGGCAGTGCTGGTTAATACAAAGAGAATTGAAATATCCACAAAGAAAACAAATGTGTGGTAGTAGGTGCTGCTGCATTAAAGCCCAAAAATATAGTGACATTCAGTTGTTAAAAGATGAGTGAGATACATTAATGGTAGAAATGAGGTCCAGGTTTTAATACTGAGGAAAATTTCCAAGACAACCATCTGTGTGGATGAGGCTGTGTGTGTGTGTGTGTGATGGCTCTTAGTCCAACAGAAATGTCTTCAAAGACAAGCTGTGGACATGAAGTATTTATTCTCTTAAATTCATGCTTTTGATCCATCTAGATGATTATGATGACAAAAATCAATGAATTTTCATGGTTAAGGGTTTTTTCTTTTAAAGCTTTTAAAGGCTTTTAGCTGGCTGTATTTTCTAATGCATCATTCTATATAATTTATGTAAGTTGAAGAATCTAGGTTTGTTTGGAAAAAACAAGCTCCTGAACACCTGCTGACTCCAGTGGAAATTGAGTTTTGGTCATTGTTTCACACCTAGCCAAAAGAAAATGTGCTTTAATCATGTTGCATGTTTTAAATGAATAGTCACTAGAATTCATGTGGCCTATATTAATAATATTGTGATTTATCTTAAAAAAAATTAACAACCCAGATGCTCTTTTTTTACATATTTTAAAATAAATTTTCTCTCACTTCTTTTACCTGTGATGTGCTCTCTAGCCCCTGGTATTGCACCAAGACAGCAGTATCCTGGAGTCTCGGGACCTGCGCTTAGAGAAACGCACTTTATTTCGGTAAGAGTCAGAAATAACATCTTCCTCTGGCATATTCTGCCCCATTTTCCATTTTACTTTTTGTAAGTGCAGACAAGGATGTTGCCAGTTACCTGTGCAGTGAAACAGGAGGCAGTGCAGCTGCAGGAGGGGGTTTTCTGGATTGCTGTTAGGGTACAAGTGAGATCTTGATGCCAGTGTTGCAGTTTAGGGAAATTTAAATATTATTATGATGTCAAACAGCTCAAGCTGAGGTAGCTGTGAAAGCACTGGACATTATCTGTGGGTCCAGAGGGACCTTCCACACCAGGAAGAGTAGGTTGGAGTAGCACAAAAATGGGATGGAAATTGAACTGTGAGTCTCCTAATTGTAAAGTTAAGTGGATATATTTATTGATGACATGTTCCCATTCAGTTATATCTGTAATTATATGCCCACCTGGAAAATTATAGTAAGACTAATTGTATAAATAAAATTAATCCGATGAACCCTGAATCTGAAACAAGTCAATGTTAAGTTATTAATGTCGATATATATAATGCAGAACACGACCTATTTAGTTTTATGTAATATATTTGATAGCATACATTTTCAAAATAATGTTTGTATTTTTTCCCCAAATGAATCCAAACTAATTGTATGAAAATTCCTGAGAAAATTATTTCAGGGAAAAGTAATGAAGTAAAATATATTACATTACTGACCTACACTTTTGGAGTAAATAAAGTTTATTTTGTCAGATATTCCTCATTTTGGCTCTCTATTACTTTTCCTTAGGAAGCAGGGCTAGTTTCTATTTAAAGGTACATCAGGTTAATAAATACTGCATAGCATATTCAGTTTTGAAATTGAGATTGAGCAGTCTTTTATTAGGGGTGAGCTTGTTGGGTTTCCAAGTTAAAAAGGGACTTTAAGTAGGCAGTACCATATGTTATTTGTGTGTTAATTAAAATGTAGAAATATTCTACATTATTCCATTCCCCGTAGATGCTATGTAAGCAAATACTGTCAAATATTTGGAACACTTTCAGACAAAGGAGAAATACTGTGTGGCTATACTTAGTTACCTCAATGTTTGCCACTTCTGTATCAATTACTAGCTAATGATTAAAATGGTTACTTTCAATTTTGTAACTGTTGAATGCAAAGAAAATATGAAAGACAAAGTTTCAGCTATTCTGGCTTCTTGTGAAAGGGAAAAGTCAACGTGATTAAACATCTTGTATGTAAGTAATTTTTGTGAGACAAAACCTGCGTTTTATATTTAATTGAAACTGACAAAATTACTGATAATTGTAATATCTGATGATGATGTACATTTCTTCTGATTGATTGTTAGTAATAAACCTATCCTTGTTTCCATACTATAGTACAATTACAGTCAAATGAGGCTTATGGAGGAATTCAGGGCACAGATAAAGAGTATTAAAAAAGAAACCAACCAAAGCTAGGCACAGCTCTAGGCAGGGAAATAGATGCAAATTAATTAGTTGTTTGGTTTAGTTTTTTTTATTTCATTATTATTTTGCTGTTTTAATAAAATTATGCAAAATTGCAAAATAGACTCTGAAGCTGTCTTTAGCCTGTAAATTCTAAGTTAATTTCTTTTACAGCTTTGGTGTCTAAGTTTCTCTTACACCAAGTTTCCATGATAATGCATCACCAACCCTAAAAAAGTCGCATCATCTGCAATTCCACTGTGTTTGTTCTTGTGTCTAAAAATTAAAATACTCGTCCAAATCCATCTCAAGTAATTTGTATAAGAGGTTGTGAGTCTCTCCTGTGGAATTGAGAAGAAATATTTTCTTGCATCCAAATCTATAGTCAGGCATGGAGTCACTTTGGAAGCACTCCTGGACCAGACTGGTCGGAGTAATCTCCCTGTAAAGATGAAAGTGTTGTGGAATGCTTTTCATTGCTCTGAAATTGACTGGCTTATGCCTTCACTCAGTTCTAGCAAGTGAAACAGTAGAATTTTCATTCATGTTAAATATAAATAATAATTAAATATAATAACAAAGAAATAAAAATAAAATAAATTCTTTGTCACTTCAGTTTAGGATAGATTTGTGCTACTACTGCAGTACTAACTGTAAATTGGTATAACTTTGCTGTAGATTGGATTTTATGTATTTTTGTACACTTTATTTACTGGAATGTTTCACACTTGATGTTACAATTACTCATTTCAGGCTGGATCTTGTTCCAATCAATCGGTCAGTTGGTCTGAAGGCGAAGCCCACCAAACCAGTAACAGAGGTCTTAAGGCCTGTGGTTGCAAAATATGGTTTAAATCTTAATGAACTTGTGGCAAGACTAGTAAGTATCTTTTGATGTAATTCAAGCAGCAGTATTTTCTGTCTGGAGAAGATCGTATGATAGTCCCTGGAATGATTCCTCTCCTGAGAATTAGGCATTAAAATATCTATTGCTACATGTTGAGATAAAATACATTGTAGTCATAACCATTATGCTTAACAGTAGTTACCTCAAATATTTAGTCTACATCTGTTTTATATTCTCCTTCAGAGTAAATCCAACATCCTAAATAAGCGAGCCTGAAGTTATCTTCTTCCAGAGCTCAACTCCCATTATTAGCCAGGGAAAGTTGATTGGATTAAAGCTTTTGTTCCATAATCCTGGAAATCAGGGAAGTTGCCACAAATCCCCTTGCAGAAGCTTTTTGTGAAAGCAGACTGATTCAACTTCTCTGCTACTGAGCTCTTGGCTAGCCTGTTCTCTTTTCTGTTATGCTGGGATACCTTGGAATGTATTTCTAGTATGTATGCTGTCTTAGCTGAACTAGTCCAAGTTTTTAAGATAACTGTTGGTATAAAGGTAACTTCATTTAATAAAATTACAAAATTAACAAAATACATTCAATTTAGAATATAAAATAATTTTCCATGTCCTCTGAGAAACACGATTTGCTGAACATATGCACTAATGGTCCTAGAATATTTGAGCACACTTACAAATTGGATGATTTTTTTTTTTTCTCCATATATCTTTTTTTCCCCAAATACCATTCTCCTCACAGAAATTGATTGCACTCATTGAAATCAAGGTTGTTTCCCATTGATGGAGTAAATATTTTAGAATGGTTGAAGACTATATTGAAGCTACTCTGAAGCATAAAAAATGCTTTGCTCATTTTCTTTCAAAAATGTCAGACTGCATAAATTTGTTCTGAAAACAGCTTTTTCTCTATTGCATACAAACTGTGATCCGACTTTAGAGTGGTGAGCAGGAACCACTTGATCTTGGTGTCCCTATATCTAATTTGGATGGTCAACGGGTTGTTCTAGATACAAAAGAACCATCAAAGGCTAGAGGTAAGTTGGTGTTAAAGCTTTTGTTTATGGTTCCGAGTCAGATTTATGAACCCTGACTCTGGTTAGTTTTTCCTGTTGATGTGAAGGTGAGGTAAATGTGATTAAATTTAGATATATCACATGTGGCATATATTCTTTTTGACTAAAAGGAGTACAGTTTCTGAAGACTGGAGATTAATCTGTGATAGCAAGAACTTTTACTGTTGCTGTGAGAAATTTTGCAGTAGTAATATTTGAATTTTTTGCTTGCACTCAGCCATAGATCCACACAGTTAAGACTTAAGAATATAGTTCCCAGTAATAATAATAAGAATAAAGAGCCAAATATCTTCTGTGCATTTGGCAGTTATTCAGTAAGGAGCATTCTGTATAAGGAAAACAGATGCAGTTTGTGCAGCAGTTATATATACTGCTATGATAATCTCCTCCTTTAGCGTGAGAAAGTAGCAGAGCCTACTTCTCCAGTTTTAAGTGATGATTTCTGGAAATAATACCAAAAAGGATAAAATTTGTGACTACGCTGGGCAACATAATTGGAAAAATAAAAATGTATCAGCTAAACAGTTGACAATCTCTTGGCATAATTAACACTCTAGATTAATGTAAACAGCCTTGAGAGTAAAGGTTTGGTTTCGTTAGGAGACCTTTTTAGAGATATCGAACACTTAGTTTTAAAAACTAAATTAGATATGGTTAAATTAAGCAGACTTAGAGCAGAGATCCTCTTTGAGGAAGAACTGGGATTATAAAGATGGAGGTATTTATTGAGGAGAATCAGATTTGTCATTTTTCTAGTCAACAGAATCAATTGTTATTTTGAAAAAAGTTTTCAATCTAGATAATTTCACAGATGATGAGTTTAAGAATTACAAGTAAAGCCTAAATCACCTAAATCCAGTGTGCTGCCAGCAGCTGTAAAAGCCTAAATCCTAGAGGATCGTTCTGGCAGTGGGTTGGTTCTGTGGCAGTGTATCAGTGAAAGAGGGCTATGGTTCTGTGTTAGTGCATTTGCTTTAGGCAGATTTAATTTGATGGAGCCATTTGCTTTCCTAGAAGATGGCAAGGAGGATGTGACAGTGTCTACAAGACAATTGATGCATGAAACAGGTTGGAAAAGACTCAACATGGCCTTGCAATGGTCTTTTCTGCGGATTTTCTTTTTCTTTTTTAAATTCTAATTTTGAGAATTGCAAACTGAATTATTAGCTCAGATTTTACGATTATTTGATCCAAAGCAGCTGAAAGTTTAGTACATACGTGAAACTTCAGCATCTTTAAACTTTAAAAGTAATGCCAGTATGAGGAAAATCTGAAGATAGGGGGGTGATTCTGGTGGGATTTTACTGAGAAGTATCAGGGATATCAACTGTGCTCACTCTTTGTTTTCTGAGTACATATTAGAGCAGTTTTAAAGCAAATATCTGTTGTGTCCATCATCGTCACTTAAATGTTGCTTCTTTGGGGAATTATAAATCGGTAGTTACAGAAGGTATATTTATGTTCAATGTTTACAGAGAAACAAAGAGGCGTATTAGTAAAACAGACTGCAACTACTTCAAGAAGTCAAGGATCTACTGTAAGTCTTCTGCAACGATTTTTCTCCATTAGATCATCTTCTGTTTCCTTCTAGAATTCTATACTAAAGGCTGCATTCACACGTGATTTTGAATCGGCCAGACTATGTAACTAGATTGAATATAGCTGTAATTTGTCTGATATTTTTCCACTGTCAACAGCATTTATTTGTGAAGAACTTTGTCTTCATGATGAATCAGTTAAATCTTTCACTGTGTTGTGTTTGTTGTCTCGTGTCTCATTGGCTTATCTATGTTTGAAAATGATCGAATTACTCTGTAGTTCCTAAGCCCTTTGTTACGTGAATCCTTCAGAGGAAAGAATATTATATTTATTTCTACATTTTTTGGGAACTGCTGTGGCAAATGTTCTTTGCCATAATCAAGACTAAATTAAAGCATTTGTTGTGGCGTTAGAGAAATGTGTTTCCAAAATAACTTTCTCATTCCCTTAGGCCATTTTATGTATACAATGATAGAGCCTGAATGTAAGTAGTACTTTAACTTTCCTTCTAATGCAGGGAGAGGGAAGAACTCTAGGAAAGTCTAATTCTATCAAAATGAAAGGCGAAAATGGAAAAAATGCTAGGGAAGTCCGGCTGTCAAAGAGAGAAGACTCTATTGCAAAGATTGGGAAAAAAAAATGTCAGAAAATAAATTTGGATGAAGCAGAGGGTATGTGAACTTTATAGCTTACATATTAACATAAGTAGTCTTAGAAAAATTTTGTGTCTGTGTAGGATAAAGTGCCATGTGTCTAGTACTGTGTTGTGAAAATCATAGTCATGACCATTATATTTTTGTTTGGTGTGTTTGAATTGTCAAGTTTTCTGAAGTTGAAGGTAAAATTTTAAGACTACCTAAACACAGATGTAGGTGCCCAGTGGGATTTTCAAAAGTGAAGGGTGCCTAATTCCTGTAAAATAAAAAGGAATTAGTTACTCAACTGCAGTTGAACATCCCATTGGATACTCTTTGTAAGCTGTGTAGAGTCTTGGCTTTCTGTTCCCTTTTATATAAGTGTTCGACTCACTGACAGGCGTTGCACAGTAGTGTAGACCCTGATGTACTCAGGTAAGAATTTTTGTAAGTTTTCTGCTCAACTGTGTAACAGCCAGGGCAGTGCAGTCTGACTGTGGAGGAGTCGTGATGGGCAGCAGGAAAACTTGCATTCAGCAAATGCACTGAACAGGTGCTTAGAAGTAGAAATAAGCAAAGAGGTCATTGGTAATCTTGCATTTTCTGAGTCCTACTTTTACCTTCATTATATCTTAATAGTTCTGGTGATATAATTGGAAAAAATCTCATAAGAGAATTTGCTTTCTTATAGAAAGATGTCCATGGGAGAAATAAAAATAAAAATGATGTAGCACTAGAATCTTGGCATAACACCCTCTGCCCTAGAACATGACCAGAAGTGATTGCCTGTCCGCCTGCCCTACACGTTCCTCCTTATTTTCCCATGTAGAAAAAGAAATCAAAGGACATATTTGACCCACAGATTAAAATTTACTGCTGAAGTCCCCCTGTATGCATATCCAAAACTTGGTTATGCACATTTATACAGCAAATGAATGTTTACCTCTGAATGTTCATCTATGAATAAATGTCCACTGACTAGAACTGAAAAAAAAAAATGCTACGGCTAAAACTTCTACTGCAAAATAGATGTTCTTTTAATGTAAGTGTTACTACAAAATATTAGTGCATTTTAAATTATTTTCTGTTGCTTACTCTTTTGTTAACTTGTTTTCCACATTTTAATACTTTCATTTTTTTTCCTAGGACTGAGTAAAACATTAACATAATTTGAAAACTTCAGAATTCGAGGCTTTCACATTTTATTTTGAGTTTTGTGAAATTTGTCAAAGTTTGGAAAATGCGTACCAAATGTTGTAGACTGTTTTTTAATGCAAAAAACATACAGCTGTTCTATGAACTTTGAAATTTCAGAAACATTTTTGTATGACACATCTTAGAAATGTTGCATGTTTTAATATGCCTACCGCCATTTTGCAAAACTTTGGCAATAAGAAGCATTTCAAAGCTTCCATCTTGGCTACATTCAGATTCTATGGCATTTGAAAAAGCATGTTAAAAAGTCATTTTTGCAAATACATTGCAAAGCCTGCCAAGTATGAGTAGAGGATTTAGGAATAAGGTCATACAAGTGCAAGTGTATGACTTCATGTTATGCTAAGTTAAAACTGATACTAATGTTCTGTTGCTTATTTCTAATGGCTTTTGCTTCAAACAGTATTTATAAGCTGGGTTGGAACTCTTGATTTTAATTAATCTGTTGGATATGGCCTTTTTAAGCATCTTTTAATATGCTGTAGGTAAAGTGTTTTCTTCTTGAAAAATTAGGACATGCAGAGTCCCTATATTAAGAATTACATATTTTTATATGTCTATGTTTTGTACCAAAGAGTTTGTTTATTGTTGCAATGCTTCTTTTTTGAGGAGTGGTATAATTCTTGGCTTACAATTGATAAGTTTCTTGTTGCCAAGTTTTGAAACTTTTTAGAACAGTGTTGATCTACTATGAGTACTATTTATATATAGAAACATATTAAACCATTGGATATCATTAAGGACATGATCAGAAAATCACTTCTAATTGTGTTAAAACCTCTCTAAAAAGCTGCCCCATAGCTTTTAGTAATGGTTCCTTGGATGGTTACTGACTACCTGTAAGCTACTGATTCATTGCAGCTCCAAGTAAAATGGGGTTACTTAAATCATCATCTGATCATACCCTGTGATGATAACATCCTGGTTTAAAACTACACCATGAATTGAATTTAAACTGTGATAAAATATAATTACATTGAGAGAAACTTAATATAATGAGGAAGTTTGCAACATTCTGAATCTTTGAATGTTCAAATGGCATGCTATTTTTGAGTTAGGATGGGTAAAACCCATCCAGAATATAAAAACGTGCACCCATTGTCTGTAAGACTAGAGCCTTGTTTTGTATAAAGAATTTAAAAAATCCTGCGTGTGTGTACAGATTTATATTAACTGCATAAAATAGAAGATATGTTCAAGGCTCAGTGAGTTGCAGCTGTTCTAAACTGCAAAACTCTTACAATAGCAATGCTGATGGTCTTAATTATAGTGATGCTAGTGAGCATTGCTGCAATTGAAAAAGTTCCTAATTAACTTGGGATCTTATTTCAAGGCAGCATTGAAAGAATTGAAGATCTTCATGGAAAGTAAATGTGCTGAAAATGTACGTTTTAATGGCATTGCACTTTCTGACAAAAACTTGTCAATTTTGGGTTTTTCCCCAATAGAATTTTTTGAACTCATATCCAAAGCTCAAAGTAACAGAGCAGATGACCAACGTGGACTGCTAAGGAAAGAAGACCTTATTCTTCCTGACTTTCTTCGTTTACCGCCCACTGGACCAGAACCATCTTCGTCTACTCCCACAGGTCCTAAAGGCCTCGGCAAGCGAGTTTCGAAAAGCGATAGCAGTGATGGATGTACATCACCCAGTGGAAAAGAGGAGTCTGTGCAAAACTTTAATGAAAATTCAGTAAAGAAAATGGGTTACTCAGAAAATAAACATAAATCTGCTTTGGCAGCACTCCACAGTCAGAAGACTTTCAGTGTTCCTTTTAGCCCTCCGTTGTCTCCAGTTCCGCACGCGCAGGAGAGCAGTGCCACGGTATGGAAAAGGCAGTCCAGAGAGTTACCAGCTGAAGGCATTCAGATGGTAGATGATGAGAATGTGGCAGACTTGACTCTTGTGGCTGAAGGAGATATTAGTAGCCCTAACAGCACTTTGCTACCACCACCACCACCGACGCCACCGTCAGACATCAGTAAGCTCACGGAAGCCAACTATCCACCCCCAACTCCTTTTGCAGGTAATCAGGAAAAATCTGGATTTCAAAGATCTAATTCAGGTATTTCTAGATTTTAATAGTCTTTCCTTTTGTGTAAAACTACTTTTCCTTGGCACTGTTAATCAGTATTTGGCACCCATTAAAACCACAAAGAAAATTCTCTCTGCACCTTATTTTTTTTTTTTTTTAACCAAACAAAAGAAGGAAAAAGGATTTTAATTGCCTTAGTCTATTCTAACTGTAATATTTCTGGTTGCCTTTAACAATGAACTTTTGTTTGGATTTGGCATGTAACCAAGAATGGCCACATGCAGACAAATCTTTGAAATGCATCCATGTGCTATAATTATCTCATTCACCCTCAGAGTACAAAACAGGGTATCAGCATTTTGAGCTCCATAGCACTGTTGTGTTCCAGATTCTCTGATCCATTTCTCATAATGAGATACATGATTACGGTTTGGAAGTTTAAGTACTTTAACAAAATCCTAATTATGTGTTGCAAATTGCAGTATTGTTTATGATTAAAATTTTAAAAGGATGAGCCTCAACTTAAAATATATTTCACTAATAAATTAGATATTTGTAACTAAAAATAAAAATGTTATTTTTTTTAACTGATACTTTGCTACACAGAGAAATAGATTGCATCTATCACACTTTCTCCCAGAATATTCACATATCAAGTAGCTTTTATTAGATAAGTTTAAAGAAAATATGTAACTTTTTTAGGATGTAAGTTTCATGGTCTAGCAATATCACAGAGCAATATTAGCCCAAGGCTGAAGTATGGAATTTCTTTAAAAACATGGACTCTAATAATAATTGCTATTACCAGAAACAAGAATTTGAAGACAATGGGTGTCATGACATTAACATTTTACAGTCATTGTACTGTGCATTTTAATGTAAAATATAAGAAGAGGTATCTATGTACTACATTTATTTTTGATGTTTCACAAACATATGGTGCCATATTTGTATGATCACATTTCTTTGTGATGTGGGAATATACATTTTAATTATTTATCTTTTTACACAGAGTATTTGATACTGTTCTTTATCTGTATGGTTGATGATTTGTAAATACTTCTTTGGTTGTTGGATGCTTATAAATGGCAATGCAAATTATTTCATCCTCTTGGTATTTTAGAAGCCAATTCCTTTATTAGTAGTATCTGAGAAATGTTTTATAAGTGCTACCACTTAATTTCTGAAACTGAGTATTGGACGGACTTGTAACCAGTGCCTATGAATAACAGAACCACAAAATGTACTTCAGACGTATTGATGTATATATGCATAGATTTGTGTTGGTGTCTTTCTGATAATATAACAAATGTACAACATAGGTATCAATTTGCATATTTTTCAGTGAGAACTGTTAAAAAAACCATTTGCACTTAAAAAAAACTTCATGAATTTACAGTATTTTAATGCATGCCATAAGTTTCTGTGTAACCACTGAGCTGTAGCTTTCCCTTTTCCCACTTTCTACTTTTTACTTTGTAGAAATCTTTGTGTAGTTTTCACATGTATTTTGTATCTTTGTTCTCTCAGGAGTAATAAATTCTAGCTCTAGTTACGCAAACTGGTTTTAAGCTTTCATTTTCTTCATTATTTTAAAATTTATTTCAGTCCTGGGTTAAGAATTCTGATTGAAATTTCCTTATAACAAGCAGATTAATAGATATGAACTAGCAATTACCATGAGACAAAGCTGACAAATGTTAGATTTGTTAATAATTTAGACATTAAAGGGCAAATGCTGTCTTGAGATGCTGACGGGTCACATGTGAAATCCATAGCATTGGCATGTGCTCCAGAAGGCAGATAAGACAGATTTCTTTTGAATTAGTCACAACAGGAACTCCTGAAAGGAGAATTTCTTCTGTCTTTGGGCTCTTGGGCTAAACTTTGTGTTTGTTACTTTCCTTCTTATTTTAAACTAAAGCAACTCTTCGCTGGTCTCTAAGAAGTGAGTGTGTAATCTCGCTCATTTGGTGTGGAGTAACCAAAGTAACCACCTCTTTATTTGGTATTCTTGGGTAAGAAATGAGGGGTTGGACGGGTGCTGGAGACCATGCTACTCTTTTCACTCTTTGAGATGGGTCCTACATAACAGCACTGTGAAGCCTAATTAAAAAAAAAAAAAATAAATCTGCAGAGAGGCTTGTTGCGCTGTTAACTAGGTCTCATTGTGTTCTGGGGGATGAAAATCCCGTTTTTCCAAAAGTCACTGTGTTCCCACATACTCGTGGGCCTCCATGAAAGAAATCAGTTGAGAGTCCTGTTGCAGTTCCCCTTCTAAGATTATTCAGACTTTTTCCCAACAAATCATTAATACCCTCCATATTGAATTTAATATTTTTTAAATGGATTTTAATTAGCATGTATTCCAACTTGTGCTATCTACTTTCACTGGTGATTGTGTCTTATTATTCTCTCATAGTCACCCATGAGAGTAAGTAATCAACTAATTTTGCAAAATTAAAATTAAATTTTTTTAGCTTTTTGACAAACCAGATTTTTTTTTAGGAATAACAAAAATTAAAAAAAAAACCACCAAAAAAACCCTTCCTTTTTTGCTACAATCTCATTGCCTATAATAATAGTATTCTACACTCCTCTCACAACACACTACTATTTAATGGGAACTGTATTCTATAAAACGGTGATTTTATGGAAAAAGTGTGGGCTGAAACAAAACTTTTCTATTTTCATGATTGGAGTTTGCATGGAAAGGCTGTTCAATGATGTACATAATTATAATAAAGACTTCTGGAAACTCTTCAGTCAAGAATCAAAATCTCAGAGGACTAAATCATTAATAATGGTTGCTTTTTTAAGTGCTTTAATGGTTCTTCATTCATAATCTCCTATAAATGGAAATTGCATTTCTGATTGGTTTATTCAATTAAAATGTTGGGATATAAAGAAAAGCAGTGACTACACGATTTGAAGAGGTCTGTAATCTTGGTTCCAAACTGGCGTAAAGACAAATAATGTGTGTGCTTACCCAGCTTGTGTTGGGCTTATAAATGCTGGGAGAAGGGCTGGAAGGAAAGAAGGGATCCCTCATATTCTGCAAGGGGCAGTTTGCTGGTGTAGTAAAGCCAGGCCAGTGTCCATCCCTTTCATGGGTAACACTTGAGGGTTTTTTCACTTGACGATCTAGAAAGCAAAATGTGAACAATGGAAGGCAGCAAAATAAGGTTTGCATCACTGAGCTTCTGAGAACAAATATTCAAACACAGTTCTTAACTTTCTGAAATAAGTGAAGTGTTTTTGTACTGTATTAATACTTAGCTATGAAGTAAATAGCAAATCAGCAACATAAGAATCATTAGTGATTCTAGTTGTGTTACTCATCAAGAGAAAATGTCTTTATTTCAAATAAGCCTGCTAGTTCTGGCAAATTTCCCACTTTAAAAATCAGAGGTTTTTGGAATCTGGAGACATTCTTTCATGTCTCTGCGTATAATGGTGGTCCCATCTGTGGAAGATATAATTACTGTGTGGTGTGATAGGCTTGAAGTGATGCATTCATTTTTGAAAATGTTAAAATGCCGATTTAATCTCTTTTGCTTTTTTATTTTTTTTTTTGTTATTGGCGGGTATAGTCTGGGTACTTTGAAGGTTGTCCACTTTTTCCCAAGGGGTTGGGTGTATGCATTATCCAAGGGCATTATCTGTCATGAGGAAAGGCAGCCTTCCAAACCTTTAGTCTCCTCAAGGGCTGTGAGTGTTAAGCCACAGGCCTTGCACTGAATTGTTTATTCACCAGTATTCCACTGGTCTGAGTTGTTCATGATGGTTGTTACCTCGACTACAAAGTAGGTGGGCATTTACTCATGATAGCAATTGGGCTTTTTCATGGAATACCATTTCATCCTGAGGTAGGACAATTTGCAGCAATCCAGACTGAAGTGCACAGACTGTAGATTTGAGTCCATCAAATTGTTCTTCCTTTTCTAAAAAAATTCCCTTTTGTTTTTGTGGCATTTTTTTCAGCTAGGATAGGAATTATTCTTAAAATGACACTACAGTTACAGTCAATGGAATTAATTGTCTACCAAGTACTAAGTTTTGGGGTTTTTTTTAAGTAGATGTATACACTGGATCAGCAATGCAATCTGAGGAAGAGTTTATTTAAAACTTCCTTTTAATAAGAATATAATGTCATTGGTAGAGCCAGCTAGGGAAAATTAAAGCATGGTGAACTCTCTGGAATTATAGTAAAATGTCTATGGAAGTTAAAGAATGAATTTAGGGAGTCTAAAATTATAAACTATTTTTTTAAAGAAACTGCTTTGTTTCTGAAACAGGTATACAACTGTACCCTCAAAATAAACTTGTTTAATTTCTTATTGGAAAGATTTTTTCTCAGAAATGGAATAGTTAGTGCCAGTGCTAGAATGTTTTTGTTGTGAAAGATTAGTTATGCATAAATAAAATGCGTCTTGGAGCATGGGACTGGCTATAGTTCCCAATGACAAAAAAAAAAAAATTAAAAAAAAATCCCCAACTGCTCTATTTTATTATTCACAGAGAAGACACAGTGCCCTAGAGCTGAGAAATAGAGATCAGATAATAGCAGTGGGTTTTCTGTGACTTTCACTTTTTTGGATACTAAACTTTTCAATTCTAGTGGTAATGAATTCCAAGTGCAAGAAAGTTTGTGATAGTTAAGAAGATTAAGAGCAATCATGTCTATATTTAAAATATAAAAATAAACATTTGTTTTTGTAATAAATGCTATAATATTTTACATAACTAATATTTTATAAAATCTTTTAATTCATGTGGCATATTTTACAGATAGTCCAGTGGTGTTCCCTATGTAAACCAAGATAACCATATGAATGAAAACATAAATAAAAATTTAAGAAAAGGAAGTGATTATGACTTAGATGTAAAAATAATGTAAATCATTATTTTTAACAGACAATATTTTCTTTCAGTAAGTTACATCCTTACTGGTTCTGTTTAAGTTTATAGAAGATAGTTGGGTTCTGGATCAATATAAATAAGTATCTCCTGAGGATCCAGAAATACTAAGACTGGGATGGGTAATCCTATTTTAATCAGAGCATGATTAAATGTCAGAATTACATGTATTATATGACTGTGATCAACAACAAAGGAGAAGGAGAGTTTAGAGTAGACAAACAGGAAGCGAGGAAGACCTTGGGGGATGATTATTTGGAATGTAAATTTATTTAGAACAAGCAACAAGATAAATATTTTAGAAAGAATTGCAAATTTTATCACTGACTGGATGAGATGTTAGAGAAATGACAGCTGCCCTTTGAACCAAATACACATGGGCTACACCTGATCTATGCAAACCCATGGCAGCATTTGGATGATGAAATTAACTTCAATGAATTACTGGTTCAAATGTAGCTGGTAGCCCTGTGCAACCACATTTTAGACTTTCATAATTGAAAAATAACATAATGAATGGCAGATTAAATTAAAATGGATTCAAGTAATTCAATCCACTATTTCCCAGCATAGGGCTCTTCAATAATTAAACCTGCTGTTACCAACCAGAGATGGAAAACCAAAATTAAGGTTAACAATAAGTGCTGGAAGATCACACTGAGGGCTGAATATGTGTTGGCTCTTGCAGAGATGTTTTGTCATGTCTACTGCTTGGAAAGTAATCAAAAATGGTTTCAGTTTGAGCAGTGGAGAAACTGAAAGTTTGAGCAAATTGGACAGTGTTATTGAGGGCATGTCTGCATGGATCAAAATTCAGAGCTTTGTGTTTAATTTATTCTTGGAGTGTTCCTGGCTTTTAAATAACGTTGTGTGCAGTTCCCTTCAGCTGCTGTTGCAGCTGTGTACATGAAAGGTGCCTGCCCTCAGCAAACACAGGTTGCAGTGTTGCCTCTTTTGCATCTATATGCCCCTGGTGAGCAGCAGTGGCCACACCAGCTCCCTCTTCCATGTGATAGTCCAGATTTGTCTTTGTATAATGTGTGGTGCTTTGTTCTTGAGAATGCTTTGGAGATAAGTGCAATGCAAGGATTTCTATCTGCCCTTTCAAAACTTAATGCTGCAAATGTATTCTCAAAATTCCCAGGACAAAAGTAAATAAAATGGTAATGTAGAACAATGCTGCTTTGCAGAATAACCCATTTCCTAGCTTGATGCCATCATTTTACTGAGTCAGATTTCAAGGCACTGAGCATATGCTGCAGTTGCTGTTTCATCATGCAAGTGAAATTCAGCATTAAAGTCAAATTTTCTTTGAAAAGATTTAGCATAAACTGTAGGTAGGCATCTTTTATTAAGTCTGCTTTCTCCTCTCTTCTGTGTCAATTAAGAGATAAAAAGAAGGAAGCTGCCAAAGAAAATTTAACCTGTGGAATTCTAAAACTAAATTTAAAGTATCCTTTTCCCTGCAGAAGCATAAATAACTTTACAAACTTTGAAAAAAAAAAATTCTTGCAGTAGTAACAGTATGTCAGCCAGTGTGGAAGTCATTCATCTACCACTTAAAAGAATCCATGTGTGGGAGGGCTAAAATGTAGAATTAGCATTTCCTAACAGTTTAGGACAGGATGGGATAAGTGTCTTTCCCAGAATGAAACTGCCAGATTACATCCACGTTAAGAAGTTGCTTATACTGACATATTTCCAGGACCCAGAAATGAACACCTGCTATAGAAGTGCCCATCACAGAGCTCCTTTTCTCAGTCTCATGTAAAAAAATGCTCTCTCAGGCGGTGTGGTACCACCTTGGGACAGGCATGGGGGTCTCTCCCATGGGGGCAGAGACTGGAACAGTGTCTGCCCAGACTTCCCTGTTACAGTATACCCCAGAGCCTTGCTGCTTTGCAGACTGAAAATGACTGATTACAGGTGGGGGTGGTATGTGTCTGTAAATCACCAGGTCCAGGAATTGCTCCTGAAAACTTCACTGGCTTCTTTGCACAAGACAAGTATTATGAAATACTTCAAACAGATTCTTACCTGCATTAAGTCAGTACAAAATCATTAATCCGGAGCTCATTCCCTTTAACTGAGATATGATCCACTCTGACATTAAAAGTCCAGTGCCTGGGATCAATGATATGAAAATCATCAGGGTATTCTTGTTATCTTTCAGTAGAACTGAGAGCCATCTAAATAGTAAATGATTTTGACAAGAACAGTATGATTTTAGCAAAGGTAGAATGATAAGTGAAACACTCAATTTACATGGAAGAGGTTTTATTAAAAAATCATAACTAAAATTTGGCATATTGAAAATAAATGAATTTTATTAATTATAGTATAGAAATAATATAATTGCAGGGTATTTTGAGTGGACCTTTAAATCCCCAAGCATCTGCATTAGACTTAGGGTTATATGATCCTATCATCTACATTTGGCAGTTAATGCTGCTCCTGTAGTTTCCAGGTTTTTTGTGACCTCGACTCTGGAATTTGGTCAAATACTCCCTCACTCCTAAACTACCTGGAAGACAATGTCTTGTGATCTCTTGCTTAGATCTCGTAGTTTGAGGAATATTTTGTGTAGAAGAAGAAGATTTCCCTTTGTCTTCCTCTATAAAGGTAGTTCTCCTTAATGTTAAATTTAGAGTCCTTGAGAATAATACACAAAATCCAAATATCAGAAAAAGAGAAATATCGGTAACAGAAATCAGGAGATCAGCCAAAACAATGCTGATTGCAGTCACCTTTGGAAAAATGTATATGGGTGGAGTTAGCCTTCTAAGCAGTCTTTTGGCTGTGAGTCTGTAGCACAGCAGATCTCTGGTTTAAGGACAAAATCCTTCCCATCTTGAAACCAGCTGGAACATATTAACAAGATCAGATGCACAAGAAAATTCCCTGAGAGCTGTGTAGAATGCTTAACAAGGGAGGAGGAGATTTCCAATCGGTGTGATTGTGGCATTCCAGCCTGGAAATTCACCTGTGTGACTGCTGCCCTAAGCAACTACTTCCTTTCCCTACTGAAGTTAGATAGGATATTTGACAGATTAGATTTGGGAAAATATAATAATATTCCTGACATGATTTATACAAGGCAAAGCAACCTGCAGAGCTATCCATGGGGGTTTTCATCACTTCAGTACAAGAATATATGAAGAGAAATTTACCTGTGAAGTCCCTTTTCACCTTAGATGGTGCTCTGCACAGCTAGGCGTGTTCAAGTATTTGTTACTCAAGAAGAAAATGTGAGAAGGAGACCAGTGCAAAAGTGTTCCAAACTTCATTGAAACCTTATTATATAGCTCCAGTGAGTACATGCAAATCTTGAGTCTACTTAAAAAGTTGTGGAATACATTTATTTGCAAGCTGGTTTGGTGAATCTTGCCTGTTATTTGTGCTAAACAGTTTGCTCCCTAAAATCTTTTTCTTAAAAAAAAGAGGAAGAAGTTACATTAAAATATTTTTCTGTGTAGTGCTACTCTTGAAATCATCTTCCTGTTTAATGAAGATGAGCCAAGATCTTTTCTACCCTGACAGGAAAAGTGAAGTGATCTTAGCAGTATCATCCCTTAGTAATTCCATATTCTTTTGAATCTTAAATTTAGACTAGATATTCTCTATTACTGCCCTGCCTGTAGTAGTAATTTATTTGATGCTACAGAGAGACTGCTCCTGAAAAGGACATTAAGAGAAAAACACGTCTATAATGCGGCGTGTTCTTGTTCAGATGAGCTTGTCTTGTGAAGCCTGAGAGCAAACATTGACCTTATTTTTGCTGTGTTCCTATTAGACAGCTTGCACGCCCAGTTGCTTTCTGTGGTGACTCAGTGACACCATAATTCCAAGACTTAATGGCATTTCTTATATTTAGCTGTAGAAGGGCTTAGCACCCAAATAAATACAGCAATACTTGCACCTTCCTCAGCAGGAGTTTCCAGCTCTTTCATCTCTTGTACCCTGTTAGTGCAGGCTGTGTATTTTGACTGTGGAAAGTGTTTCAACCTGGTTCAGGTCAACATATATGAGACCTTCCATCCCAATCAGTGTTTTTCCTTTACATGACGTTTAGTAGGAGGAGGTATTCTCAATGCTAGGACAGCTGGATGACTCTTGCTCTGTTAATGCCATGTATTTGTGGTGATTTGTCGTTAGCAGGCATTTTAGTAACTTGTAGCTCTTTTAAAGCAACTTGAAAGGAGAATCACAGATCTTCCTCAAAGGGTGTAAAATAGTAGATTAAAGAGATCAGGAGAACAATTCAGTAAGCTCATGTTAAAGTAAACATTCCAGAACAGAAGAATAGTATTTTGCAGCACAGCCATGCCAGCACCATTTAAAATTAAGCCAATGTTCAGCTTCAGTAGGGAGATTTAAACACAAAGTGTAATATAGTACCATTAAATGTTAGCTGCAATTTAGTAGACTGGAGTCATGCTGGGCTAACAAGGCTGAGAAAGCTTTTTGCCTCTCTCTGCTCAGCTGATTTGTTTGGAGTTTGATCTAATTCCTCTGCAAAAATGGCAAGGATTAGTGATGTGAAATATCCACATTATTCATGTGGGGCTGCACTAGCTAAAACACTAAACATTGCACTACTTAGGATTTTAACTTATTTTTTCTTAAATAGAAAGCTTTAAGCCTCGAAAAGACCCTGGAGTGATTTGATTGCAACTGTATGAAAGTGCTTTTTTTGTCTTTTTCATTTGCATTTCCCCCATTCTCCATATCAAAAAGTTCTTGATTACGATGATTATACATGGAAATTTCTTTTCCTTGCATAAAACTGTACCAATCACTTCGTGGAACACACACAAATAAAAGATTTTAAAGACAGCTATGGGATTTAACCACACCAGTCTCATGAGATTTGTGTGGCTAAACGTGCTGGTCAGGCACTTGAATGTACTGTGGCACAATATTCGAGAATGCTTTGGGTAAAACATGTCGAATAAGATGGTGTATTTTAAAAGATGGATGAGAAGATATATGGAGAAAAGGCATTAAATACAACATGGAAGCCCCTACTCAGGTCTGCTTTTGTGCCTTGAAAGTTTCTCCATTTTTTTCCCTTGGCTCTCAGTTTGATGAAAAGCAGTTCTCTGTCTCTGAAAATGTTGCCCCTCTTTACATCATTATGGGGGGAACCTCAGCTACAGAGCCCATGTTGTTAGCTGTGGTGCGAATCCTGAAATCAACTCCTTCTTCATCCTTCCCTTCTTGCTGCTGTTGACAGAGGCAAATCAGCTTCTGTGCATTCTCTTCAAGAAGCTCCTTGGAGTTTGCAGGGTCACACCTAACACAAAACTAGCTTTTGGGAGCTCAAGGGTTTAAACTACATTTATCTTGGGATAGTGACAACCTTGTGTGTATGGTCTAGAGAATAGGCCCAAATCCTGGCAATTGTGATTTTAGAAGTGCCCGTGGTAACTCAGGTATTTCTCGGGTGTTTAGAGCCCTCAAACCTCAGAGGGTTGTGCAGCCCTTCAGAGGGACCTCCATAGGCAGGAGAGATGGGCAGAGAGGAACCATCTGAAATTCAACAGGAGCAAATGCAGGGTCCTGAACCTGGGGAGGAACAACCCCATGGACCAGCACAGGCTGGGGCTGACCTGCTGGAAGCAGCTCTGCAGATAAGGAGCTGGGGGTCCTGGTGGACATAAGCTGTCCATGAGCCAGCAGTGTGTCCTTTTGGCCAAGAGGGTCAATGGGATCCTGGGGTGCTTTAGAAAGAGCAGGGCCAGCAGGTCGAGGGAGGTGATCCTGCCCCTCTGCTCAGCCCTGGTGAGGATCATCTGGAGTGCTGTGCCCAGTTCTGGGCTCCTCAGGGCAAGAGAGACATGGAGCTCCTGGAGTGGGTCTAGTGAAGAACTATTAAGTTGGTCAAGGGTCTGGAGAATCTCTCTTAGGAGGACAGAATCAGGGGACTGGGCCTGTTCAGCCTTGAGAAGAGATAAGTGATAGGAGACCTCAGCAGTGTTCATAAATACGTAAAGGGAGAGTGACAGAGAATGGAGCCAGGTTTTCCTCAGTGGTGCTGAGCAATAGGACAAGAGGCAATGGGCATAAACTGATGCACAGGAAGTTCCACCTGAATATGAGGAAGAACTTCTTTACTGTTCTGAGCACGGGGACAGGCTGCCCACAGAGGGTGTAGTCTCCCTCACTGGAGATATTCCAGAACCATCTGGACACAATCCTGGGCCACGTGCCCTGGGATGATCCTAGTTGAGCAGGGAGGTGGGACTAGATGAGCAATGTGGTCCCTCCCAACCCAACCCATCCTCTGATTTGGTGATCCCGTGAAGTTGTTTCTTTTATTCTTGTTCTGTAAACTGTGGAACAAACGTAATTGCTCTGTTGCAGTTCAGGACAGTGAACTGCAACTTCAAATAATCCCTTCCTAGCCTGCTGGAGAATTAAGCTCTAGCCAAGTAAAAATGCTATTTCAGCAGGGTCTAGAAGGCCAGTTCAACTGAAAGAACATCTCCCATTCTGCCCCAGTAGAAGGTCTATATTCTCCTCCTTCACCTTTGGGTTTGCTGGTGTGAGAATTTTTTGTTCTAGAGGTGTACAAAATTATACTAAGTAGTTATTTTTAATTGAGTCTTTTTAAAAACTCTGGAAAATGCTACATTAGGACAGATACATAATAGTATTTCACATTTATCTTTGAGGTCTAATGTTTAGTTACCTAGCTGGTACATCAATAAGTCTCTTTGGCAGATGAATAACCCAGCTACCATTAGGGCCTCAGAGGAGGTTGCAATATTGAAAACTGCTAAAACCAGAAGATACATAACTGTCCTATTTTGTGTTTTTTTGTTTTTAATTCTTCTGCTAGGTGCAAACAGAAAGAAAAAAGATTCACAAGGGACTTCAGGAAACTTTTGTGAGCAGGCCTCTCACAAAACAACGCCCAGCAGAAGCTTTAATCTTCCTGGTGTGAGAGGGAACCCCGGAATGGAGCTCCCTGTGAACAGGATAATCGATGTGGATGGGGTCAAACTGGAGGACTCTGGCACACGCTCCTGTGACGATTCTGAAGGGAACCTCAGCTTTGAAGGTTACATTTCTGAACTGAGATCTTGCCAAGGGAGGATGAGGACTGGAGTTTACAGGACCTCAGACCTTCCATCCCTGATTGCTGTCAAGAGTGAGAAGAATAAGGCCACTGAGAATCAGTACAAAGCTACTTTTGTTTAAATCTCTGCTTTTAATTAAATTGTCTGGTATTTTTGCTTGGCATCAGCAGCAATGGAGTTATGCCTTAGAGACATGTTTCTGCAAGATATAAGTGGTTTTCAATATCCACTTGCCTTCAAAGAGCCCACTAGAAACCGTCACTTCTGAGTTGGAAGCCCTAGAATGAAAAAATAGTGTTCCAATGAAAGTAATGAGCTATTTGGTTTTGCTTTTTATCCATTTCTGTATTATTTTCCTTGGGATGATTCCACTGAACAGTGCAATTAAAATTATGATTTCCACACCTACCCTTCTTGTCTTTATTCAAGACAAACTCACTTTAAATTCCCCTGTCCAAACTTTTTATTTAAGATAATTTCAGTTTAATCTTCTAATGGTTTTCCCGTGTCTTCAGGATTCCCTGTGTTGTAGTAGATTTTTGGAGTGTAAGTAAAATCAGTTACTGGTGTAAAAAGATCAGGAATATTTTCTTAAATATTTTCTTAAATATTTTCTTCCCGTCTGTCTCATGACATTTGTGAAGAGGTCCAAGTGGATTTAGGTCTTGTCTAATGCATTGCTTGCATGTATGCAATAAGACCATTGTTATACAAGCAGCAACAAACAAACAAACAAACAAACAAAAACACAAACCAAAAAAACCAAACCCAAAAACCCAAAGTGTGAATCTCCTGTGCTGGGAATATTAGCTGCTTTCGTAGCCAACACTGATGATGTTCCCATACCAGAAATATATATTTAATTACACAGTGATGTGATGGTCATTGGGTCCCTCCTCATCACTGCTCTCAGTGCCTTTTAACTTTGGGGAAAGGCAATTTGGTTATTGCTCTTTCGATAAGGGTTGAGTGCCCCTCATTCTTCTTGTTGTTCATTTTAGTTTCAGTTAATTTTCTAGCCTTAGGTAGAGTTTTGAGAAAGAAAAGATATTTAAGACTACTGAACATGTTGTTTTTGCCAACTGCTCCTTTTCCTCCATTACCATTTCTTCAGGAGGGGTTATAAGCGTGGATATGCAAAAGGGTACACAAAGAACTGAGAGTGTTGGACATCTGCTCATCATATTGAGTGGATATAGAGAGACTTCTGCGGGTTCACTGCTTTGAAATTATTGTGAGACTTAAAAAGTTGTGCTGCATATCTCCTGGACTGCAGATCCACACAGGCAATAGGTCTAAAGCATCAAGGTAAATATTGATTAACTCCTCTTTCTCTGCTCCTAAAGCGTATCAAGAATCATGAATTTTCTGAATAGCTGAGAGTACTGGATCCTGTCGCTCACTTTCTTAAACTCAAATGCATAAGGTGACAAAGAAAGTACATATGATTTTGTAAAAATTAAGATTCCTAAATGCTTAAGTATTACATCAAATAATCCAGTGAGATAAAAAGATGCAACACTCATTGGTTTTAATACTTTAGGTTTTTTCTGCTGGTGATTTTGCTTTTGATATTGAGGAAAATCCATGTTAACATTAGGCTGAACTTGGTATGGGCCTGAATGAGGGTATATGCTGTGAAAATAGCAGTACTTTTTAAAACTTTCAAGCTTTAAACTAATTTGAGGGTCATGATAATATCACGGTGGTGTAATGGCACTAGAGATTTGGGAAACACAGCAGGCAGATCATAGCCCAGTGATGTGAAAATATTTAAATATTTATGTTTTTTTGAAGAGTTTATTTCTTCTTCTTCTTTTTTTTTTTTTTTTTTGGTAGTATTCTGCTAATAGTTGCACTTGAGTGGATATTTCTTTGCACAGGTAAATGGCCATAATTTTTTCCCATCTTCTGGAAAATTAATAGCTTTGTTCTAATCAAAACTAAAATGACAGCAGTCAAACTCAAGAGAGGGATATGCTTTGCACGGTTACTGTGTCTTGGAAATAAAATCCTAACATGTGACAGATAAAACCTTGAAATTCAAATGCAATCATTACAGTCTTTATTAATCTCTGATCAGTATTTTAGATGAAACAAGGTTGCTTATCTACTATTGTGCAAGGGCACTCAAGTGACTGGGAGTGAGCAATACAGGATTCTTCTTCTGGAAAAGGAGACAGCTGAGGGGAGATTCAATAACAGCTGAAAAACCTTGAGTGCCATGGAAAGGGGGACTGATTTGACACTCCTTTCTAATGCAAGAACTAGGCGCCATCAGATGAAGTTAATAGAAGCCAGGTGTAAATCAAAGAGCTGTTTCTCCACCTTCTCCTGTTTTCTATCTCCAACCTGCTGTGCTCAGAAAAACAAGCAAACAAAAGTGTTGTTCATAAATTCTGAGTGCAACAAACTGCATTTGACTGTATCAAGGATGCAAAGGGATTTTGACAGCATGGGAGTCAAGCTGTGTGCAGGAAAGTGAAGGATATGAAAGAATGGAGTTTTTTTTAACATAGAGAAAAATCTTGGCATAATGCCTGGAAATCCTGTAAACAAAGGGACGTGAGAAAAACTGTTCCTCCCCATGCCATACTGTCATGCCAATTAATGGCAGATTGTTTAAAATAATGACTTCTTAGTTAGAACTAATGGAAATTAATTCCTTAGACTTAGATATAATTAATAATATTAGCTTTCCTATTCAATATCTGGCAGAATATAAAAGCTAAACCTGCTGGAATGAGGAGTTAATAAAAAGGAATGTGGGCAGTCTGTCTCTGGCTGATGGTTTCCAGTATTTTACTAGGGATGTGGTCTAGTTTTAATTACTGTGTGACTTAAATATTATAATATGATTTTAAGTTGCCTCCTCATACTGTGATTTACACTACTAATCAAATTTACTTACAATTAAAAATCAGCCTAATTGAAGCCCTGCTTGATAGCTTGATCCTTTATCTTGCCAGCTAGTTCATAAAGATAACTGAATCCTAGCTGGCTTTATTTGTCTTTTACTTTTCCCAGTTTTTCTATGTTAAAACTCCACTTGTGCAGAGTTACTCTTATATCTTCCTAATCTCAAAATAGTAAATAAAAGGGGTCTTTCCGTCCTTTAGGTGGAAGAGCAAGATCTACTGACCTGTGTCAGTACTCAAACCTGAAACTGTAACAACCAGTGATACAAAAAAACTCCAACCCCAGCACTTAAAAAATTCTGCAGCATTCCAAATCTTATTTAATGTAGCAGTTATCTTATATTTCGCTTGTTGTCATGGTATTTGATTTTCAACTGTTTCAGCCTCATTGGTTCCACAAGTCACAGTTTTGTTGCGGTTTAATTTTAAAGGCTTTATGAAGAATAGAAAATTTACATATAGGCAAACTTGACACAAGTCTTCCCCCATAGGATTACTGTAGTTTTGTGCCTTGTCAGCGAGTTTGTCATATAACACAGGCAAGATAAATCACTGCACAGTTTAGCTCTGGAGGACTATGTGAAAAAGAACTAATGGGTTATGAAGACACATAAACAGGCTTTGCAAAGAGACTTGCAGGAGCTTCACTGCTTTGTGGGAATGAGCCAATACCTGGCTGTATTGTCCTTTCTCATGCCCCTGGAAGTCTTCTGGGGGCTATTTAATGTCCTTCAAAGGTGCTGCATCCTTCTGGCACTACTCTGCCTGCAAGTTTTTCTTTGTGCCTTTGCTGTAGCATGAATTGCTTTATTCCTGCTTCTCCTCTGATGCTGGAAATAATGTTCTTAACAGAAAACTTCTAGAAGATGTGGCTCAGCTGGCAGCCTCCTTGTCTCGTAGCAGAGATAACCAGGATTTATGAGCATATTTTGATTTTTTGGAAGCAGCCTGATTTTTCACCACAAAACTGAAATCCTTGCCAGTAGTTGTTTCTCAGCAGCAGCGCTGTTGCTCATCCCAACCCTCTCCAACACAGATTCGACAGCAAATACTGAAATACTGTCATTTAAAATGGTCTCTCCTAAGGTACTTGGTAATTGGGAGACAGGGAGAGTGTGTGGTAGTGTGATGCAAACACCTGGAGGCATCTTTTCACAATTTCTCAAAGATTTTGAAAAGTTTCCAAAGGCTTAGTCAGACAAAGGCCCAAGTAAGACAACAGCAGGTCCTTATCAAGGGGTGTGAGAAGCCAAAACTTTTGCAGGTCTTAGGCACCTCCCAACTCCCAACCACAGCTCAGTGACTTGGGGTTAGAAATGGCCCTATTTTCTGCATGAACAGGCAGATTTCCAGGCTTCGTGGGATTGTAGCAAACCTGTGTGACAGCAGTGTTGCTCTGTGGATAGTGTGGGTGTTTACCCTGCAGCAAAAACAAGTGGCACATCCAAGTGCTTCTCTCTGTGCTCTCGGAATAGCATCCCAAGCTTAGCATTGTGAGGTGATGAAGAACTGAGAGATTTGTGACCCCTAATCCTGTGCCATTTAAAATACAGGAAAAGCTTTTATTGATCTTTCTGAAATATTTCCTTTCTGTAGACCAACTGTCACTTTTAGCCAGGTTACTCTTGATTGTTTTCAGAAAAAAAAAATCTTCCGAGAAGTGCTGGATGATCATCTTGCCTGCATTACTCAAAATGTTAGCAAATCCAAGATGTTGTGCATGAACCAACATGCTTTCTGAACTGTTTGTGTGAAAGATAAGGAAGTTTTTTATATTTTTTGTCCCAATTGATAAATCTGTTGTACAGTCTAAAAAACTGCTGTACAGAATTTGATTTGTATCCTTGTTTTATTTGTGGTTTTGTCTTTAAATATCTATATGGTCACTTTCTCATATGAAAACACACATTGGTTTTCTTTCTCATCACTTGTCTCCCCAAAGTATTAGGAAATCCTGTACTGCACAATAATGTTTATAGAACCTTAAGTTTGTCAAACTCATTAAAATTTTAATTGTCTATGTAATAAGTAAATAATTTATACCACTAGATAATGATAATTTATACCACTGATAATGTTTCATTGATATTTAATTTCAATGTAGGGAAAATACGTGAAAAATAATTTTTCAGTTATTCTGGGACCTGCTGCCATTTAGACATTCCAGTTTAAGTGGAAGTATGAGACAACATAAAAATCACCTGCATTTTATTAGATTCTGCAAAGATATCTTCTTAAGCCTAGCCTACATAAAGGAATTCCTTTAGGAGAGAATTGTTAAGAATTCTTGCCAAATATTTATATACCTTAAAAATAGCTCATCCTCTGGAATTTAATAATAGTAGGGTATGTTTTTAGCCTTTAATTATTTCCTTTTGCTCTATTCTAGCAACACAAATGGATTGCAAGCCTTGATAGCCAAATGTTTCCCAGGTACAATGTAATCCTCCTCTGGCTTCTTGTCTGCGCAGACTTGGTGTATTGTCTCATTCTGTGTGGTGAAGGAGCCAGTGCATCAGAACTGCTCTGCCCTTGCTGCTAGCACCACAAAAATATACATATGCTCTATCTACCAAAGAAAGAAAGAAAGAGAGAGAAGTGATGAGGTTCAGTGCCTGTGTAAACTAAGCTGTATCAACAGCACAATGGTCCTTCAATCCTTCAGTGGTTCCCTTTTTATCCGCATCCCTCTCTGTGCTTTGAACAATCTGTGCCAGGGCAAGGAGGAATACAGAAGTTTAAGTACCAATAGTGGAAAATAATGACTGATGGGAGTGGGATGAAACCTGTCTTCCTAGTCCATGCCAACATTGTATTGCTGCCCATGATAATCTCATCCGAGTTTCCAATGATAAATGTGAATCCCACCCCTGCAGGTACACAGAGCTGCAAAGCCACTGGAGCATTTCCATAGGTGCCCCTAGCCTGCAGCAAGTGTCAGGGTGGGTGCTGTAAGGGCACTTACCCACCTCCCTGGAGAAGGTCCTGGACTCCCTGTTTGGGAAGTGTGTTCTTAAATACCTTGTGTCTGCCTTGCCAGGGAGCACCGACCTATTCCTCATTTGCATTTTTTGCCTGAAAAGATCTGCTTACAATCTCAAAATAGTCTAGAACTCATTTATTGTGCAGATTAACACCTCAGTTCCAGAGCAGGCTGATAAACAAATGAAAGGCCAGCTAGAAGTTCCTCTGAATAAAGCTAATCTCTCTTGGAGTGGCACATTCTTAGGCCAGGGCACAAAAATGAAATTAATGCTTCTCCCCATTCTTGAAAGAGGTAACTGGGGTCTTTATTAATGATTTGAGTCTTTTCTGGATGAAACCATGTAATGAGGAGAAATATAATTTCTATTAGTTTACTTACTATTCTCCCTCATTTATAGACTTGCACATCCATCCTTTTCAGTTGCTATTTGCCATTATTTACCAGTATACCAACAATATTAAGTCCCTCACCACCAACAGCTACATAACCTCAACCTTCTCCATGATTTTAAAATTTCCAGAGTCAGTGCCATGGCCAGGATGAAGCAATGCCTGGCTGAGATCAGCCCTCTGTATGCAGAGCAGTTAGCTGAAACTTGTTTGCAAGCAGGAGATAATCCGTGGTGGTGGGAGCATATCTCTGATCTTGCCCTTGCTCATTTGAGTGTTGACTAAGTTTGTGTTAGAAAATCCAGAGCAACACATGCTGCAACTTCATTCCCTGGTGAGATTGTGAAGGGAGGCAGATGTTCATCTCCTGTGGGAAGGTGCTGGATGGTGGAGCTCTGCTGGTCTTGCACCGCCTCCATCTCCTGGAAAAAGCTGGTTCTCCCATTGCATCTTGCCTGTTTGTTTTATGCTCTTGTGAGAAAGAGGTATGAGATTCTGCTGCCATTCATTGCAATGACATCATCTTGTTCCACTAAAACACTGACTCTGTGATGTCATAAGAGGTAATTTTCCTTGCTAGACACTCTATAATCCACAGGATTTGGCCTCCGTTTGCAAAAGAAAATCCAGTTTAGTTCAAAATACACTTGGCAGACCTAATCTGAAAGTCATGATTTCTCTTCTAGGAGAACCCAGTTGGGATCTTGCCTAACTTTAGGTGTATACTCCAAAGCTGCCTTTGTGTCCTAAACATGGATGTTACTTTATGTATTTGTTAGGGATGTAATTAATACTGTCTGTGGATGTAAAGAATTGTTTGTTTAATACCATCCATGGATATAAAGAATGATTTGTTTCATCCTTGGGTTGAAACGTACTTTTGGACAGGTGACTCATACCTTAAATTTAACACTTCTCTATTTTTGAGGTCTCCACTGCTTAATCTGTGAGCCTTGATACCTACCTCAGATGTAAATACATATGCAGGAGGCCCCTGAAGCTAGGTGGGGTGACTCTCATCTGCCAGTTCCTGCTGATCTGTGAACAATGTAAGTCAATGACAGCTCAGATTGTTTCGGGAGCAATTACACAGAGCTGCAATTACATTTCTGCAGCAATTACAAGGAGTGGCACTGGAGGTACAGGAAAATGAGGGGGGAAAAGAGAGAAAAGGAAATACAGCAGGGATATTGACCATGTTGTGAAATCTTTAGCCTAAGCCTGTTCTTGAGGCTGTGAGTGGTATACCGTCACATCTGGAGTCAGGATTTGTGCAGTGGAGAGAGAGGGCTGCTCATCAGAAGGGAACCCAGTTTCTTCCTGGGACATCTCTGCCTACCGTACCTTTAAGAGTGCAGGAAAAATAGCAGTGGAGTTTTACTAGAGGACAATCCCTATTGATTTGGTGAAAAAACTGTGCAGCAGTCCCCAGCAGGATGAGATCATGGACAGGAAAGAGCAGAGAGAGATAACAGAACATCAGTAGTGGTGCTTTTATATGCAGTGAGAGGGCAGCCCTGCTAAGGGACATTGTGTCCCTTCTTCCAGGATGCAGCTTTATCTCTCTGCCTACCTGATACATCACCAGCTCTCCCAAATGCACCCCAAGGCATGGGAGTGAGATCCAAGGGTCCTTTTTCTGCATAGGAACAAGACCTTGGCAGCAGGGAGTCTAAAGGGAGAAGCTTGAGGAGTCCCTCACAGATTTGCCACTAGATTTGGGTTGCAAAAACCCAGGGAAAGCTTAGGAAAACACTGTGCTAGACCCAAAGACTGACAAATCTAGAGTGAGTACCCTCACGATGATATTGCAGAATGCAGTGTCCAAGCAGCCCTGCTGGCCCTGGGCAGCTGCCTCAGTGACCGTGAGGGATGAGAGCACTCCCTGCACAGGGCACAGGTTTAGCAGAGGGCACCTCTTTGTCTGACTTGCCCTGGTCACCATGGCCAAAAGGCTGATCAGCTGATGTCTGCTGGCTCTTCAGCCCTTGGCATAGGACTTACTTGCAGAGCAGAAAAAACATCTGGTTTCCGTGTATATACACACATATATATACACACATGCACACAAACACACACATATGTGAAAAACATACAGAAAATGTAGATATATATACAGCTTTCCATACAGGAGATTATTAGGCCTGCAATCAGAATAATTGGAGCATTATTTGTGAACTCTGATCTCCATCCTACCATAGGAAATCACCCCAATGTCAAGGCAGGCTGTGGGGCTGGCATCCTTCCCATGAGGTTGTCCCGTCCTTGTTAGTGCTCTTTCCCCTTCAAAAGGGAAGGCTTCAGCTGCCGAAGTGGAGCCACTTCCCTCACACATGCCTGAGTTAGACCATTTTAAAGTATGCCATGGGGGCGTCTAATATGCTAATGAAGAAAGTGGGTGGAATTGCAGGAATTTGAGCACAGCTAAAAATGTACATGCCTAACAATTGCAAATCAGCCTGTGCTCAAGTTACCTAAATGTGTTGGCATCGGTTGAAGGTGGGTGCCTCCACACCTCTTCTTGTCAGTTTTCAGTGAGTACACAGCTAAAAAAAACCCCACACGCCTCTGTATAGGGGCCTACTGTTTCAGCCAGGGTTATCAGCAAAGGTTTGTACCAAAGTCCTTGAAAAATAGAGTTACCTACTTTCCACTCTTATTCATACAGTAGGAGGAAGAGTCTCTCCATGCAAACACACCCTAGGCTGGTTGCAGGCATAGTATTTTAGATATATCATGACATCTGGGTGTATGAACAGAACTAAGTGTTATCCTGAAATGGACTCCTAAAAGCTTGGTTAGATCTTGGTCTAGGATGTATAAATTAAGATTCTGTATATCGTGACTTGTAGCAGAGCTTTAAATCACTCTCAGATTTGTGTGATTAGGAATGTAAAAGCACAGTTTGGTTTTGTTTCTGCAGCTCAAGCCCAGCTCTTCCATTGCTATATTTACATGATTTTTTCAGAGCAGAACTAAAGCTTTTTTGGATACATCAAAAAAACATCCATAAGCACAGCTGCAGGTAAAGGCATTAAAAATATGTACCTGAAATATATAGATGCAATTGCAGTGGCTGTATCTGGCCAAAAATGAGATTTCACAAAGTATGCATGAAGACATTACAAAAATGGCCCAGGATGTTGGGGTATGGAGGGTCCTGTGCCTGGTCCTGTGGGATGCAGGCAATGAGGACAGGCTGTGCAGCTGTGGACTGGGGGATGCAGGTGAGTACAACACCCTTTGACTGGAGAGGGACTCACAAGGTCTGATACTTTTCACAGAGGGCTGGGACAGCCCTGAGTGCAGGCCCTGTAGTGTGGGAAGAGAAGGGGCTGGGGCAGAGCAAGAACAAAGAGGTCATGTCTGAGGGGCAGCAGAGAGGTAAGAGGGTAGAAGTGACAGCTAAACACCAGGGTGTGGAGTTTCCTGAAGTGTGATATTTAACAGAAACACGCCAAGGCCAACTGGAGGAACCACGTGGAGAAAATCCAGGAGCAGATCCATCTGCATGTGGAGGTGAGATGGTGACGTGAAGGCCTGCAGAGCTGCCAGAGGAGCCCCAAGCCCTGCAGAAGGCAGTGGCAGGAGGAACACCCAATAACACCCCGAGACCATCGTGTACACAGAAGGATGACATTCCCTCTGCTGCTGTGCTCTCTGAGGTGTTGGAGGCTGCTGGCAAAGTCATGGGCCTTGGGGCACCCACAGCCAATGTGTCAGAGGGGATGAGGGTGAGGTGTGAGTGAGATGAAAAAAATAACATGATAGATCTGAGAACTGCTTCAGTCCCTGGAGAGAAGAGAAAGGAAATCAGTGCAGAAAACCCCAGAGCTGAGAGCTTGCGGGTGAGGGAAGCCAGGAGAGCTGCTAGTGGTGCTGGGGGAGTGTGGGAGGTGAGAGGAGTGAGGAGGAGTAAACATTTGGGTGAAGGCATCTCTTTCTGTCCCAGGATTATCTGCTAAGTGCTGCAGCACCCAATCCATGTTTGCTGGATCCCAGCTGCTCAGCAACCAGGCTCCAGCAGCTGCGCTTTTCTCAGCCTTGATGCCTCGAGGGGTGGGGAGGGGGGTTTGTAAAAGGGTTTGTTTGGCAAAGGTTATCCCCAGTTTGGGGTCTGCAAATATTAACAGCAAAGTCTGGTGCAGGAGAGGATAGACTCGGACTCCAGCTCTTTCTGAAAGCCAAAACGATGTCATTTTTTTCCCCCTGGGATTTCTGTAGCTCCCAGGGAAACAAGAGGGGTGACATACAGAGGTGTTCATGGTTGCAAGGCAGCTGGATTTTACACTGTTTAAGGTCCATATGAATAACTCAACTTTTCAGTTTGATTTGAGCTAAAACTTTTCTTTTTTCTTGCTGAAATAAGCAAACAAGCAATATGATTTCACCTTTCTGTCTTTGCTTTAGCAAAAAAAAAGAATGGCTTTTCTCAAGGCACTACTCCAGAAGACATAAGAGAAGTTGGAGGTTCACTTTTTGCCCAGGCTTTAGGTCCTGCATGGGTTCCTTGTGCCAACAATGCTCTTGCAACTGTCTGCTTGTCCAGGAAGCTGGGTCTGGGCTTTGTAGAAATAATGTCAACTAAAGGCATGAAATCAGATCATCTCAGGGGGCAACAGTACCCCATTAGTTGGGGTTACCTTATCACTATGAAAAAGCTTAGAAATTTGCAAAAATACAGGGGGAATCAGTCATTAGAAAATAGTTCTGCTTCAGTTTTGGAGTAGCTGAGTGGACGTTTCCTCAGAAATATTTAGGATGGTCAGAAAATAATGTAAAAATGGTGAACACCTGAACTTGTAGTCACCAGACAGCTCTCTCACTACCTTGGCAGCTGGTACATAGGAATGAATGCAAATGGATGTGTGTGTGTGTCTAGACTTGTCTTTTCCACTTATGTCTAGTCAACTAATTGATGAAAAAACCCCTGCAATTTTATTATTTTATATTGATGGCTGACTCAGTTAATTTACGTTTTGTTGATATTTAATGATTTAGGGTGGTTGTTAATATTATTTCATTATTACTAAGTCATTCAAAGGCTGGGTTCAGCCTGAGCTTTCTTAATTATTGTTAAATTTAAAGAAATAAGAAACCATTGCAGTGTGGGAAGTGAGGAGAGGGCAAATGTATGAGGCAGCATTATCAGTGTGCATTATACAGCCACAGAAAGACTTTTGTCTCTTTCTCCTCATTTACTGTGTGTTTATTTGCCTTTTCTTTTTCCCATGATGTCAGTATAAAGGGGAAAATGACTGCTGAAACTAATGGATTTTAGCCTTTGATACAGAAGGATTACAGCCTGCAAACATGAAATATCATTCCTCCCCTTATTTTGAAACTTTTCATTGTCCTTAGTAGTAGCAGAATCTGGCTCCAAATGCATTTGGATTCAGTGTTCTGTAGAAAATGTTCAATATTATGTGCAGAAAAATTAAGAATCAGTATTTTTCTTTAAAAGGAAAATGGAATTTTCTTTGAAAAAAAGAACCAGACCCTAGCTGGTGGGATAAGTTGCAATGCAGGCTTGAGGCCTTAGAGCTCCCAAATATTCTGTCACTCCAAAGCCAGGTTTTCCTCTAGCTCTTATTTCCAGATTTTCTCTTTCTTATTTATATTTATGTATATGTATACACACATATATTTATATCCATCTAGTATTTTACAGACCCTCATTTGAAATGGGCACTAGGTGAAGCGTAAAACCTAATGTTACAGAATTTATCTTGAACACCATATGGATTGTTTCCATATCTTTGTTATTTTTCTTGTTGTTGTTAAGTTATTAGCTCCATAGACACCTGATTCTTATTTCCCTCTATACAAAGTTTCCATCCTGAGGCTGGAAATAGTGAGTCACAGATGAATAGACCTGAGAAGGTTGTGGAGCTCTGCAGGTTCATCAGCCTGACCCACAAGACAATGGTTTTGGCACAGGTCTCACTCTTTGCACTTACGAACACCCAAATACCCAAAGTGAAATTTATAAGAATTCAGTATCAAAACTGAATCTTCAGTTTTCTGAGTAGTTTCTTGCCAATGACATAAAATGTTTCTCAAAAAAATTAAAAAAAAAAGAAAAAGATGTGGCATACTTCATGTTAACAATTCAACGAAATGCCTGAAGGAGGCAGGCAGAGTTTCTTCTGTTTATAAATAGCTGAAAGATTCACTGATCGTTTAACATAATTTACCAAAAAACCACACCTCAAATTCTGTCTTTTTGCTGTGGCTGTAAGACCTGTTCAGACACCTCTCTGCTGAACAAAGGCAGGCAGTGTACATGGAGCACTTGGGGTTTTTAGTGATTCAGTTGTGTCTAAACCCTGAAATCACTGTTCAGACCTTACTCAGGGGTAATTCCCATTTTATGGTGGTGCTTCTCTGGCAGCTGTTTCAACTCCTGGCTTCAATGTCTTTCCTTTGTGCCAGCACCATCCTATCAGCTGAAGTGGTTCCTGATGTTGGTGTTTATTCCTTTTTCTCATGTTAAGGAATCAGTTTGAGCTAAAAGCTTGGAGTTGTGATTCCCCAGAAGGACACACTGCAGCTCTCGATGGAGATCTACAACATGAACTACAACAACTGGGAGTGGACACACTGACAAGCAAGATTGCATTCTTGCTTTTCTTCTCTTGTTACTTTTAGGCATGGAAAAATGCTTCCCTACAACATCCATCAGTCACCATAGTAACAGTGTTTCTGGTCCTGGAAGTGGATGATTTTTATTTTGGAAATGGGTGGAAGAGGATATTTCCACTCCCCTTGCTCCCCTGCTCCTTCCTTTCTCCAAAACTTTTGGAAACTCTGAGTGGAATAGCAGGTAATGGCTTTTTTTTTCTTTCTTAGCACAATTTCAATAACCTGGATGGTAAGCAGATGTCCACAAGCCACTGAACAGGCATTACTGATTTGAAACCTGATGGCCAAACTGAAGAATGAGGAGAGAAAGTGGAAATTTGTGTTCCAGCTTTGCTAGGTGTTCTCAGGCAGATCAGACTGTCTGTACATCCTATTTCCAGGTTTGAAATGAGTGAAAATAAAACATATCTAGTCCACAAGTCTATTCTGAAGCTTTATTTACTTCAAGACTTCTGGCAACCAGCAGTGCATAGAGGCAAAGATTATTTTTCTGCCTGCTTGCTAGATTTTGGGAAGAAAATCCCAACTTTGACTGCTTCCTGTTGTTCCAAGCCTTGCTCACAAGTTTAGTCCATAAACTTATATAGGCCTAGTTGAACTAACAGGAGTTATTGCTGTGATGAAAGACACGGCAATGTGATAGCACAGCTGGTGTAAATTCCCTGCACCATGATAAACCATCATGTCAAAATTGTGCAGGGATAGCTCTGCTTCACCCCTGGGCCCTACTGCCATGGCCTTGTTGGGTCAAAAAAATTAAAAAGAATCATATCCTCTCCATAGCTGTGCCGGTGAAACTTCAAAGGGCAGCACACAACTTAAGCAAGGACTATGGGATTCTTTCTGTTGTTGTGGCTCTGGGGATTTTGGGTGTGAAGAGGTGCGGTCCCTGATTGACAGGACATGGCAAAAGCCTCGAGCACAGACACTGTTGTACCAGCCAAACCTGTGGATTTTGGTTGTGGGGCAAGGTGGGGCTGAAATAGACTGCACTGGTGAAATCTCAGTTTTAGCAATACCCTCTGCATCCATATTAGAGATGATTCTGCACTGCAGCTATCTCAGACAGGCACTTATGAGACAGAGGTGGCTTTGCTCAGGTGGTGGCAAAAAGGACCTTTATGGTACACGAAATAAGTTATCAGAGCAATTTGTATTTTCTTTCTTTTTAACTTTCCCCATCTGTTGCTGGAAGGCTGCTGTTGCAAGTCGTGGCTGGGCAGGTAACCATCTGTTAATGAGTAATCCTTGGTATTGGCATTGATCTGGTTTGTATTTTCCAATGCAATGCCAGCTCCTGAGTGGGCTTGCTTGGACCTCCTTGTTGTTGCTATACCATGCTTTTAATTAGCTTCTGAAGAGAAAGAGAAGGGAAACATCTGGATTATAAATCAGCTCTAGTTACAAGCAACATTGGATCAGCTCCTCTGGAGGTGCTCTTCAGTGCTTGCTGGTTACACCAGGGACCATCTCCAAGGGTCAGCGACTTTGTAAACTCTTCACTCCCCATGGTTTAGGGAGAGTCCCTCCCTATGTGGCATTCCCTTCTACCCACACAGACATTAATGATTAACAGTGGTAACAGCTCTGCTTACTCTGAAAACTAAAATACCCTAATGTCAAGTAAATCACAGTCCCTTGTGAAAGCTTGTTCCTGATTCACCCTCCCTCTTCAGCCCAGCCCTGGAAGTTTTCCTCTGTCAGGCAAAACCTTCATGAGAGGAGAGCAAAGATGAAAGTCTGTGCTTCTCTCACTGTTGTCTTGGCTCTGACTCTGAGCAGTGACTGTGCAAGGATGGTAAGTGATTCTTCTGTTTTGGAGTGGAGGATCAGCTACATGATGCCTAGCAGGACCGTGTTGCCTTGGGGTTGGATGAGTGAAGCCACTGAACAGACCCAGAGAAAGAGACATTCAAAGGGAATACAAAAGGGATTTGCCAAATGTAGGTTGACACCGGTGCTCACTAAGTGGGGAGCCTGTGGGACAGCTGGTACTGTGCCTTTCTCTGTTTAAAGCAATTGCTTACATCCATGCCTTGCTGTGGAGAAGGAATGGGACAGGAGGAAGGACCACAAAACTTGAAATCCTTTAAAAATGTATCTCAGAAACGTGTTGACACAAGCAGGTACCTGCAGTAGCCTGGAGGGAGAGTGCTCCAACGCCACATTAATGCTGTCTGGTAACTGAACAGGCCAGCTATGTGGCTATCTTGTTCTTTTCAGACTTCTCCCTGCTTCCATGCTAAGCCCTTCAGTGTTTTTGCATCACGTGCCTTGTGTCTTTTTTTGGGGGTATGTCTGCCAAGCACATGAAGCAGTGCTCAGCAGGCTGTGATGGTTTTAATTTGCTAGTTTGCTTAAACCCCTGGCATGTACCACGGACTAACAGGGCAGTTAGTCCACTGCTGCCTTATGGTCAGCACTGTGGCCTTGTGATCAGCCTTATTTCAGTAGCTAAGTTAAAACTAGCTCAGATGTACTTAAATGGTGCTATAATCCTAATTGTCTCAGAGAATTACAAAAGTACGTCCTCAGATATTATGGGTGGGAGCAGAGAGGAATGCTCATGTTCAAGGTGAGGATCATCCATGGCTGAAGCTGTTGCAGACTGCTCAGTGCTGGCAGAACCTGTGTGGACTGCAAAAACTGCTCTTTCCTCAGAACTGTTAAAGCCCTCTCTATATATCTTAGCAACAGCTTTTTCTTAACTCTGGCTTTTTATGTCCCCTGTCCAGTTCCATGTTTTGATGTGCTGCTCTTCTTTGACTGCTTTTGTGATATTTTTATTTTGCTATAATTCAATTGCCAGCACTTTTGGTGGCAGCAGCACTTTATTATCATTTTATTATTTCCTGTGGCTTAAAATCAGCTCAGCCTAGTGCTCATTGCTTGCTGATTGGCAAACCCAAATACAGTTAGAAGTTGCTTTTGTAACAAATGCCCTGGGGGATACCCCTAAATAGCAGGAAAAGGCAAATATTGGGATATTACTGGCCCCAGAGTGCATGTATGCTTCCCACTGAGAGAAATAAACTGTGTGCCTTGGCTGTAGAAAGATAAAATGGAGCAGAGCTTTGGCCTTTGTTATGTTGTGCTAGGTTTTCCTGATTTAACTGACACCCTTCAAGCATTTATGTGTACCTACCTTCTTTCACCAGAGTGTGCCCCACCAAAAATCACAAGCAAATTATAAGATTTTTCCAGAAGCACTGGGAGAAACACAATTGCAGGGCACCCTGGAAAAGTACATTTTTACCAGTAGTATGGTTCCCAGAGTGAATTTGTGTCTCCAATCCACGTTGTCTTTTTTTTCTTTATAGCACTACCACTCTGGGGCAGGAAGACGCTCAAAGCATGGGTTCACTCGCCCACAAGGTACCAAGTCAAATCCAATAGGTTTCATGTACGAATGGCCTGCCTGTCTGTGTCTGTGCTGTGCAAGTTGGTAGGAAACCTGTCTTTGTTTCAACATGAGTAAGGATTATAGAATGGTTATGCCAGTATTAATCTCTGTGTGAAGGGGAATTTGATATTTGCTCAGGAATCTCAGGTAATTTCCCTTCAGCTGCAGATTAATGGGAAGGTGCTGATGGGATTTTCGTTTGTGTGAGCTGGTGTGGCTTTATATTAGCTCACAATGTGGTGTGGCTAAAGATGTGCTACAACCTTTAATCAGAGCTGCAGCTGCCCTCTAACTTTCAAGCACGTGAACTCTTTGTATGTACATGTTCAATTTCTACCCTGGCCCTTGATCTCTCTGTGGGAGAAGGGTTTGGGTCGCATGCAGCTTTCTGGGTTGCATTTGTTCTGGTGGCACCCCAAAGATCAGACATCCTGGCTGTGGGAGAGCATTGCAGTTTCCATTCTTAAAGCTTTTATTGCCCTATGTTTTTGGTGTTAAAGGTTGCCTGCATTGGGCCATTAGTGGTGCCTTTACAGGTTGTAACAGTCTTCGGTGGCCTTTGGGATGCAATATATCTTCTGAATGGGAATGTATTTTCACAACTCTCCTGTCTGCTTTTACTGGGAGGTATCAGACAGAGAAATCTGATATTGGAACATTTGCTTAATTAGTTCAGAGAATGAAAACATGGACTAACAAGGGGATGGCAGAGGGGACGGCAGTGGCTGTTTTCCTTTGATAGAGAAGGAGGCAGTTAGGGCAGAAGGAGTGACCATAATTCCAACTGATTAAGAAGGGGTCGGACCTCAGGGATAGGTGATTCTTTCTGTAATGCTAATGACCAACCTCAGCAGCTCTCTGAGATGTCTGGGCTCGTGAGGGTTAACAGATATTATAAGAGTGTGCAGGAGCTCCCATCATGGGAGGGAGGGGTAAGCTCAGGACAAAGGAGCAGTCGTACCTCGTCTCTGAGAAATGGAAATGTGCTGTGCTGCCAGTTTGGTTGAATGTCCCATTTCTCTCTTATGGCAGTGGTTGGCTTCCCATTCAGACTTTGGGATTTCAAAACAGATTGCTTTTAGTTCAATGGTTAAATAAGCTCTGACAGTTTTTCATTGTCTTTTTTGTCTTCAGCCTCTCTCATTCTCAAGACTCATCTTGAAGGATTTTTTCTGATAGACTCCCACTAGCCTTCCTTAAACTCCCACCACCCTTCCTTAGACTGCCATCAGTGATGTGGCAAATATAAAACTTGCCCTTTTTAGACACTGGTCCCATCAGTTTCTCCTCACTTGTAAGGAAACTGCTTATCCCAAAGGGAAGGTGGTATGATCAAAATTATCTCTCTGCCCCCAACCTTTAAAACCTTCTTCCTCCTGACTGTTTCTATTTCAGTTTGTACTGTCTGGTTCTTTAATTATTTTAAGCAGATATTACAATGTGATATAGAGCCTGAAAGGATACAACTTCAGAAATTATTTTAATATGCAATTACAATACTACATAATTAGAAATGATAATTGCAAATAATGAATATAATTGGCATTTGCTGTACCAGAAATTGCAGTATATTTTGAGCTGAAATGATCTGAGATTTTTGTTCCACTGCAGAGTCCATTAATCTCTGTGGATTCAGTCATTATGTAGGATTTTAAGCCTCTTCTTATGCACTAGACATTGCAGAGACACAGAGTCCAGAGCACAGCTGAAAAACTTGCTAGATACCTATCTTCATGATTTTATATAATAGTATATAATATAATTTGTGGGTCAGTTTTCAGCTGCATTATGAGTTTTTTGTGTTTGTATTTCAGTGTTTACAGAGGATGGACGTTTATGCAAATTTCCTTTCCGGTTTGGTGGAAGGGTTCATCACACGTGTTTATCAAATATGTTTTCCAGAAAGAAATGGTAAGTTGACATTGCTTATAAATGAAAACAGCATTCAAATGAAAATGTCATCCTTTCAGTGCTTTAATCTTTGGAATAATTAGCATGAGCTTGATGATGTGCCCAAGGAGACTGGTGCAGTTCTCGTGGTGCTGATATGGCCCTCGGGTCAAGACTTGTGCTCAGAGGGAAGGGAGCCCTGGCACTATGTTTCCACGGCCACAGGAAGGTCAGGAACTGCAGAAATGTTTCCTCGCTGCCCTTCGTATTGGAACTGAAACTTATATGAGTGATAAGATCTTGTACAGAAAAATCAGGACTGAAAAACAACCTGGTAGAAATCCTCTGCTGAGGGAGAAAGGAGAGATACAGACACATGCTAGAGAGGGCACTTGGTTAAGGGACTGTTTGATTTGTCCAGGCTGTACTTATACTGCAGGAGAGACCATCTGATTTTCAGGAAAGCTGTTTTCTCCCTGCCCCCATGTCTCTAATATCTATCCAGACTGGCACCAGAACCCCTTTGGACAGTGCAGTACTCAGAAGTGAGGTATTACTCTTGTTTGTTGGGTAATGATTTATTCTACTAGTGTGTTTCAGGCCAGGTCTCCTTCTTTTGGGCAAAGGTTACTCTTTTACTTTTGTGGAAGCTGTTAGAAGTATTCATGATTCATTTTTGGGATAGGGGCAGTCAGGTGGGAACCCTGCTGAATTAAAGCCCTGAATAAAAAAAGATAAACTTTGCAGACAAACTCAGATGATAGGCATGTATTAACTGAAATCAACGGCAACAAAGCAGAGAATATGTGGGTACCAGTAGTGTCAAAATTATGCCCAGATGTGAAAAGCAAACACTTGCATGTTTTCAGCGTGGAGATAATATTTTAGAGTTTATTTTACTTGCCCAGGTAAGGCAGAACTCTCATTTTTTATACTAGACTGTCTAATTTTTTCATGATCTGTTGGCGTTTTTCTAATGACACATCTGTTTCAAGTGTAAGTGTTGGTGTAATGTTAACAGCACAACACAAATCTGTTTACACAAATAGACACCAAGCTTCGGGCTGGGAAACCACTTCAGAATTTTCCCAGTATCCACAGATACAACCCAACTAAGAAAAGCCTCCAGGAAAAAAGAATTTGAGACTATCTTAACTAAAGAAAGGGAACTGGAATAATTCTCCCGTTTGAAACCTGTCTTTGATGAACTGTAGCCACAAAGATTTTGACCTTTGGACACACTAAATTTCATGCAATGCTTAAGAGGGATTCTGTTAATACATGACACTGTGTATTTGTTTTTAGCCAGTTAGGCCACAGAAATGGAAAAACCTGTGAATGGATGGGGTCCAAGGTTAGAGCACGCTTTAGAGCTGACCTTGAACAACTTGCTTCTATACTTCCGACTTTTTAAAAGCCATTTACAAGCGGGGAGATGAGGAGGAGGACAGCTGGAGTTATTTGGTTTTGACAGACCATTTCACCCCATGGGTGACCTTCTGACCAATGTTTACTCATCACTCATAAGCTAAAAGCAACTTAACGTGTGACTTCAGGCACAGAGATGCTGGGAAAGGAGCCCTGAATAGCAGTTGGGAAACCTGCTCTGTGCATTTTTGTGTGACTTGGCCCTAACCCAGGCTGGACTTACACCAAATAACTGATCCCAGAGGACCTGGTTGGCAGCAGGTGAGGGCAAGTCTGGTGCCCTTGCTGCTCCTGCCTCCTGCGAGCTGCTAGTAAGGGATGGTGGGAGGCTGGGTCCAAACTGCCTCTTTGTGGGTGAATGCAAGGAAACCAGAACAAGAGAGCACTGACTTAGGCATTTAAGTTCATTTCCTCAGTCCTCAAGTCATACTTTTCAGGACTACAGGCAGGACTTTACAGTGCAGGCCAAACCCCACTCAAATTTGCTTTAATTTTGTGTTTTCTCACTCTAGGTATGACACTAATACTGTGTTTCAACATAAATCTGCTCCTGACCACAGAAAGCTCTCCTTACTTTCTTTGAGAGCAACAAACAAGTTGTATCTTTATAAATATTTATTGAAAATACAGGAAAGAAGACAAAATAATTGCAGTATTTAAATAACAGACTTCCTTTAACAGCATCCTGTATTGCATTTCCCCTGAACTATAATCTGTTTTCATGGATAAATTTCTATTTAGTGGTCTATTACCAAGACTTACATGATATCTTTCTAAAGATACAGTGTAAATTTTCCTTTTGTGCTGAGGAGAAAAAGACTCAGCTAGAATTGCTACTGAATTTAATTGTTATCTCCAGAAAGAGCATGCAGGGACAGACAAAACGGGGGTGCAATGAACACTTGTGACATCAAAAGGAGAGGGTGGCCTGACCTGGACCAAGCTGTGGCTGCAGGGAAGCTGCCAGCACCCTGTCCCTGTGTCCCAGGGTGGGATGGGTTCCTCAGATTCTGCCCAAGGGGAATGGCAGGAGCAGACCTTGCCTGAGATTTTTGATTATAAATTGAAAGGTGTTGACTCACACCCTGAAGAAGCCTTATCCTGTGCTTGAGTTCTGGATGTCTGGGTCCCCTGTGCAAGAGTGAGCTTAAGTCTGTGTAGGAAGGGCAAAATCTTATAATCTTCCCTGGAAACAAGAAGATAATTTTTGATACTTTGGCCACAGACTGAAAACAGTGCAGAGGAGGGGTTTTGGCCAGCTGGTTTATGAGTCTTGGGAAGGAGAAGTACCTGTGGGTTGAGCTGGGAGATGTCAAGCATCAGGCTCTGAATTTTCCTGGAGCTGGTTGGTCTGGTGTTTGTCTGTCAAAGTCTGGCCATGTCTCATGGACAGGACAACACCTAAAATGGTCTCAGGCAACCTCCAAGTCTCAAACACAGTGACAACACCAGGCATCATGGCAGCGCTCTTTCCTTACACCTGTCTGCCTCTGGCCTTGGGCTTTGCATGTTCTCCAAATCCTATTGTTAAGGCTCCCTATGCTCCTGATGGGAAAAACAGTCTACTTTCCATTTATCCTGCCTGCCAGTAAGGCCTCATCTGTGACACACCCTTTTTTTTGTCCATTCCCATGTTGTTTATCATGCATGGATTTAAAATGTTATTTAAATCAATCCCAAAGTAGTGGACTTTTCTGGTGTACTTAGTTCAGTATCTGTGTCTTTATGTTTTCACTTTCATGTTAACAATTTTATATGGCAGGCTGATGTAAAGACATATGCTATCCCATACATTTTGAGTGTGGGCTCATTTGCAAATAGCATAAAGAAATAATAAGGCCATTGGGCTGGTTTTGCTGCTGGAGGTAACATTCCACAAGACTGAAATATCACCACATTTTTGGTAAGCGTCCAATCAAAAAAAAAACATTTCTAAAAGAGAAGGAGGGAGAAAGTGAAATAGCTTTGAGGATGAACTGAGATGTCCCAGAGAGTGAGAGATGTGTGGTGCAAAATATAAAAGGATTATGTGATTGTGCAAGAAGCTTGGCACCAAGGAGGCAGCTTGGCATCACAAAGGAGGACCAACCTCGTTGTAGTCACTGCAAGGCAATAGGGAAGGACTGGCTGTGGAGAGCATTGAGTGGTTTGTGGAGAGCTGGTAGAAGAAACCTCTGTCAGGGTCTCTGACAAAAAAAACCCTTTATGATGGAAAAATTTGAGATTCGCCTTTGCTTAGAACTCGGCTGCTGCTGGACAGTGACACAAGAAGCGCTGAGGACACTTTTAACTCACTCCTGATCTTCATCCTCACATGTACTAGACCACCCTTTAAAGAAAGGACAAACCACTTTCCACTGACGGATCACTGAGGAATTTGTATCAACTCCCACAGCTGCACCAGCCTTAATTCCTGTGAAAGAACAGCCTCTTCAAGTATGTGCCAAGTTAATCTGCACCAGACTACCAAGCACCTCTTTTAGTGCACTTTATGTAATTGAGATCACTAAACTTAATACACATGGGCTATTCAGATGCTCCATAGGAATTATGCATCTTAAATACCACATAGCATCTAATTAAGAAGGAAAGTAGGGCAGTTAAAATGTAGACATGCACTACAATAAAATTTCAATCTAACTTGTGACATCCTAGGGTGAAGAAATTAATCACACAACTGCTCAGGGTATGATAAACCCATGCATAATGAAAATAGATAATCAAGCATATTAAAAAAACTCCAGTTTCTTCTAATGCCAGGTAGCTGACATTTATTATTCTGCATTTGAACTGGTTAGGGAGGATGTTTTGGTGGATGGTGCATTGGGACAGGATGTGGACCTCCAAGGTTCAGCCTCGGTTCAGTCACATGTGTGGCCTTGGGGAAGCCTACAAATCGACTTCTGCAAATGAGGAATAGCAGCTCAGTGCTCTTTGGAGTGCTCTGAGCCTCAGAGATAACAGACTGAGATAACAGACTGCCAGTGAGGGTGTGCAGGACTCAGTCCCCTGCTCTGAAAAAAGGAGAGGTTTCACTGTGTGTTTGGAAATCACCACAGTGTCAGTTATTTCCTCATTTTGTCTTGCAAGTTCCAAAATAAGAATGCTTTAAAGGAACTGAGTGTGAAAAGGGTGAAATATGCTTGTGACTGAAAGTCAGGGAAAAGTCCCTCTGTGGACAGTCTCCTGTCTCCACAGATTGTTACAGTAGCCGTCAGGCATCAAAAATGGGTGGGGTCCTGTTTTGCTTGTTTTCTAATGAGTAAAGAAGACATAATTTATTTGCTTTGGTTTTGTTTCTTATTTCTGTCTTTCATTTTCTAATCCCAGAAATAGAAAGGACGTTGGTTTTTTTCTGGAGGATTCATTGAAAATCCCAGGTCCTGCATTTACATCTAATTTTTAATCTGTTTTTAATTTGAGAGAAGTGGAGCAGAGCAACTTGAACAAAAGAAAGCATATTTTTTCCTCTGCTCTTAAGAGAATTTGAATGAAACTGATGCTAATTAGAAAAAAACAAGCATGAATTTCCAGGTTGCCAGAGTGTGAAGGCCCTGCAGTTTCAGTGCAAACATGCAGGTTGTTTAAAGCTGCACTAAGCGTCACCTTTGATTCTTTTCAGGTGTTCAACAACACAAAACTTTGACCGGGACAGGAGCTGGGGATACTGTGATTTGTTGCCCAGAGACCACTCAGGTAAGGCGAGCCATTGCTGAGTTGCTGCAGATGTCTGGCTCCTACTTTGCCACCCTCAGGAAGCAGGGACAGTGCCTTCAGTGCAACTGGATTTGTATACATGGACCCAGCCTTCACACCAGCTCTTCCTGTAATCTCTCTGTGGCGCTGCACAACCATAGCATTAGACTGGATATCACCGAGTTTTTAATTCACTCTCTGTTGACTAACTCAAAGTCATGGAGAGAAATTATGGTAATGCCAGCATGGAAATCTGAACTCCCCCTGGAGCTGAACACAAAGGTGATCATCTTCTCCTCCCTCATAGCTTGGATGTGCCTTTTAGCTTTTCCTTCATTTAAGCAGCTGCATTTTCTGTCTGTTTCTGACCAGTTACTTTTTCAGAAGGCACAGAAACGTTTGACACCCTGTACAACACACAGCCATCACTTCCAGCTGTCCTTTCTCGAAAACTCATGGGAAAGAGCAGATCTCAAACCCAGACTTCCTTGAGCTTTGGGCTGTGTCAGAGAAGGCAAGAGGCCAGACATGTTCATTGCAGGAGTCCTGAGGGATAATGAAAGGATTACTTAGCTGAACAGCTCTGTGGCTTCATGTGGTCACCACACTCTAGTGCTACAATTACCTCACTGCGAAAGTCTGTATAAAAGGGGAAGTCAAGGTCTGTGGCAAAGTCTCCTTTATATATAAAAGTCACCTTAATTGACACACTGGGAAAAAGTTCACCTGGGAATATGCATCCCTGTCCTCAGCAGTCCCTCAGTGACTGGCCTTTGCTTATCTCTGTCTCCCCGGCTCCATGTTTCATGAGCTGGATGCTGGGGAATCCCATTTTTTAAGGAACATATGTACCTAATTCTCAATTCTTACACCCACTGACCAGCTTGAAAAATCGGGTGGTATACTAATTTGATGCCCCAGAGGCTTTTTTGGATCTGTGTCTAAATGCTGATCATCTTCCTCTTTTTGCCATCTCACTATTTTCAAATGTGACCGGTCTTATTTAGTCTGCAGGATATGACCAGTAGCCTTAGATATTCACTTCCCACTTTCAAACGAAGGGCATTTTCCACCATCCTCTTTCAGGGAGTCCTCCTGAGTGTCAGGAGTCTTATTGCCAAGCTGATTGCAATCTACCATAGCACTTGAAAAGCCAAGTTAGCTGAATCATGCTGACAGTCTAAAATTAAGCAATGCACAGCATCACTTTTTTAAACGTAACTACTTTAAATTATTTTCCATCCTGGCTTTAAAACAGATTAACAGTAGATCAGAGGCAAGTGACCTAGCCCCAAAACAAGCAGCAATGTATAGGACTTTGTAATGCAAGTGTGTCAGACATGAACATAGGCTTTATGGGCAGCTCATGCTTATGAGAGTCAGGTTATGAAGGCTGCACTTAGTTATTCATGAGTGGCTTCCCAGAGCTTAAAACGTTGTTAGCTGTGACTTGTGACTACTTTAATCCTCCAGTGAAATATTCACTGTGATGGTGACAGCAGGCTCACTCAAGGAGACCCTTCCAGGAGCTGAAAGAGTGTAGTGTTGCACATCTGGGGGTGCCTTGTGCCACTTCTGTCCCTCTGTCTGCACATCACCATTATCCTTCCGGACATCTGTCTACCTGCAGGCCTTTTTCTGCTTCTTGGATCATTTTTGCCTGTTACTCACAACAATCCTGGATAAAGTGGGTTGGAACAAGAAAGCCATCCTGTCTGCCTGCCAGGGTATCTCTGTTGATGTACCCTAACATCATTGAGGGCTTTTTCTGGCTACTGATTTTCCTCTAAAAAAAAAAAAAAGGGTTATATATGTGAGAGAGGAAAGGAAAGAGTAAAAAGGATGGGAGAGATCACTGGCTCTTGATCACAATTGCTGACTGTTGTAAAATAAAAAACTCCTTTATTTCTGGAAGCATTTAGAATTTAAAAAACTTAAATAAAAGGTTTTTAGCTGTTATTTTATTTATAAACCTAAGTCTACTTAGGTTTCTTTTAGGCAGCAAGCACTGTTTTTTGACTTGGGAAATGTTTAACAGATCATTAACCATAGCTTAAAGAGAAAAGGTTTATGGTGAGGCTGAAAGGAAGAGCAACATAATGGATGAAGGGAATTTAAAGCAAAAGGAGGAACACTTGCCTGCTGTAGAGGAAATAAGCAGTCAAACTGAACAATGCTGATCTTTAAAATGTGTAAAATAATACAATTTTTTGAGGAAAAAATCCACTAAAGTATTACATCCTCGGGTGAATTTTTCTTGAAAAACAACAAAACATGGGATTTCAGGGACAGAGTATCCTTGGCCGTGAGAGGTTGGTGAGCAGTGTATCCATTGGCATGGAGAAGGAGCTTCTTTAGAGCAAAGATTGAAGCACAAATTCTGTCCAGGCCAAGAATACCACGTGCATGTGACGAGTCGACTTCAAAATGTTGGAGGTGCTTACAAATCAATGTTAAGCAAGTGTTGGAGGCTTTGATCCAGAAAAATACATCTGCCAAATTGAAGGGAAAATTTAATCAAGAAGCTTTTAGCTTTAGGATGAAGTGAAGCTTGGGTATGAAGTTTCTGCTGGAGGGAGGTGTTAGTACTGCATAGACATGGGCCTGCTGGGCTGTGCATGCATAGCTCACATATATGTTCACATATCCATAAATGTGCAATGCCCCTCTAGGTGGGACTTCAAGGTTTTGGGCAGTCTGGCAGGATTACTGCTCTGATTGCCTGGAAATCTTGGACAAATGGCCAAAACCCCAGGGAGACACAGACATGGGGAAAAAAGTGCCAGACAGTATTTTTAAGATTCCTCTTGACTGATCTGGAAAGAAGAAGTAGGGTGGTGTGGGCTGTGCAGGCAGGAGGAAGAGGCATCATCCCAGAAGGAGCTCCCATGAAGGTGGGTGGCAGAAAGAGAAACTTTTTGTTAGGAAATATGGGTAGAAAGGTGAGACAAGGCTACTGCCCATTCAGCAGAGACTCAGAGAGGTGAAGCTGCAGTCAGGATGAGTGCTAGCAGGCGCGGAGTGTTCTGCCCGTGAGGGTGCTTTAGACAGTGCTGAGAAAGTGTGGACTTGGCACTGCCCAGTTAATGGATAGTTAATGGTGGGCAGGATTCCCCATTGGGAACTGAGATGTGTCCATATGCTTATGAGAAGAAGTTGTTCCTGGACTCCAGGAAAGATGTGGAGCAACACAGAACATGCCTGGAAGGTCAGACTGGGGTGGTGGGTGGGATGTGGTGAGGGACAGATTGAGAAAGAAAGCACTGGAAGTGCTTTTTGCAGATTTAATAAGGGTACAAAAAATTTCTTGAGCATTTGTTACAGCAGAAGACAGCTTGGAGATCAAGTAATTGTTTGGATGTAGTAGGAATAGGAAATACACAATTTTCCCTTGAGGAAACATTACAGCACTAGAAGTTTCATAACTATCAACAGCAGGAAGAGTAGGAATGTCACTGACTTTACTTGCTTTCCCTTGATGTTATTCTGGATTGAATCTACCAGTGAATACACCCAGACCTGCTATCTGATAGGAATTACATCACTCTCTTCTGAAGTAAATATTTTGATCCATGCAGGGGAACCTCAGATTTACACTGCCGTAGCAAACTTCAGGATGCACCCTTTGTGCTTCACTTCAGCCCTGCTAGTGTGTGCCTCTGCCTCTATATGTTGCCCCCCACGCTCAGGACACACTGCCTAGCTGAAGAAGCACCTGGGTTGAGTAACTCTGGAGTTGGCCTAGCAGAGTTTGATGAGCATTAAGAAGGAAAACTTGAATGCAGACAAGCTGTTGGGCCAGCTCTGAAGCACGTGTAAACACGCTGTTGGCTGGCTTCAGGGGAGATAAATCCCTTGGCACTGCCTGAAATCAGAAACACTGCCTGACCAGCAAGACTCTTACTACTTTTGCATTGCACATTGCCAAGTAAAGCTTCTATTGGCCAAGCAAAGCTTCTATTGCAGGAGTTGTCCTGGCACATACCTCCTCTCCCACCACATTTTCACATCATTTAGAAAATTCCTTAGTAAATGGAGATATGATATTCTGGTCCAGTTTTAATCTTTCTTGGCCTGATGTACTTGGATGTGCTTTGTGGTTTGCTTTATAATTTTCCCCTTGGTTCCAGCTGCCATTAGTTTCAGACATATTCCAAAATCCCATAGCAAACTCTTCTGTCGAGGGTTGTCCTTCGCTTAGTTTGAAAGAGATGCCTGATCTGGTGGTGGATGTTGCAATGTGAAGGCTGCAGGGCAGGAAGCCGGGCAGAGGCAGAGCTGCAGCCTTCCTCCCTCCCCAGTGTAAAGGCACAGCTCCATCTTGTGGCACCTGTCCCATCTTCTTCCTCACCACAGTGCCAGCTCGGGTGACTTCAGGTGTGCCTGGACCTACCTCCTTCAGACAACTCTGTCTGGGAGGAAAAGGTTCAGTGCAGTGATTTACCTCATGGTTTTTAAAAGCTGGATAAATACAGCTGTTTTACAGTTGGAAACAAACCCACTGTCCAATGGTTGGACAAACTTTGTTTTAGGTTAATAGGTGGTATTAAACCCGCCTTGCATTGAACCAAAAGGGTTCATGTAGCCAAAGGGACAAAACATTACTTATACCTCATACTTATTAACAAGAGCTTCTTATGTGGCCTCTCTAGATCACTGTGCAGACAATCCCTGCCAAAACGGGGGGACCTGTTCTCTCACTCACAGCCACAGGATGTACCACTGTACCTGTCCTGAGGAATTCACAGGCGAGGACTGTCAGCTGAGTAAGTATCTTCTTCCACGAGTGTTACAACATGAAACATGAATAGTAAGTAGAGATCATTAATTTTTGCTTAATGAAAAGGCAGTGCTGTTACAATGGGAGAGACCACTGCAGCATGAATGTTTGCGTAGGTGGATTATGACAGACAATGCACAGACAGGACAACTGAAAATAGCTTGACTGTACAATTATAAAACCAAGTATGTTCTGAGCATGGGAAACAAAAAAAGCCTCTTTCCCTTCCTTTGCTGATTTTAAGATTTAAGTATCCCTTACATGTTGAGAAATTAGTAATATCTAGTAGACAGGACACAGAGAGGTGAATAAGCAGCACAACTTCAGGTGATGCCTTATCCTTATGTATATGCACATATTGGGTACAATGATGCTGTCCTGCTTACAGGGCTTTAGGAGAAAGCCACCTCTGTCTTGAGGTTCCTGTAGCTGCTGCTCTAGTGGCTCAGTGCCTCCACATTATGGAGGCTGGCTAGCTTGAGAAGCACTGTCAAAAAACATGGATCTTGTCAAGAAGAAAAAAGGGATGAATGGGGAATGATGGAGATTGTGGTGCCGTTTCTCGCAAGAAATAACATCTGAAAGCTTGTGTTGTTTGTAAAACTTTGTTTCAGAGAAATGTTTTGACAACAGTCTTCACGAGTTCTTTGATGTGGGTGCGAGCTGGTCAAGAGTTCAACAAGGAGTGGTGGAGCAGTGCCTGTGTGAGAACGGCCAGATCGAGTGTGGGCATGTGGGACACAAAAGTAAGGCACTGTTTGGTATCACAGCTGTAGGTCTGCATGGAGTGGGGATAAAAGAGGGTATCAAAGCCTGAGTGGTGTTACACACCCTAATGCTGCCCTTGCATCTCATGTACCCTCTCTAAAAGACAATATTTATCTTTCAAATGTGAACAGTTATACTGACCCAGAAAATCCCTTCATCCTTTTTTGAGGAAGCAATTATATGCATTATGATGAACTTTAGGGACACACCTCAGTGTTTCCTTTTGGAGGGATGAAACCCTGATCTGCAGCACGTAAGAATGTAAAACAGGTTATACAGTAGAAGTGGTAAAATTTCTTTTCCAAAACTACAACCTGTGTGAGGGGCACACCCTGCACACCAACAATCACTTCATATTGCTGTTTTCCCTCTGTGTTCCTTCCCAAGCCCATCCCACTCTTGAATTGCCAGCATGTAAACTTTACCCATCTCCAGTATTCCATAAGGCCTGCATTGGTTCCAGAGCCCCCATGAATTTTGGCTCATTCCTGTTGGGGGTGATGCTTATGTTATGAAATCTCCTCCTTGTTTTGGGGCTGCCAGGAACCCAACATCCTGGCCAGCCAGCACAGGACATACACTTTGGGTTGTCACCTGTCATTTGGAAGGGAATATTTTGAGAAGTAAACCATGCCTCACCTATACACGTGCCCTGGTACGGCTATTCTGTTACTCAGTCTGGCTAACTTTTACCCTGCCCAGATTCACAGGTAAGTTGCAGTACAAATAAGTTTCATAAAAGTCCTTAGATATATGTAGGTGCTTTTATTCCCAACTTATGTAACTGGAAACTAAATTATGGAGAGTCAGTGGCTTTCTAGGACATTGGGAGTCCATGGGAGAGTTGGGAAATTTGATAGGACTTCCCAGTCACAGATCTTAATTTAACTGAGCTCCCTACTAGATATATTATTATAAATTCTAATGGAGCTCAGTGGCAAGACTGGAACTGTGTTAATACCAACACCACTAGTAATAATAATCACCAGCCCCATTTTACCTATTGTTCATTGATAATGTCTTTCAATAGCTGACATTATCCAATAACAGTGAAAACAATGAGACAGACCTTGGTGAGCAGAAATCAGATGAGTTTCCTTTTCTTTAATTTATCACAAGTGTAGGTCTGAGATAAGCAAAAAAAAACTTCCCCCAAATGCATGTGCACAGGGGAGATGTACTAAAGTAAGTTAAAAGTGACTGATTCTTTTGAATAATCTATACCTTTGGCTTGATCTTTTGTTGTATTTTCTTGTAGGTTGTATTCATGATCCTTGCATGAATGGTGGAGAATGTAAGATGGTTACCTCCACTGGGAAAATAGTGTGTGATTGCAAAGAAAATTATGCAGGAAAGTATTGCAATATTGGTAAGTATAACAACCTACAGGCAGAAATTAGGAGTTTTCATCTGAGTGTGAAGCTGGTGGGTCTGACTCAGTGTTGTATTCTGCATTTGAGGACATTTCTTGTAACAACTGAAGAGTCAAATAGAACAAGGGTTTAATGTATTTCTCCAGTGTAAAACATAACACACATTTCACCACTGAGACTCTGATTCTAAAAATATTTTTTCATGTCCTTTATAGAAAATCAAACGCAGAACTTTTAATCCAATTACACATCCCCATGAAATAAGTGCATGCTTCCATTCTGCAGAATTAGGCACAGAGTGGTACTCTAGAGCTACTGTCTCCCTACAGATCCATGCATCCCTCATAAAGCAGGGATTTTTGTCTGACAAAATCTAGCAGCCATTCTTTGGTAGTACTAAATTACTGTGGGACAAAGAAAATGCATACCTTTTGGGTTACATTACACTTTAATTTAATAGCACATTTAGCCCAGTACAACTTACACAAACTCCCTTACTTTCTCTGGTGGGTCAGGGCACAGCAATCTGCTTTTTGGTATCTGTGTGTTAGCCACAGTTTGCATTTTAAAGGCTACATACTTTTTGGTACAACTTTAATCCAGAAGACAAAATTTATCCCTGCAGGGGTTGAATCTGCTTGTAAAGCTTCCTTGCATGCTAAATCTTCAAGTTATGTCAGTGTTTACTTTTTAAATACAGCGGGTTTTAGGCATAAATTATAATCAGCCTTCAGTCACACCAGCCTGTGACCCCATCAATTCACTGTCTGTGTCTTCCTGAGTGCATAAATCCCATGGCTCATCAAAACTGAGGAAATGACTCCCAGTAGCTCTGGTGGGCACTTTCTTGATCCAAATGGGCAGAGGGGTAAAAAACCATGTTGATGAACGCTGCAATTGATATCTGGCATTCTTTTTGTTACTCTGATAGTTAACAATTGGTGTAGATAATTATTCCAGCTGGGAAAAAAAAAGTCCATTTGGGAGGCCAGCAGTACAGCTAGAATTGCAAATAGCAGGAGTGAATTGGACAGTGTATGAGCTGGTCCTGAACATTCACTTACCGGGTACTGGATGAATCATGTGAAATGGTTTTGTGATTCTTTTAAGTCCTTCATAAGGATCATTTTTTAGCTTTGGTGTTTTGTCCTTTAGTTATCCTGGGGAGATTGTCCCAGGCTTTGGGAGTGCTGCTGCAGCACAGCAGATGTGTGGCCTGGAGCTCGGTGCAGGGCTGCATTCTGCTCATTTTCCCATGAAGCTGCTCTTCCAAATCCTATTTGGCTATCAGCTTCCCCTGCCTGCAGCGGCCATGGTGCACAGAGACATGTACCCAGCAGGGCCTGGATCATAAATATCAGGATGGCAGTGTTGTAGCTGTAATACCGGTTTCTGTCTGACTAGCTAAGAACAAGAAATAAGCAGGTGCTCTTTGATTACTTGAAAATAATAAAGCAAACATTTGGTTTGCTAAACAAGTGGCTTTGGATGCTTACAATCCATCTGCGTTCAGCTGCCTAACACCCCCACACAGAATGGGAACTGAAGGATTGTGTTTATGTGTCAGGGCCTTGCTAAGAGTCTTAAAAAAGAAAAAAACTCTTCGTCAAGATTTAGTCATTCTAAATTAATGCGAAGAAGTGAGTCTTCAGGTCTACAGACCTAGTACTACCACCACACCAGGGCAATGGCATTCTGGTGAAAGTGCTACAGGCTTGTATTCTCTGAGAACTCAGAACTGATTTTAAAATATTTGTTGGATCAATTTTTTCTTTGACCCTTCAGTTTGATGCTGGGAACAGAAATGGCTTTTTTCTTTGTTTCTTTTTTACTGTCTTGTATAGTTTCCCTTGTGTGACAGGATGTAACTGTGAGGTTACCCTCTAGTCGGAATAGCTGGTGGCTATAGTGCTTGATTCAGAGAAAGTGTTACAGTATTTCCTCTCCAAAGTGTACTTTATTCTGAATTATCAGTTATAGAGGCAACCTTAAAGCCAGGGTATGATGCAAAAATGTCTTCTTATATTTCCTTTTTTTTTTTTTTAAGCAGAAATTGATCAATTTAATAAAGAGTAAGTCTCCCAGACTGTTACTGAGCTGTGATGTGTTTGAGGTATCTCTGATGTCCTCTGCCCTTGACTTACACAAAGAAAAACCAGGCTTCATATGTTTCTAATGGAAAATAATCTAATTTATCTTAATATTATACTCAACAAATATTAATAAATGAAGTACCATCCTTCATCCATCAGATCACAAGCCTAACTACTACTGTGACTCAAGCATTGGCACAGTAGACTGAGGAGCAAAGACAGCAGGAAAGTACTGAGAACCATTTCTCTTGGTTGAAGATTTACTTAGCAGATGCTTGGACCATCATATCTGTCAGACCTTTACCTGTTTTCCACAAATTTGTCTAAACTCTTCAGTACTCCTTTATGCTTTTCCCTTTCACAGCATTCCATGTCAAGAAGTTCCAGAATTTAAATAGATGTGATGAAAAGAAGTATTTTCTATTGTTAACAAAAAACCTACTGCCTGGTAATTTTATTCTTCCCCTTTGAACAGTGAGTAACAGAATAATCATAACTTTTGTGATTTTAAAGATACCTATTTATCTGTCCGTTACTTTTTGGACTACAGTGTCCCTGTCAGTACTCAAAACTCATCTTTTCTCTGATCTCAAAATACTCTTGCAAACTGTCATTATGTATGTGTGTGTATATCTATATATATTGCTAGGTCATTATCATAAATGACCATGTAGCTACTGGAAAATTAGGAGCTGACTTAAAAAAAAAAAGAAGAGAGGTGATAAAAGTAACAGAGGAGATATCCATAACAAAGGAGATTGATATACAAAAGACAGTTTCTAATATAGATTTCTATTCTTTGTGAAAATCATTATTTTCTTCTTAAAGAAGAAACCTTCAGTACTAAAGAAAGAACTGCCATTTAAAAAAGTGTTCTGAGACAGTTTATATACATAACATTTCAGTGAAGTTTAATTTTGAAGGAAATTAGATACATCACCAACAAATCTCTCCCCAAACAGATGCTGTTTAAAATTGTTCAAGGACCCATGTTTAATTAAGTTCTATTCATAATAACTGCCCTTAAATATGCACCTATTTTCAGAAATAAGGATTTTGTGCTAAAAGAGTGCTGCATTCTCTTTGGAAACAGCTCTTGCTGAGACAGTTCTGAATCCATGCTCTAGGTGAAGATTCTGAGTCAATTGTCCAACCACGAGTAACAATGATTGTCTCATTGAACAGAGAAAGTTATAAAAAGGGCCCAAACACATCCACTTTAGGAGTGGTAAATGTGGGCAAGAAATGAAACCTTAAAAGATGTGAGTGGAATATTTTATTTCTAGCCCAGGCTGGCATAGGGAATGGAGAGTGAATTTATTTGGTAGATAATTCACTTCAGAAATATTTAGCTTCAGTAAATGATAATGGATGACAAACAGTAATTGTAAAATTACTTGGACATTTTATATTTCTTTGGACACATAGGGGCCATGGTAGAGATATTGGATGAACACAAAGGGACACACAGCTAAAGAGAGGATTTTTCTGGCTGGAGGACAGATAATTTATTCTAATATGCATTTATGGAGAAGTTAAAGGGGGTTGAAGGGTAAAGGAAGGCGATGTAGAATTTTTTCTGGGGGGTTAGTGCCTTTAGATTTCTGTGGTAGAAACCCCATGACTGCATTCACAATATCTGCTTTAGTTGATAATATGTGAGTGGAAATTAATATATATTTTTCCAGATTTTCATGTAAAAGCACTTCCTTTTTCTTACCACTCCTTTTTACTGTTGGTTGTGTGTTGGTTTTTAGTAAATTTCAGGTACTTATTTATATTTTAAATTTATTCTTGATTTCTTGTCGGATATGTTAATGAAGTATTTTTATTCTGTTTATTTAGTCACCAAGTCTTTTCCTGAAACATTTGCTTACTGTGGTTGTGGGTTGCAGTAGGTTTGGGCATACTGGGAGGACTGCACAGAGCATTATATGTTTCAAGTTTTCTTTGGATTAAGGTTTAGGTAGCCATAATGATTTTTGATTTTTGGTCATGACAAAATGTGAAGTTGGTGAACACATTTTTGAAAACACTATTTTCTAGTGTTTGGGGTATTTTCCTCATTAGGCTGTGGATAGTGGAATCAGAGGGGTACCATAGCTTTAAAGAAAGTATGAGCTGGAATGCTAATTGTGGAAGGCTTCTGATTATGTAAGGAGATGTGGTGTATGTCAGAAGTAGGTTGAGGATTTTAGAAAAGGAAGATGACAGAATAGCTGAATATATAATTACATCCAGAAAAAAAAAACCTTCTTGGCCACATATTTGGGGGTTAAACTGGGGGAGTTTGAGGTAATAGAATTAGCAGAAATGACAGCAAACCCACCTTTTTAGTGGTTCTTTTACTGAAATAGGGTGTTTGCAGTTTTCTACTAAAAAAGATACTTTAGTAAAGGAAATTCAGCTCTGGAGGCTGGAAGGAAAGTTTTAAGTCTTTTTCTTCTGAAGAAAACAGAAGATAATGAATTTTAACATTCTGGTTTATATTTACCCTCTACTAGAATACTTTTGGATTAGTGTTTAATTTTTTACTTTCTAGAAACACAAGGGAAATAGGGTGAAGAATAATAACAAGGTCAGTTGGCTGACAAGGATAACTGAGTGTTCAACCAGTCAGTCAGTGCCCCACTGAACTAGGACCAGTAGGTCTGTAAGTAAGCCTTGAAGAAGATTTCTAGGTGGGACTGAGAAGATGCTTGTTGCTTGCACATAGGAAGCACTGGGCTTAGTAATGAGACTAGGCTGAAAAAGAATAAAGCTATTATTTCTTCATGGTTGTGGAAAATAGATGGATCAGCACATAAAAAGGCAAAATTATGCATTAATATGTCTTGGAGAGGTGATTATGTTATTTGCAGAGGACAAGTTTTATAGGTCTCCATGAAATTTGAATCAGGGGAAGGCATGGGTTAATAATGCAAGGATAATGAAGGCAAAGCCTAAGGCACCATTGCAGAAATAGTAATGGTGGGTTGGATTTTTATCAGATTTTGACTTATTTAAAAAAGTTCAGATAATGCTGGAATTATGTGGATAAAAACAATGCTCAGTAGACTGTTGCCTGCAATGATCAAGGGTAGAGGACACTGGAAGATGAAGAAATGGGTGAGCATGGCATTATCCACTAAGTCCCCACCTCTGATTGACTGCACTGGGACAGTGCCACTCTAGGAGATGGTGAACAGGAGACCAGAGGCAGCTGTGGCTTTGCAAAACAACTGTTCAGTGTCACTTATGGAGGTGGCAGATGTGAGCAATAATAGGGAGGTTCTTCTGATCTCCCAGCATTCTTTATAACTTTAGGACCATAATAAGGCTTTTGGCTAATATAGAGAAAAACAAAGATGAAGAAGGAAGTACTGTTTGCATGGAGCTTATGGATTAGTCATTTACATTTGACACCTTGGCAAATGCGGGCTAGAGAGGAGAGCTAATCAGTTATGCTGGTAGCAGCATGGCAAGGACTACCTCTGTAAGGGTTGAGAGACAAGGCAGATATGAAAGAGTAGGAAAAAATTTCTCTAGTCAGAGATAGGAGTAGGTTCAAGAGCCACAGAGGACTTCTTTCTTTTTACATAGACATAAATTTTCCAGATGTTGGTGGGCACTAAGCTTCCTGTGTATTTCTCTGCATTCCTACAGTGTTAGGTTGTTAGATGACAAGTCTTTGTTGTAATCCTAGTATAAACTAATATGATTAATATTAGCAGCTGCTAATATGAAGCAGCTGCTTAGTTCTTACTCTTGTGAGAGTGCCTGACTTGGCAGCAGCATTACTGGGTGCTGGGTAATTGAAAGCCATAAAGGTGTTCTTAATCTTATTTTTGATTTATTTGAGATGTGACAGTGGTTTCAGTTCATTATGTTTTACAGAGGGTGCATCTCTTGAAGTGTGAGGGGACTGATATTTCTTAATCCATGCAATATGTTTTCCTGTATAATTGTCAGTTAGGAGGGAGGTTTAAGGGAAGATGTGGAAGATGTGATGCAGCTCATCCTTGGATTACTCTGTTTGTCTCTCCCATCTCCTACTTTCTCCCCTCAGCCCACTCTGGATGCTTTGGGGGCTCAAGAGACCCCCACCTCTCATTACTGTCTCTCTAGAGAGCAGCTGCTCATCTGCTGACCATTATTAACTGCTATACAGTCTGTTTCTTTTCCTGTCCAGAGAGTTAATTTGGCCCGTACTCTAAGCACATCATGACCTACAGGTGTATTCAAAAGAATGAAAGCTTTCATTATGAATTAGGCACTCAGATACTCTTGAAAATCCTGGTAAATCCTTGTGAAACTGTCAAAGTAATATAGCACTGATATTGGCTCATTGTTGCTGGAGTTTCTTTCCCCTAGCTCTTGACAACCTATTTCCTAAATACACTGCTCCTATTAGTTTTATATACCTACCTATTGGATTGCATTTATGACTCTGTAAATCATAACAGAAGAATTGAAGATAATAAATAGAAAAATGAAATGGAAAAAGAGCCAGTGCTTTCTCTTATCTAGGATGTTACTTTTCTAAGCTATAAGAAAATACTGGCAGAGTTTATAGACTTCTATATTTAAACTTTTATATTGAAGAAATTCAAGTTATTCAGAAGGTAGCTTTGTACATTAGCTTTTATAACAGACATAAATCTCTTCATGATCATCTTCAGATGATCTAAGTATTTGCAAGTATGAAGGTACAAAGATACTTTGAAGAGGAAATACATTAAAAAATAAGTCTAGTTTCAGTAAATGGAGTATACCATCCTTATGCAATTTAAAGACATTTTTTTGTGCTTGTAAATCACTTTGTTTTCACAGTCTTGAATCTGTCCTTGTTTTACATGGTAATTTTCTGTTAGATTTAATTGATTACAAAAGGATGCCAATTTTTCCACCTTTCTGCCTAGCATTTAACTCAGACAGATTGTTTGTGTCACAATCAGGCTGCAGTTTCAGCGGGGATCCATTACGGTGTTAGGTGCTGTAAGTCCAGAAATTTTACTGCTATTCAACAAGCCAGAAAGTGGCACAACTATTTGAATCAATTATTTTTATAAATATGAACAATCTGCTGTTCATGACCTAACAGAAATATTGAAATCTAGGTAAATATTATAAATGTATGATTGAGTTCTACTGAAATAGAGATATATAGCTTCCCTTATATTTCAGTTGTGGCATGTGTTCATTAATTTTTAAACTCTGAAAGCTGCAGCGTGTGCTGTTAATTCTCACATTCACAGACAGGCAGGAAGATGAGAAGCAATTTTCTTTAAGCCAGGAACAGTCCAGTCCTGGTTCTGCTGCCGTGGAATCCTCTGCCCCACGTCATCAGAATTCACATTCTCATCATTAAAGGTGAAAAAAATGGCAACTGGTTTCTTCAGTGGAGCCTGGTGCCCACTCAGGCACCTTCCTAGATATTTACAGAGATTTTCAGTGGCATGGGGGCACACTGGAAGATAACCCAACTCCGCCTTTGGAAGCATTGCTAGGTTAATGTGCATGTCTTTCAAAGCTCTATGAATGTTTTTTTTCATTTAGCACAGAAATATTTGCCTTATTGCTTTCAGAACACCTGGCAGGGTGTGTGTGTCTGTGTCTGTTGTGTTTCAGTGCATTATTTGATGAAATGAGATGCCTGTAAGAGCAATCTCCATGAATACTGGAGACTCCTTTCTGTCACACATTTATTCCTAGCCCAGAGTGGTGGTTGGCTGCATGTGCAGCAGGGGAAGTGCAGCTCCCTGAAATCAAAGCCTTTCACACCTTTCATCTCTGAGGGGATCTCACAGGTACCCAGGGATGGAGATCAGGGAACTTCTGGCTGAATGAAGAAAACACAAACCGTTCTGCAGGCGTCTGATGAGTCTGAGCTCATATAGAAAGGAAATTTGGCTTATACCTGTGGAAAGCATGGCTTGAAGAGCAACACATCCTGTAATGCTGAGGCCATGAAAGCAGTAAACTTAGCAGAGGCATAAAATATCCCTGTTTGTTGCTGTTCATCGCGAGGAAGCTGAGTCAGGGGAGGTTTAGGTTGGATATGTCCTTTTCCTCTTCCCTCCTCTCTGTTCCTGCCATCACCTTACATAGAGAAATACAAAAAATTGTATTTAATAGAAGTATTACTTGTTGGTCAGGGATAAATCAAAGCACTGCTGAATGAAAGGATTACTTTAAACCATCCTGTCCCAGAATTAGAACCATCGGGGGAAAAACATATTTTTATAAATAGAATGAAACAGTTTATGTGTGTCTGTAAGAAAGGTACATTCAAGGCTCAAAAACATCAGGGAAATTGAAGACGAGGTGTTTTGGGGAAAAGAAAATGCAAAAGGTTCGTTGTTTTCTGCAGACAGACTTTCAAAAGAAATTCCTAAAAATGTTCAGGTATGTAACTACAGGAATTGAAACAAGATCTGGAGACAAAAAGTCTTGTGAAATGCTTTCAGGAGGTCAGCAATTAGAACTGGTTGGATAACTGCTATTTCAGGTTGCTGTTAATTTTAAGACCCAAAACTGTTTTTTTTTTAAAAATTAAAAGGCAAAGATTTGTTGTGACTTGCTTGTAAAATATAAAATCTTAACACAAATGGAATGTTTTATATGAGCTATCGAAATACCTCTGATTTTAAAAACAAAATACAACAAGAAATTATTTCTAGTCTTAAATTTTAATACTATTTTCTGACAAGAAACGAACAGAGGTGATAGTGGCATAGGACTGCAGAGTAAGTTGAATCTGCTTTTGCATCAAAACTTTCATAGCCTGAGCGTTTAGGCCATTACTCTTAGCAGTGCTTGGTGGTAGTACAAGGAAGTGAATGAGCAAGAAAAGCCCATATTATGTTTTCCATTACTTTCTTCCACGTAAGAAAATAAATATGTTTCAGAGTTATGAGACATTGTGGAAGCTATATGGATTTGGGACTGAACAATTTCCAGTCAGAGCAATCCATTAAGAACTGCTGAAAGCAGACCACCTACGCACTGTTTCTGACAAAGAGGGAAAAAGAGAGTTTTTCAGTGCTGTAACAGTTCAAAAAAAGAGAATTAGAGGCAAAATATCTAGAGGCAAAATCAGAGATTTTTTTTTTTGAAAATTGCTTGTTCTGAATTATAGGTGATAAAATGTATAAAGCTTTGCATATACTTCTCATGGCCTTAGTGGGTACCATGGTGCTGCTGCCAGGTAAAGCTTTGTGGAGTGGAGTACAGACCCATGGAAAGCTACAAATGAAACAATAGTTTTACCTCAGAAGTTTCTTCACAAGAAGAAACACTCATGAAGAAACACAGGCATAACACTCATGTTATGCCTGTGTCCAAAATACTCCTTATAAAACTAAAAAGAAACAAAAACTTCTTGAGAGATATTACTGTTCCCCTCAACAAGTGCAAGATGTAATCTAAACTTCTTAGATACAGAAGGAGAACGTGAGGGATGATTTAGAAAGGAGCCAAATTCTTCCAGTTAAAATATGTTGGCAGCTTTAGCAATGACTGGCAGATCTGATGAAACAGAGATGCATTGGATTTTAAGCCTGGCAAGGATAAGCACAACTTGTAAACACCATCTGCAAGATGTCCAAACCTATTCTGTATTGCAGAATATGGCCCTGGGTCTGTACTGAAATGGAATCTCTTGTTTCATTCTCATAAAAGTAGTCCCTCTAAATTGTTTCTGAATGCAATAAATACAGTACAAGTAAACACAGCACCTGGCACTTCCCTGAATAAATGAAAAAAAAATTAGCATACAGAATGATGGTGGTATTTTCATGACACTCCTTCAGGCAAACAGAGCAGTGTAACTTGCAACTTGCTCAGAAAATAAATGGCAGGTTTGCCAAGACATGGTTACTCTTGCTAGCAATACAAAGGATAGGCAAATTATTTTCTGTGAGGTTCTAGATTATGGTTGTTAAAATATGGGTTTCATTTAAAGTTATATTCATAATCATTGAATAAAGGGAATTTGATTCAGGTTGCTGGTGGGAGAAAATGTGATTTCAGCATGTCAGAAGTGTCTGCCAGGCTAAGCTAGAAACTGGATTTCTTTTGCTAAGTGTTTGTATGTTAAAAAACTGATGTTCTTCCACCAAACTTCTTGACCTTCGTCTCCCAAATTTATGCCATATGCTTACTTGTGGTTTTGGGGTCTGTCACTACACTGATGACTTGGAAGGGTAATTAACAGCAGCAGTTCAGTGCTGTGGTTCATTATTTCAGTGCTTGTTATGTGCCCTGGTTCATGTGTCATCTCATTCTGTCAAAATAAACAGATCTTTGGCAATAGCTGTCTGCACTGTGCGGTGTGATGGATCATCCTCGGCGGGTGTTTTTCAACAGTTGGTCAATATCATGATGTTATATCTTTAAGTATGTCTATAAGTTTAGAAGAAGATTCCACCAGTCTTGTGACATGTCACTTTGACATGGCTGGGACAAGAAACCCTCTGAGGCTTGGTCACAATTAATCATCTTTGTGCATTAGATGGTTTTGTGTTTCCTTTGGGATACTCTTAGCTGTGTTTTGAGGTGTAGGCTTTCTGCTCAGTGTAGCTATTTGTATACAAATGTATCTCCACATGTTTTTCAGCTATAATGCTGGTATGCACTGTTGATAGAGCTTGGCAGCTGAGTATACAGGTCATAGAATATGTATGTGTCAGACCTATCTGAAGAAATAGCCCATATGAAGGTGACAAAGATGGGGTTTCGAATAAGAAAATTCAACCTAGTAGTTAGAATTTTGCAAAATTGATGTGTCTGAAATATGTAGTTACATATTTGTAATATACACGGGTATAGTATATATATGGGTACGTATGAGGCCATTAAAAGAAGCATTTTCAAAAATTAGGCCTTCAAAGCACGTGGAGGGCAAGATTGTTTTCAGTACTTTACAACACACACATCTCTGAACTGATTGCCTTAAGCCCCCTGTATTTTCAATGGAGATTCAGTCAACGTGGACAGGAGTATATGGGATCCACCTCATCTTAAAAAAGTTACCTCAAACAGGCTGGATTGGTTTGGCACTAGAAATCTCTGTTTCTCTTAATTAACTAAAAAGGGAGCCTCCAGAGATGAGCTCAGTTGTGTCTAAAATTAGACCAGAGGAATCCCAGCCATATTGCTGACTTTGCTGCAGATTGCTGACTGAATTCTTCCATACACGGTACAAATTTTAGGTCTAATTTTCTGCTGTTCTGTCTCTCGAGTAGTTACTTGCTCATGTGTAAAATGAGGCTAACTTACTACTAATTTTAAGCAGAGGTTTTAACTTCTTGGGTTCCTTTTTCCTTTATTAAAAATATCCTTGTTTGATGCATTCAGGTCCTGTGCAAGGTGAAAGGCACTACAGAGCTGGGCCCTCTGGCTCTCATTTGGGACCTCAGCTGTGAAGTGAGTATTTAACATGCAATAAGCATTGATTCCTGACCAGTGTCTTCCTCTGCCAGTCCCGAGCCAACGGTGCTACACTGGCAATGGCACAGATTACAGAGGTACAGCCAAGAAAACCATTTCTGGACACAGCTGCTTGCCTTGGAATTCGGACCTGCTTTACCAAGAGCTTCATGTCGACAGCATTGGGAAAGCAATACAGCTTGGCTTGGGGCCATTCCCTTACTGCAGGTGAGGAAAGTTCTTGTTTGTCTCGTATTTGTGTATCAAGAGATGGATGTATTGTGGAAACGAGAAGGTCCAGGGATCTCAAAGCAAAGTGTTACCTCTGCCTCAGAATAGCTGACTGACTTTAGTAGTCAGTCAGCCTGACAAGAGGGGTTGTACAGAAGACAAGATCTGGTAGATAGGCTAAATCAATAACTGGGTCTCCTGAGAGAAGCTTAGACACATAATAATGTTGGAACTTCCAGGTCCTTTTTTTCCCCTTGGCAATTTTTTTTTTTTTTTTCCAAATGAGACCATAATGCAACACTTTTGAAATTGTTCATTAATTACTATCCAAAAGGAGAAATCATTGCAGCAGCTAAATTGAAATGGCTGAATTTAATTTCTTATTCTTTGCTTGTGAAAGACATATCATAAAGAAATATTTTCAAAAGAGAAAAGTTATTTGAAAATGAAAAATCAAAGCACTATATTTAAATAAGGTTGAAACAGGATGTCAAATTTATTTCTTGGATTTCTTACAAAGGAAAGCTATTGCCAAACAAGATTTCAGTGTTTCAGTTTTGATTGCACCACATAGCAATGAACTACATTTCTGCTACAGTTTTCTGTTGAACTATAATGAAAATAGCTTGTGCTATATAGATTTGTGCCTTCTCCTCAGTCACCTTATGTTCCCTCTGTTTCTGAGGTCTCCGTGAGCTCAATGGATAGCCACAAATAAAGGAAATGTTTCTATTTAGAGAGAATTTTTCTCATCCTAGAGATGAGCAAATGCTAAACCTGCCAAACTGTAGATGATTCTCCATACATTACTGGTTGATGCCTAAGATTTTGTTTGTTTGCTTGATTGCTTATTTTTTTGTGTGACTTTGGTTTTTTGTTTTTGTTTTTTTTTAATGAAACTTAGACCAGTATCTCAGGAAAATCAGAATGTACTGCGCTTCCCAATTTGTTTGATGATAAAAAGCATGCATGCAATGCTGGAAGTAGCTCTTCTCTATCTAACACAAACTAACCATAAACAATTCCCCCTTCTTTAAACCCTCCCACCTTGCTTTCCAGGGCTTGGTCCTCATGCAAACACTTCAGGATTTGATTTATGGTGTCCCAGCACAGTGGCAATTTATCTGGCACATATTTTATGCTTCGATAAAACTTGAGCGCTTTGATTTACATCATTTATGCCCAATATTCACTTTCAGATTTGCAATGCAGAGAACAAAATGGTGTAGGAGCTGATGTGTTCATGTACTGTAGAGCTGAGAAAAAAGCTTTTCACTTTTTTGTCAGCTTGTTACAATTTCTGGGGATATCTCTGCTGTACTATATAATCCTGCAGATATCTTCTTCTTCAAATAGTCTAATTTAGAAACATTGTTGGCGGAAGATGACTCAACCTATGTTGCTTCTTCAGTTCTGAGAATTTGAAAGTGCTCTAATCTTTTTCTGAAGAGCAGTCAGATTGAAAAAGAAAAAAATTATGGAAGAACCTTACAATAACAGATAGTGCTTATGATAAATCCGACTGAAATTAGAATTACTGTTTATCTGGAGCCCTGAATTACCTTGTCTATTTTTCTTGGTCTACTAAAGATCTTTCAGGGTCTTCAAAGTCTGCCTATACTCTTGGAGGAATAAACTGGGCAGATTTCTGGTTACTTATAAGGCAGACTTGATAAAGGCAGTTAGGCTTTATCCTAATGGAATCAACCCCAAATCTGTTTAACACCAACGTAACAAAGGGCTAAACAGTTTCCATTACTCTTTTTTTTTTTTAACCTTTTTGAGGAACACAATATTTTTTGAGGTAGTCTTTCATTTCCTGACACACTCCAGGGAATGTGAACCTGAGATTTGCAAATTCATTTTTGCTAGCTATTCTTGTTATGGATTTTCTATGAATCTACCTGTGCTGGAATCTCCTCGCCTAAAAAATAATCTAAAACAAGAACCTCTCCCATGGGATTTAGTTCTGAAAATAGCTGAGCTGATATGTGTTAAAGCACTTCAGTGTGGGCTGTAGTTAAATGCTGTGAACGTGCTCATGCATCCAAATACTTGTAGGCAAGTTTTACAGGTGTTCAGTTGTGTCTGTATTTCAGGTCCTAGAGAACCTTAGTCTTGGTTGGTTTTAAGATGAAGAATTCTATTGAAAGGCTGCTCACCCTTGTAGGAGAGCACTTCATCAGTGATTTGTGAGATGGCTCAAAATCTGATAGACAGGTCAGTCCTCTGCATGGTGCAAGAGGAAAAAGCAGAAAGCCTTTGGGAAGCTTTTAACACCACTGTGGCTAATGCTTGTAATTCCCTCTTCCCTTGAATTAACTAGAAATCCAGATGATGATGATAAGCCCTGGTGTTACATCATGAAGGACAACAGTGTGTCTTGGGAGTATTGTGACATTCCAACTTGTGGTATGTAAAGAGTTTCTTAAAATCCATGTAATGAATGAATGAAGATTTATTGATACTGCAACAAGCTTTCACTGTATAATTTTGAATGTTCTACTGTTCCCAGGAGCGTTGAATATTTTACTGTTTCCAGTAAACAACAGGCTTCTTTTGCATTTTTTGGAGTGATACAATCTGTGATTCTTGTCCTGAAATAACAGCAGTGTCATACTACTGTTTTGGTCACAATCATGCCAATATCCCCAAATTTTCTGCTAGAACATGCAAGGTGCCAGAAATGACTGATGCTTTGGTACAAATTGTCATCACCCTGGGAGTTACAGACCTAGAGAAGGGAGTGGGCCTCTGTGAGCAAAGAGAGGTCTACATCCTGAAGATGTATGAGATGTGGTATTTAATTAGAAAACAAAGATTCTGGTGGTCTGATGCCATATCCCTTTCTATCTCAGCAAGGAGGGAAAGGAGACCACCAGCTCCAGACCAAGTAGATAGTTCTGCAAGTACCAAAAGACCATGTGGAAGAAGACATAAAAAAAGAAGTTTCGTGAGACCTAGGATTGTTGGGGGATCTTCATCTCTGCCTGGATCTCATCCCTGGACAGCAGCTATATATATTGGAGAGAGTTTCTGCGGTGGAAGCCTGATTCAGACTTGTTGGGTAGTGTCAGCAGCACACTGCTTTGCTAACAGGTAAACTCACCCTTAGTGTGACAGTGGGTCCTCACAACAAACCTGAACTGAAAAAGAAAGAAGATGAGATTATAAAAGACCAGTGTGACAAAAGGAATTTCTGCCAATTTGAACACCCTTCATGATCTAAAAAATGGCATGGAGTACTATAATCTCATAAGCCCTTATCTTGTTCCTTAAGGAGCCTCAAAGAATCGAGACACACTGACTGAAGAAATAAGGTAGGGTGAAGCAGCACATGTGCAAGAATCTGCAATGGAATAGAAGTATTTCTCTTCTTCTTGGTTACCTTTTTGAATGTTTATGCCTGTTTTGAGATATAACAGAGGTGACTATGTTCACTGCTGTGTTTTGTTCAGAAAGGCTGAGACAGCCAAGCAATGATTTATTGGAGACAATAAATTACTGTTGGTTGACACAAATAGAGTGGGCTGAGCTTTACAAATAGCCACATGGAAGAACTAAACTGTTAAACTTATGAAGCTGATTTTCTTGAGAGACTTTTTTTTCTCCTGTGGGACACTGGAGAAAATATTGATGATAGGATGCACTTACTTTATTCAAAATACTTAATTTTCTACAAATGTTCAACACTTTCCCTGATTTCAGTTTGATCACATTGAAGGGAAAAATATTACATCATTTCATACCCATTGTTCTTTTGCATTGTAAAGAAGCCAAGAGAATCAGAGAAACTTGTGCCAGAATATAGACACTGATAGCTTGTAGAGCTAATAATACCACCGTGAATGCTGTACTGAAGCATTTGTAGCTCAAGTCACAATGCATTTGTTTTTCAAATGTTGTGAAATAGCTACTAACTTTGGCAGCTGTTCAGGACATTTCCACCCACTTCCAGCTGGTCGTTTGGTACGTACAGATTTTCCATAAGTACTGCATTGTAATTTGTGCTCTTCTGTTTGTTTAGTGCCTCTGGTAGTCACAATTCCAACTGTTTTCCACTAGGAGACAATAGATACCTGTGCAGCTCAATTATTTCTTTTTTTCTTTTCTATAATCCCTCCTGCTTTATTTATTTTCCTGAATGAACCCTCTGCAAGTCATAGTAGAACCATTCAATGCTTCTAAAATTATTCCAAATACTGTTCCAGAAAGTGAACTTCCACTGTTTTATAGGCCCAAATTTGGATTTTCAAGGACATTGATTAACTACTGCAAAAACACTGAGAAAATCATGGCCTTACACATTGATTAAAGAACATTTTATTGTCTTCTCGTAGTCCAGTAAAACAGAATGAACTTTGCACTTTCCCTTGTCAACCTTAGGCATAGGTCTTGTAGCAGGGTTGCTGCTGTCTGCATTGCAATTGGCCAGAATCTCTTTCCTCTGAGTCCATGGCTGCTGGTCATCGTTGTGTGCTCAGTACTGGGGGAGGCTCTGTGGTGTTTTTGTACCCAGTGGGCACAGAAATGCAACCAGGGGAACTGCAACGATGCAAACCACTCTGCATCTGTGCATGATCTGTGACCACAGATATTTTCTTTTCCTGCACTTGATAACAAAACATTAGAGTCCTCCAGTGTTTAAGACACTTGCTAACTAAATTCGTTGTAGACTTATGCAGATTGAATTGGTTTTAGAACAAGAGTGAAATGTGAATTCTGTTGATTTCAAAGCTAGAGAATATATTGCCTTTTGTAAACATTTCCTGATTATTCCCAAATGTCCCTTACTTCCCAGTTGCTGTACTGGTTCTTATTAGTTTCCCTCCCTAGGACACTGGATATCAGAGGACTGTGGTCATAAAGTAAAAAAATGATAGTTGGAAAAGATGGTGTGAATTGCAAATACTGTGTTCTCCTCTGGCTGTGGAGCTTCCCTTTAAATCCAAGTGCTGTTGGGACTTCACCAGGTTGCTTTTGATTCTGGACAACAGATTTAAGATAGATCAAACTAATCTCAGAGCAGAACTAGTGATATCTTTCAGGTGGAAGCTGCCCAGATGTTCCTGAGTTGTCAATGTGCCAGCACCTTTAAATATTGGCCCATGCCTGTAATTTTTTTCAGGAGACTGGTTTCCCAGAGAAAGGAGATATCCACCACTGCCTCATCTTTTGATATACTATATATATATAAAATATATTTGACCTTTTGATCCTTCATTTCTTTCTGAGCAGTTTTTGTACTCATTGGCAAAGCCAAGTTTAAGTTGACTCAGTTGAGTTTCTAGAAGAGGTGTTTACATTCCCCAAAGATGCTTGTTAGCCAAACACCAGCTGGGCAGTAGTGCCTGTGCTGGCCTTTTCCTTATTTCAAGAAGCAGCAGCCTTTAATTAGGCTAATGAGGACCCACAGAGCTTGGGGCTCACTGTGACATTTGTTATCTTTTTCCTTGCTCTCAGTAGGCAGGAAGCCTGGGAAAGAGGTAAAGATATTATGAGAGGGTAAACAATGGACATGATGGGAGGCTGGGGTTATAATGGTTCATAGGATACCCAGCCATTGGAAAATCAGCTGCATTTGTCCTGCTAATCACAGAACTGTTTGTTCTCTTTTTTGTGTTACAGTCCACTAAAATCCACCATTAGAGTAGTTCTGGGTCAACAAATATTTAATAAAACGACTGATGTAACACAGACCTTTGAAATAGAGAAATACATCTTGCATCCTCAGTATTCAGTGTTCAATCCTACAGAACATGATATTGGTGAGTATTTTTGTTCAGGCAGTTTTATTTTCCATTTACTCAACCTAGTTTCAGGTTTAGTTGGTCTGTTAAAAACTGCTTTTATATAGGAAAAATCATAGATACTTTGAGAGCCTTTTGAATGCAGGAGGTTCTTAGTTCTACCAGAGTTATAACAGCATCTGAAAGCTAGACAAATTCAGATGAAAAATAAATTGCAAATTTTAAACAATTATGATAATTAGCCATTGGAGCAATTTACATAGATGTGTGGCAGATTCATCATCACTTCAAGTCTTTGTGAGATTAGGCATTTTTTCAACTGAACCAGAAGCTGTAGGCTTGATGCAGGAATTACTTGGTAAAATTCTATTGTCTGTATTGTATAAAGGATCTGACTAGATGAATATAATAACCCCATCTGCTCTGAAAATCTGTGGTACTAAGAGTCATTTTTTACACTGAGATAGATTTAAAAATCAGCTCTCTTATCAGTCAGAATTTAAATGCCCTTCTGATTGACCTTATAGTATTAGTCAGAATGACAATGGAAAAGCAACTTCTTATTTTCTGATCTGCTTTTGTGAAAGTTGTCATGTCACTCCAGGGCATCAAGCTGTGTGAGCACTTTGTCTGTGAGACTATTAAATAGCCTGACATTGGGAATATTTTAGGCCAGGCTTTTTTTGCTCCCAGGTGGTGAGTATTTTCTACTCTATAGCAAAAAGCATTCAGGTTCTGTGTTGGTGGGAGCTCTGTCACAGCGTACCAGGAGAAAAACTACATTCAAGGCATTACTCTGCTCTGAAATATCCTGGTAAAAACCACTCATGACACTGAGATGTCATAGCTTTTTAAATGACTCTGAAATTAGGTAGGCATGCCTCACCAGTGGGCTATGTCCAAACCTAGGGAGAGCTGAACATGGAGTACCTAATATGAGTTCAATTGCAAGAATAAACGAGAAGGCAGAAACTGTGCTGGGGGAGGAAGATGCAGGGGCTTGTTCTGTCCAGTCAGTGATTTTTACTGATGCAACAGAAGAGTTGTTTCCTGCTGAAAATAATTTTCTAAAGGAAACAACTATCACATGAGTGTTTGCTAGGAAATTTGAGGGATTCAGAAGCAGGCAGAGTTAGTGGGAAAGAGGAGCAAGGTGAGGAAGGGCAAGCTGCTGAGTGTGAGAGCAAGGTTTATATGGGCTTCTCAGGCTGCTTCTATGTTCCACTAAGGCCAAAAACTGTTGCTGGTAGAGAAATAAGACTACCCAGTGACATCACTTGCTTTCCACACAGCTGTGGTCAAAAAACCTTGAGCTTCCAAAAGGCCTGATGAGAAGGTTTAATAGGAGTGTTCATATTACCTCAGCTCTGTTCTCTTTGAGTGGTGTGGCAAAACCAACATGCTGCCCTTGTTGCACCCAGCACAAAGCTCCCTTTCCTGCTTTACAGCCAAATAAAAGGGATTTGCTACAGGGGAACCAATTTTTGAAATCTTTCAGTGTAAATCTCATGATGCTGCAGAGCTTTGTTTTCAGCCCCATGACCGGTTAGTAAAGATTGTGTAGGTTATGTAATACTTTGTAGCTTCAAGAAGCTTGGTTTTGAAATGTCCTGAGGTTTTATTCCTTAATTTTAAAGATCTTGAATTTTGCTGAAGTCAATAATAACAGGACACGAAATAGACCAGCTCTTAGAGTAATTAATTTTTTAATGGAATTGGAATTAGGCCAGTGGCCAGGCTTTCAGAAGCAGTGAGTATTTGCACATCCCACTTATTTCAGCTGAAAGTTGGGGATATGTCACTGTTATTTAACTATAAGGTGGGAGGAGACACATGTATTTTCTATCTTCCTTCTTCTCTACAGAGGCAGTGAAGCAAAATCTGCTCAGTGAGCATAGCATAAAATAAATATTCCCACAAGGGGAGTAGCTGAATGTTTCAGCCTTCAATTTGCTGCGAAATCAGGTGCTGTTGAGATGAGTCTGTCTGTCTTTGATTGAAATATCTTAATTAAGAGAGGCTTAGGGGATAATTAAATTTGTATCTGAGACCCATTACTGCCAATCCCATTAAAGAAAGGGAACAGTCACTTTCCTCCTCATTTTCTGTTTTTCTGTTCTGCAGCTTTGATTAAGCTGAAGAAGAATGGCCAACGTTGTGCTGTCAAGTCCCAGTTTGTTCAACCCATCTGCCTGCCAGAAAGTGATACAGTTTTCCCTGACCAGTTGAAATGTCAGATTTCTGGATGGGGACACAAGCATGAGAGTGAGTGAAATGAGAGCTGGTGTCTGTACTAAAAAATGATGATAATAAAAACATAACTCTCAGGTATATGTTATACAGCTGGGAGTTTGGTAAAACATTTTGCAAGGGACATCTGGGGGGAATCTTTTTACCTACCTTTAGTGCTTTCAACATTTACATCTGAAATAGTCATCCTGAACTTACTTTATAATCCTTGGAATTTGGAGTGTGGTTCCCTTTACCAAATGTTTGCACCAGTTTTCGGATGGTATGAGCTAGACAGATTCCATGGACTGGGATGGGAGAAAGTAGCTTGTTGTAGTGCCAAAACCTGGCACTTCAGTAAAATTAATCCTACCCGTGATTTCTCCAGGCAGGCAACCAAGACTGTAAACCAAATACAATAAATTTACTAGTCAGTGATGGAAGGGATTTTTAACTTCACCATCAAGAAACTTTGAAAACGTTGATAGGAGAGGACCAGATAGACTTTGGGCTAAGAAGTGCTTATACTCAGCTTGAGAAAGGTGGAAAAAATCATCCCATCCTTTCAGAGGAGGAGTTTAGGATTATGAGGCTGGACCACGCTGCTTCAATGTTGAGATAGCAAAGACATATGTAGGTAGATGGGGAGGACTGAGGAGCTGGCTGCAACGTTTTCATGAGACATGAAGTATAAGCAAATGTCCTGGTCTAAACATGTAGTCTAAAGACAAAAAGAAGTAATGGAGTGTCCAACAAATGGATGATTTATTATCAGACTGGAAAGAGGTGAGGACAGGAGTGCTGGGGTACTGTTCTTAGTCTCTAGAAAATGAGAGAACCCAAAGGGGATTAATGGCTGGACATTGCAATACTGTTATTTTAAAAGGCATGGAGTCTGATTGTAGGATCAGAAAGTGATCACAATAAAAATTATTATATTTTAAAGATGTCCAAAACATGAATATTACTGAGAGGTGTTAAATGTTTTTATTGTGTGTTAAATGTCTTGTATTGTGCCTTGTGTTTTCATCATATGCTCATGGCATTTTATAAAAATTACTTTCTTTTCCTCTCTTGGAATTTTTAAAAGATATATCTGGTTATTCAGATGTCCTGCAAGAAACACTGGTTCCACTTATTCCTGAGGAGAAGTGCAGAAGTCCTGAAATTTATGGAACAGAACTTACAGAAAATATGTTCTGTGCTGGCTACTTGGATAGCAAATCTGATGCTTGTCAGGTAATGCTGGGTGTCACATCTAGGCAGGTGAAAGAAATGTATTTTGTTCAGAAATGTTGCAGTGTTACAATTCTTACTTTTGATTTTATAGTGTCCCTAAAGAAAAGAACCTTAAGTGACTGCTTCCACTTTCATTTTTTATCATGATCAATGTCAATTAAGCTCTACAGAAGGGCTGCAGGGTATTGTCTTCCTCCTCCCTTCACATAAGGCAGTGGCTGTGCACTTCAGGGTGTATTGCTCTAGCTCCTGGCTGGGCCTGCAGGTGGTGGCAATGGATTGCTGCCCAGCTGGCAGGGATGTGCTGGCAGGAAAACCAGCATGAACCTGTGTGGGGCCAAATCCCAGAGCTGCTGCCTCTTGCCTGAGGGAAAATAAGGACACCTGGGTAGGAGGTGAGGTTTGGAGGAAGGAGCTGAGGTTTCTACAGTGGATTTGACTGAATGGTGTAGGATGTCAGTCAGTTGGAAACTGTGTTATGTAACCTCAGTCTATCATGGAATGACCTCGTGCTCTTACTACTTTGAATTATGTCACACCTCAGCTCTGAATAAGGATGCAGAATTGTTGTGGTGATAGATAAGACTTCTTAAAATGAAGGATCAGATTATTCCTCACATAAAACTTCAGATTTTATCTACAGTTCACTTTGAAGGAGCAGGGTTTTGCTCTAATTAGCATAAAGTCGTGAAAAGGCAACACATAGAGCAAATAGTTGGCAGTGTAAGTAAAGCAAGGAATATCATGTATACTGTGTGCTGGAAGCCCTGCAGAGGTCATAAGCATATCCAAAGAAAGGTGTCAAGAATGAAACGGCAGCAGCCAGCAGTGGCTCAAGGCCGGGGCTGAGACTGAGGCTGCAAGTGTTCACATCAGCCAGAGGGATGGAAACTACTCTGCCTGCCCAGCTCCCCTTGCCTTTCCCAGGAACTGCAAATGCAGGAGACAGCATTACAGCTGTTTGTCTGTCCCTGCCCTGGAAAAACAGAGATCAGGAATGAGAGGGGGAAAAGAAAGTGGAGGGAAGGAGAAAGGAGCTGTATGAAGACAAGTGGACTGGAGAGAATCGCAAAGTCTGAGAAAAGGTGATTTAGAGTCACAGATGTTGCTGAAGAACACTGCTCACGACATGGTATCATTATTAGTGAATCAATAATTCACTTTTCCCTATTGTCAGACTTGCAGTGTAGCCTGAGAAATAATGTAGACCTCTTGATGTAACAACAGATGCAGCTGACCTCTGGGTCTTCTTAATGTACAGCTGGAATATTTTCATAAATAAAAAATAGTTTACAGGTTAATATCCTAACACCAAAAAAGTTCAAACAGATGATGTGTTTTCCTTGATTATTTTTAAAAGATTTTCTTGGAAACTTTTTTTTATTTAATCAGTGCACTGGTGCTAAAATTGCAATCAATTACACTAGTTGTGAAAAATAACCAAACAAGCAAGACTTCATCTGATGTCCTTCACTTATCACAGAAATCTCCTTGTATAAAGGCAACACAATTTTCCTATGTATTTTGGTCTCAAGGAATTTTCTTTTGAGAAAAGAAAAAATATATTTCTCCTTAGTCTCAATTTAGAGTGATGGTTGCTTTCACCAGTACCGTTTACTAAATTACATTTTTGATTTCTAACATTTTAATTTCTCTAGAAAGTCAATCTAAGAGTATTAATAATAACCCCCCCTGTCCTGAATGTTTTCAAGGTTTAAAATAAGTAGAAGTGTTCCAAATGAATCCTTGCTGTAGTGTAGTTTGGGCTGCTTTTCAGTTTATGGTTTAAGGACAAGTAAAACACTTGTAAATACTACTAAATACTCAGTAGTAAATTCAAACACATGCAAAACCCCATATGCCACATAAAATTACAGCATCCCACAGTCACAAAGTATGTCTGTATGCAACACCTTTATTTGAAAACCCTCATGTTGTCTGAAAGTTGCAATAAACTGCATCAAGGAACTCTCCAAATGCACCCATGTAACCCCTCTTCAAAGGCTCATTCACTTCCATTGAAAATGATCTAAATCAACCATGCTTTTCAGTAGATGTCTGAAGCTGAAAGAATTTAATATTTTAAAACAAAATCTCATATTTTGATACTTTTTTAATGTGTAATTTAAAAAATCCAACATTATATTAGAGTGTGACTAAAACCACTTTCTATAATGAAACTGCAGTAAACAGCTGCTTCCTTTTTATAAAGTCTCATGTGCAAACATTCCTATTTTAGTATTTTCCCAAACCCATCTTCTTCTCACTGCTTTCTATCAAATTAGATAACCTTTACTTACTTTTAATGCAGGGAGATTCTGGTGGACCTCTGGCCTGTGAGGAAAATGACATCTCTTACCTCTATGGAATTATCAGCTGGGGAGATGGCTGTGGCAGAGTCAACAAACCTGGAGTATATACACGAGTGACAAACTATGTGAACTGGATTAATGAGAAAATAGCCACCCGAAAAACTAGCTGAACAGTTAAATATGCTAACATTTGAAGCAGGGTTCAGGAGTCTTTTGGTTTTATTAAAGTGGCATAAATATTTTATTATAAGCTGGTATGAAAACTGTCATGGTAATTCTCAGCAGTTCCAAGCCAGACCACCAAAAGCAGGCCTGCTCCATCTGATGTCAGCAGCCTTGATCTATCATTCTAGGGCTATGGATTGCTCAACGTACCTGACTGTCTTTATTTATCTTAATAAAAAAACCCAAACATGTCAAGACAGTGTACAAAAATCTACAACTCTCTGTCTGGTTGGTGGATTACATAAAAAGTGATTTGATGTATTTTGTGGTTTCAGGTGGAGCTGTCATCCCCCAAACTAACCTGTAACAACACTGTCCTTGTGTTCTCAGTTGAAATAAAAAAATAAAGAGGAGGACCAAAAATGAAATTCCCTCTCCCCAAGAAATTATCTCTTGAAACTCAGGTCAAGAAACACCAAGAGAACAATGTAGGTAAAGCTGCTCCTCAGCTAACTGCAACAAACCAGTTCTGGGGAAAGAAACCAGAGGGTTTAGGTTTTGTTTCAACCAAACATAAGCATATTTTTATATAAACATATTTCTGCGTTCCACTGACGTAAAATCGGGAACATGCCTCAGAGGTCTGCTGAATCTGGTGTGCAATTTTCCAGCAAGGTTAATGCAACACCTCCTGTGAGCTCAAAGTTTTTCCCTGAAAAATGCTGGAAGTTGGAGCAGCTGATTTAGGTTGATGCAGCCAGGACCTTTTGCAGATTGTGATCTGCTCCTTGCCCTGAGGATAGCAATGGAAATACTTCACCTTGACGATAAATCCCTGAACGTTTCTTTAATTTGACAGTGTTTTGAAGATGTCTTAGATTTTGTACTAACAAGTTGTTCAACTATTTAGTTAATTCAGAAGGTGGTTTCTTGTAACAGATTTTTCAACTGGATGGCTGGGGAGTAGCTTGACATTTTCCTTGGGGATTTGGTGATATCATAAACCACAGGCTTTACTGTCATGGTCTATGGAATTGTTATGGGAACAATCAAAGAAATTATTACAATATATAGCTGTTTAGAGGCTGTGGACTCAGATGGATTAGCAAAACCAGGCAGAAAATGATTCAACAGAAAAAAAGGTCTGACAAAGAATGGAAAATTCTTTTATTTTTCCTATTACAGGGAATGTTTAGCCATCTCAGGTATGTACATTTGAAATGTGATGTGAAATGTTTTTCTTCCCTGGCAGTGAACATTTATGAACTCTTTTAAGTGTTTCAAGCAAAGCTTGAAAATAAAATAAATATAAAATAAAAATAAAAACAAAATTTTAAAGTGGTACCTAGATATTCAGATGTGTGTTTTGTTTTACTGGCAGTGTCCTCACAGGTTCCTTAGTAGTGGTGAATGTTATCTGCAATTAAAAGAGACTTTTTAAGGAAAAATAACCAAAACCTGAATCTGTGTAAGTAAAAATATACAACAATGCTAATCTAGACAAATGATGTAAACTGTTTAATAAAACATTTACTCTCTGTTTCTTGGACTTAGTCTGTTATGTATAAAGGAACAGTAAAATCTTTGAATCCCTCTGTAGGTTGTTCTACAGGTTGAGAGCTGCTAGGAAGATGAAATAACAGTTTGTGCTGGAAGGCATCTGAAAATCTCTGTATAAGGGTCGATTTCAGGTGCTGGTGCTCCCAGTTTAATGAGAGTGTCACACACATTTCCAATGGACAGATGTAAGCACCTGGATATGGTTTTCAGCTATGCATACTGCGAGTCCCAAGATCAAAGCCTCTAGTTTGTTTTTCTGAGGCACTAAACACTAGCTTGAAAATCTGATATCCACCTCTGGTATCTTGATTTCAAAACAAGCTGAAGACTCTTGTTGTCTGCCTCCCTGGCCATCAGTATGAGTCTGGCTTGCTTAATGCCCTGAAATGAATGTGACCAAGTAACAAGACTAACTGTACCTGCTGCTGAAAGACAAGTACTGCATCAGCAGGAAGGAACTACTTGCTCTTCTTTGGTGGGGATTCATCAGGAACAGGCTTCCACTCAAAGATGAAGCCATTCTGAATGTCTGTATCTGTTCCGTGACCTCAGTTTCACTTTGAAATTAATATCCATCCACACTGTGCACACTTTTGATCTTGCAGTTTTGTGTTGTATATATTCTCTTGGTCTTCTGTTGCGGTAAAGAAAGTGGTAGTTTGATAGGAAAGGTGTTAGATTGGTGTTTCTGACAATTTGTGTAGGGCTTTTTAGCTGTCCTTTTTTCAAAATCTATGCTGCTTGTCCCAGTACACAGCAACACCAGTACAAACAATAACACACTTTTAAAGAATATATTGAATGGTCTGTTTTCTGCTCTCAAAGGTCTAAATGAAAAATCTCCAGCTGATACTAATTTGAATACTTTGAACACATTAAAATTAATCTGTGGCTTTCAAAGCAACCTGTTTGTCCACTGTTCCTGCATTGACTCAGTGGAACTAAATGAAAATCATTTGAGCATCAGCTGTGTGGTGACTAGCACTGTATTACAAATGGAGAGGAGGGGTGGCAAGGAGATGTCCAGGTTATGTGTGCTGTCCTGACCTCTCACACCTCTGACATCAGTCACATTCCTATGGGGCACTACAGCATCTGCCTCCTGCCTATCCGTTGAGCACTACACCATGGAAACTAATTCTTCATATTTTTTACCCCCTTTAAGTGATTATTGCTTTGGTGAAAACCCAACTCAAATGTACTAGTGAAATTTTATCTGATATTTTTCCTAACTCTATATTGAAATTGAATTAGAATGCAAAGCCAGTTGAACAAGCACTTTCCTAATTCATTAAGAAACACACTTGATTTTATTAAATTGTATGTTATTCCGTGCAAACTGACCAATTCAAAGGGAAGAAATAAATGCAAACATCTAAAAACCCCCCTCCTATTATGCTATTGAAAGAAAAATGTGCTGTAGTGCTGTTTAAAAAAGCTGAAGAAATAATTACCATCAAATAAGATGCAGCAGGAGTATTTTTGGAATAATGGACTCTAATTAGTTCATTGCTCGTGGAAATAAATCTGAGGACATCATTAACAGATCTTATTCTATTAATTGTAGCTGCTCTGGCTTTGGTGTAAGCGGGTTGTTATCTCGTGACAGTTGCATTGCAAAGAGGGAAAAAAAAAGGCGAGAAGAGTATTTTTATCTGGGGTAGTTGGCAGTGTCTTCTGGGAGCCAAGGAGAGCTGTAATTATACTTTTGAAAAGTGAAAATTGGGCATTATAAGGAGGTGCGGGAAGGGGGTGTTTTGGCCGGGCAGGGGCGGGCCCCGCTCCGAAGGCAATCCGGTCCGGGCTTTGCGGCCGCCCGGGCAGCCCTGGGGTCAGCGGCAAGGCCCGGAGTGGCCGCGGTCGGCCGCAAAGCGCGGAGCTGGATCGCGGCAGGGGTCGCGCCCGGAGCGGATCGGCCGAGGCGGTGCGTGCGGGGCTGCGGCGCTCCGGGCGCCCCGGCCCTCCCCTCGCGCTATGAAACCCTGCAGAAGAAAAACAATAAAAAAAGAAATTAAATGACCCCCCCAACCCAGAAGTTAAGCACGTGAACAAAGAATTACCGGGACGGAGCGCGGACCCCCTGTCCCCGGCGGCAGTCGGGGGCCGGGCAGTGCCGCGCTGGCTGCCCGCCCGCCCGCGCGGGGCCCTAATAAAGCTATTTTGGAAGTGACCCCTCGGGCGGCCGGAGCGCGGGGCGGGCGCAGCGAGCCGGCGCAGCTGTCCGGAATCATGACTGAAGATGACGGATTCCGTGGTGGTGGAGGGTCACGTCAAGTTGAGAGACGGAAAAAAGGTGCCCGCTCCCGGCGCCCCTTCGGCCCGCGGGGGTCCCCGACCGCCGCCCCCTTGCCCGGAGGGGAGAGAGCCCGCTCTCCCCTGCCCGGCCCCGGCTAACCCTGTCCCTTTGCCTCTCGTTGCAGTGGAAGAGCAGGTGGCTGGTGCTGCGCAAGCCCTCCCCGGTGGCAGGTAAGAGGGGCCCGGCGGTGGGGACAGGGCTCGAGGCCCGGAGCTTGCCCCGCTGAGCGCTCGGCGGAGCCGTGCCGGAGCTGCGCTGCCCGGGAGCCCCGTGCGGCCTCGGGAGAGCTCCTGCGCTCACTGAAAACAACGGGAAAAGTGACTTTCCAAGGCACAGCCATTGCGTTTGGTGCCCGTTCAAAATGCACTTTTTTAAAAAAATGTTTTTCTGGGGGGGAACTTATTACTTCAGGGTGATTGCTGGCTGTAAAAAAAAAAAAAAAAAGCTGGCATTGTAAGCTCGGTAGTTATTTTTGATCAGTGTTTTGACAGAAAATATCACTTCAATTTAAAAATAAAATGACATTTTGAATTAAGGAAGAAAAAAAAAAGATCTTTTCCATGCTTCTGAAGGGGAAATTGAAAATGTTACACAGAGCTAATATTTTACTGCTGCAGAGAGAAAAGTAGGCTTCACGTTTCCCCATCTATTCCCAAAAGGGAAAACATTTGGGCCCAAAAGTGTATCTTTCCAGGGCTAAATGTTGCCTACACTTAGAAAACGTGAATCCACATTGCTGCAGAATGGATTATGGCAGCTTTTCTAGGCTCTTGCTAGAAAGACTGAAGGCCTCCTAGTAATTCACCTGAGTTGTTACAGTAATTTTTTAGTGTCTTAAATACCTGTATCTTATCTGAATCTGTGAAACCTTCCCGTGTGAAAGGGCATCTGTTGGTCCTAGAGCTGGTATCCAGACCCGTGAATATGGGCTCAGGTTTCTTACGTGAGTGACCCAGGTTTGAAGAAGTAGATGAGGGAGCCTGACTGATAATGTAGCTTATTCCTCAAAAATACTATTTTTATTCTGGCTAAATTAGCCAGGTTTACTAAAAAAGCCCCTGGTGATTTGCTTTTCTTGGTATGCAAACCATAGTTGTTCTTTCTTCAGACATACAACTGTGTTGCAGAATGTTTAAATACTGTGGTTGCAGCTGTTTTTGCTAACAGGTGCACAAAGACAATTGAGGATCCATGCAAAGCTCTGCATTAGTTAGCAGACAGTTCAGTCTTTCAGTCATTTTTCATCTGTGTGGAGATTTGGCTGTCCCTTGCCCAGCTGAGAGCTGCAGGGCACCTCACAGGGGCTGGGAGCACCACCCCCCAGTATTTATAAAATGGTGCATGGAGGTCTTTCTGTTTTGTGTTTTGTAGCTCATCTTAAGCTGTGGATGTTGCAGCTTTGGTATTGACCATTAATTTCATCCACAACTGAGTGCTGTGTGATAGGAATGGAATGTCGGGGAAAGAGGTCTGCTTTTGTTGTAAATGCAAAAGGTGGGAGAGGTTGCTCCCCTTTTCGTGTCCTTTGAGTTTGCTTGTGAAATACTTGCTTTTGCCATGGGACTGTGGCACTTGAATTGCATTCTTCCACTGCATAGTTACTGTGTTATAAACACTTCTGGGAAGGGGTTAAAAAGAACCGGTGAGACAAGCAAACACTGGAAAAAAAATAAATAAAAGAAGGTGTGGCAGATAATGATTTTTAGCAATGACTGCTGTGTAGCATTTAACTGGGAAACCTGAGCCCACAGTAACAATATCGCAGCACAGTCTGCTCGCCATTTAGTGGCTGGGTAATCTGTGAGCTACTGTAAGAATTTCATTTGTGGTTCAGTATGTTCTAATGAAAATACAGACAACAATAGCCTCTCAGTCTTTAGGGTCTGTAATGTGAACAGCTATCCTAGCATAGCTCCTAATGCTCAGAATTAATGAGTCAGTCCCTGCCAGACTCAGGAGAGGGTCTGAGATACCACTGGACTTTGAGTAAAATAGGGAAGATTTATTACTGGCTTCCTTATTTCTGAGCCTGCAGATTGCCCTTAAAACACCTCTTCAGTGTCTGCTTCCTGAAAACAAGGACTCTGAACTACCTGGGGGTGGGCTGGGAAAAGAAATAGGTGTTTTACATTGACTTGATCAACCTGATCCTTCAATTGTCTAAAGCACCTTTGTATTGCAGCAGAGCGATGAGAAATTTGTTATGGTCTGTGCTCTGCCTCATCATTTCTGACAGTTTTGCTTCTTTTAGACTGTTTGCTCATGCTGGTGTACAAGGATAAATCTGAGCGAGCAAAAGGGTATAAGGAGAGGAGCAGCATGACCTTAGAAGACATCTGTGGCTTGGATCCTGGGCTCTCCTATGAGGGCTTGAATCACACCCTCGCAATCATCTGTCTCTCTCAAGTTGTGATGCTGGGATTTGAGAACAAGGAAACAATGTACGCGTGGGATGTACGAATACGCTACAGTTTGGGGGAAGGTAACCTTTGTCTTCTCACACTATTTTTTTTCCCCCCCACAGGGTAAAAATCCAAAGAAAAGTGAAGCTAAAATCAAGTAAAAAAGTACAGTTCACAGGACAAGATAGTTACTCATTTGAGAGTGGAGAAACTGTTCTACCCCCTAGATGTTAAAGCAGGTATCCCTTATGATAGTTTTTGACTACAGTACCACCCAGTACTGATGGATAAAAATGATAGCTCTTAACTTGGGATTTTGATTTGACACTGACAGTGTGTAGCTTTGAAACAAAGTAATCAAACTTCTGTTCCTACAATTGACTGACTCAGGGATTCTGGCAACAGGACTCAGAGGGAGCCTGAATTAAGGGATGTAGAGTCCTGAGTAGAACTTTGCCAGTTCATGCCCAGTTTGCTGAGGTGCCTGCTGGGTGTTGCATTAAAAATGCTTATTGCTGCTAGTGTTCCATTTAGAAAGAGACTTCTTGCAATAAGGAGTGTCATCAGACATATTCTTTCCATCTTCATCTTTCTCCATCATTCCATTTTACTTTCTGGTTAGCAGCTCTGTAGTGTACCTTGGTGAACAAAGAGTGATAATGTTGGTAATCCATAGTATCTATCTTATGTTTGTTTAGTCATAACTAGGGAAGGAGGGTAGGTGTGTGGGAGACACACATTAGCAATCTTTTTCATTTGTTGCATATGCTCTGCCATCTGTTTGTGGGCTCATTCCTTTGCAGTACATATGTAGAAAGATGGCCTGGGAATTTTACAGTAAAAATATATAGAACAATCAGAAGTAAGATGTATGGATGTCTCTCTCAGGGCTATCAAATATGAAGCCTTGCATATCAGGAAAGGTTAGAGGGGGTTCCTAAACAGTACAAGTACGAGTAGCTGGAGTAGTTGGTGCACTTTGATGATACAGCTCTACAGCCTTCTGGTGCTTTTTTTTTTTTTTTAAATAGGTTTGGGATCTATATATAGCATAGACTTGTCCTAAAAGCTGAAAAAGTATTTGAATATGACAGAGTAGGTCTTTTTTTTTGTGATCTTGCAGTGATGCAGTGCTGGAGTAATCTTAGTCTGGGTGTGAGGGTTATGGTTGTGATTGGAGGACATGCAAAAGTAGGGAAGAGTTTTTTTCAAGGAAAGATGTGAATGAGGTAGGAGTAGAGCCTACTGGGTTATGATGTGTGCAGCCATGGAGTAAAGGTGAAGTGGGAGAGGTTGTGTGTGGAGGTGAAGAAATGCAGAAGAAAACAAATATAATTGGTTGAACTGACAATAATTTGTTTAAAGTTAATTGCAGAAAAGCTTAGGGGAAGGAGAATAAACTAAAGCATAAATTTTTTTTTCAGAGTTTTATCTTACAGTACATGTTCAGTGGGGAGAATGAAGCCAAAGTGAGTCTAGTTTGAGTGGACAGAAACAGAAAAGAGAGAAGACGTAGATGAAGAGAGGATGGTGACTGCTGGTTTTTTTTTTAAGTGTAGTAAGGGTGCCTTTGTGTGCCTTGAAAGTAAGGTGGCTGGATGATAAAAATAGGCTAGGGAGAGATGACCTCAGAGTCTGGGAAGCAAAAAAAAAAAAAAACGTGAAAGGAGTTGACACTGTTCTTGAATGAAGATCACAGAGTAGAAGCATTCACACTGGAGTTCCCAGTGTTTTCTCTCAGTTTTTAGGAGATGAGGTGGATGTAATTGCTGGAATGTGCTTGGGCAAGCAAGAGAAGAGAAGTTAGCATACTGCAGCTCAGTGCATAGCTGTGAAAAGGAAAAGATGGGCTGAAGAAATGATGAATTTAAGTAGTACCTTTTGTTTAGGGATATAGTCAGCTCTGTCTTCACAAAATTTTTTTTTATAGATTAGGAGAGGTCAATGGCTGGGGAGAATTTTGAAAAAAACTCCAATTTACCAAAAAATCAATAGAAGGAAAAACTTCATGTTCAAATATGCTTTTTCCTCTACTTTGGCTTTGTTCACGTTCGGGTATGCTGTTTTTTGACAGTGGTCTAGGATTTGAGCTGGACCTCTTTGTTTTCAGCAGCTGTTGTAGCTTGCAACTGATCATGTGAAGAGTGGGCTCCATTCCTCATTTATGAAGCAGAAAGAATCCTGATGCTGCCTCTCCCATGGTTTAATTGCCAGCAAAATACTGGGCAGAGTTAGCTGAGCAGAGGAGTCCAAAGGACATTAAGGATTCATTTCTGAGCGTTACTGATCACAGTGGTTTTGCTGTCTTTTTCAAAGCTTGTGTTTAAGCAGGTTGCGTAACAACTGCGTGCCCAAAAGGGGACATGGTGTGACTATTGATTTGCTCCCTAGCAGTGCTACTGGCAGAGCTGTAAGTAGAGCTGTGGTTAGTTAGATCTATCTCTGTCTCCTTGCACATTTCACTCGAATGACTTTGTGGCTAATTCTGCTGGAGCCTTGGGGAACTTAGCAAATGCATGTCATAGATGAGGAGTTGCCTTACAGCTCGGATTGTGACTAAGAATATAGCAAGTAGCTAGATGAGAAGCAAGACTCAGACCTAGGTGAAATTTGTGATGCTTGAAGAAGCGTGGGTAAGAAACAGGGAAGAGTGGATGTAGGAACTGAGAGTACCTGGAAGTTACCCTGTAGATTTCATAGGCAGGAAACTCTTTGTGTGGTATTTGATACATAACTAAAAGCCAAATCTATGTGCTTCTTGATAAACACCACCAAAAACCTCCTCCTGGAAATATAATAGTGTTGATGCTTCTCTCTACCAAGACAAATGTTGTTTTTTTTTTTTTTTTTTTTTTTTTTTGTGTCTGTTCACAATATGGAAGAAACTAGGCCAGTAGTGGAGGTCAAAACAATTGTTTGAGAATTATATGCTTGCTCACTTAAATTGCTCCCTTTGAAACACTGAGATATGAGCCCTTGAAGTGATCCCAATAACTTATTATTCAGAATGCAATAGCCCTGGAAGAGAAAATGGGAGACCAAGCTAGAACAATTGCTACTTTAGGTAAGGATACTGCACTATAGGCAATACTGGAGTTGGGATTTGAACCTGGATTTTATAAACTTGAATGAGATAGGTGTTCCTTTTTCTTTCTCCACTGTTATAAAATTCAGGATGTGAAATATGAAAAGTGTTTATTACCTATAAATCATTTAGTTTCCTAGTAATTTTAAATGTCTGGGCATCTACCATCACCGACTCCTGAAAAAAATTGCAAAGGTCAAAAAATGTAATTTTCCTTGTGTTACTGCTAGGGGGGAAATAAAGCAGTTTATTAAAGGTTGCACATGAGTCAGTGATAGAGGCCTGGTTAGAACTTGCTTAATTCTTTGATCCTTGGATTTTGAGTTCCTTGAGCACCATGTTATTTGTGTGCATGGATGTAGGAAAGAAGAGACACAGGTTAGAGGAGCAGACAGAAAGCCACCCATGTAGTGATGCAAGGATGGCAGAGGTAAGTGAAGTCTGGGCTGGATAACTGACTAATCTGAGATAGGAGAAACTAATGTAGCATTGCAACTTTAATAATTTGTAGCATCGAGCCAAGATATGGTGGATTTTTTCCAATCCTAAACTGGCATAATAGGGAGTAATGGTCTTATAGATGTGGATGCCTGGCCTCTGTGTAGATCTTTATGGCAGCCTCTCATGGTGTGGGCAGGGCTTGGTCCAAGTACCATGGCTGAACAGAATGACTTACGTAACACTTGTATATTCCCTAGTAATTTTTTTTCCCTTATTTGAAAGTTCATAGATTTCAAGTCTTTGTAGCCCCTGGCACCAAACTAGAGAGTGGGCCTGCTACCCTGCATTTCTGCAATGACATCCTTGTCCTTGTGAAAGACATTCCTCCCAGTGTCATGGGGCAGTGGAAGCTCTTAGATCTGCGTCGGTACGGAGCTGTCCCGAACGGATTCATCTTTGAAGGGGGTACCAGGTGCGGCTTCTGTAAGTACAAATAGAACCTGTCTTCTAAATGTTGCTTGATGCCTCTTGCAGAAGTGTAAATGCACTCTCGTTCCAAGTGGAGACTGCAGAACCAGCTGTGCTACTTTGTCATACAGGCAGCCTCTTATCAGAGAGGCTGTTCTGAGCAGATTTCTGCAGGCTTCAACCCTCGTGTTCAGTAGAAATGTGACTGTGGAGTCCTGGCTGAAAATTGCCCCGTGGCTCTCCAGAAGATGCTTAGTGAGAAGTTGCTATTGAGCACAGAGCAAAAATAAGGTAATGAAAGTTTATGGCTTGTGTCATGCAAGAGGTAAGTTAAAATGGTTTAATGTTCAGATTATTAAATTATGATTAATTATATTGTTTGCAGACGGGAAAGTGATATGGAGCTTTGAGGTTACAGGCAGCATCAACGTAGTTGTTGTGTAAATGCTAATTTCTAAATCCCATAGAGAACTTTTTCCTCCTAAAATTTAGAAATAACTCTCTGGTCCCTTCCCTATTAGTAGCTTTGTAACTTTATGGGGCAGGGCCATGTCATTTATGTGGTCAAAATGAAAGCAAGCAAGCTAAAGCTAATTTCTATATCCTAGTGGCTAAGATACACCTTTAGATGGAGAGAAATCTCTTGTTCCAATGTCCAATTTAATACTTCTCAAATTCTTCCTTCAGATAAAATGTAGAGTTTGTATGCAAGACCTGAAAAGGAAAGTTAATTAATGCACAGGTATAATAACAAATGTCATTAAGTTTATATTAATAAGGTTTTAATTTCATAAGCAGAGTTCGAAGCCATGCTGAATTGATGATCTGTGGGTATAAGTGGGTATGCAGATTGTGAGTTTGGACATGAAGTTTTTTGACTTGCATACTTCAATTGACTGAAAAATTAGAAGATTTCAGAGTTAAACCAAATCCCAATATAGTCTTCCTGGGACTTGCATACTGTTGCTCTGCATGTTAATTCTGGTTGCCGTACTCCTATGGAGAGGGAAACCCAAGTTCCTGACCTCTTTCTGACCTGACAGGAGGGTGTGGCCAGGTGGGGATTGGTCTCTCCTCCCAGGCATCAAGGGACAGGAGGAGAGGAAATGGCCTCGAGGAATTTCTGCATGGAAAGGGTTGCCAAGCATTGAAATGGGCTGCCCAGAGAGGTGGCGAAGTCAGCATCCCTGGAGGTGTTTAAGAGAGGACTGGATATGGCATTTAGTTGACATGGTGATGTCCAGTCAAAGGTTGGACTTGATTGTGTCAGGGGTCTTTTCCAGCCTAATTGATTCTGTGAAATGAGGAACTGTAGGTGATGGAACCTGAATTATCTGTGATGGTTTTCCATTTTTTTTTTTTTTTTTTTCCTCCCTTAACCTTACACTAGTTTCTGGTAAGAAATGGGAAGTCATCAGTGGCTCTCCTGTGTACCTGCTTTTAAAAATAGATATCTATTTTTTTAAGGTTACAAGTGAACAGAATTAGAAAAGTGCTTTGGAAAGGGTTCTGCTGCCTTGTGGATCATCCTTAAGAAATATGTGTGTTGATAGCTGAGACCCTTCAGTTGCCACAAAAGGGTATTTTTGCCTTTCCCCTGCATGTGTGCATTGAAAGAGAACAGCATAGTCAGTTTGGTACAAAATAGCCTGCTACAATTGGAAACTCTTTACAAGTTCAAGCTTATCTTGTTAAAGGAGTTATTGCCCTTAACTAAGTAGTCAAACATATCTGCAGGCATAACAACATTTAAATATGCGTTTAGTCTAAACACTTGGTTTAATATTGACATGATAAGAAAATGCTTTTTGAAAATAGAACCTAAAGAAAAATATAACTCTGGTTATTCTTGACAGAAGTGTCTTGGTAAAGAGAAAGACCATCTTTCTTCAGGTATCTGACTCTTTTACCTCAGTCCTCTGGAATTCTTGAGGCAAACAAGTAGTGTTCAGGAAAAAAATTGGTATGTTATTACAGAAGTTGTTTTAATTCCTAAACAAAGCTGTCTCCATTACCCTGTCACGTAAGTGTAATATAATGCAAACTCTATTATTAATGTTACTTTCCTACAGGTTAAACCATATCTTTGCTGGCATTCACCCTGTGGAGCTCTGAGTGCAGAGGATTAGTAAATTTAAAGTTTAAATATCACTGTAATAAATACCTAATTAAAAAGAACCAATAGTCTTGCAGTTCAATTGCTTCTCCTCTCCATGATAAAACACAGGAAGCCCCAGAGATTTTTTGGGTATGTCTGTGGTAGAACTGAAATCTAAAAGGAAATGAATTTGTTTCAGCTTTCTGTTTCTTGCTTCCTAACAAAAGTTTTCATAAATATGAAATACTTTATTATTTTTACAGTTTTAGTTCAACTCCAAAGGCTTTGGTACTCAATTCAGGTAGAGGGAAACTACCTGAGATAATGCTGAGATTTCAAACATCAAATCTAGGTCCATTTTCAAGATGTTTACACAAGTTTATTCATAAATAGGAAGGAGACCATTTGCATTCCGAACTCCTCTTGCTCTTAACATCGCAATTGTGCTGCTAGAGATTGAAAAAAAAAAACAATTCAGCTTCTGAAAGCTGAAAATAAAGTTTTTTCTGGGCCAAAGTTTTGTTCTCTCTATAGCTGAAGCTTAGTCACACCATTTGCAAGAAAGCAGACATCTTGGCCTAGCAGTCAATTGAGAGCTGTACAGAGGAACAGGCTGAAAAAAAGGAGCCTCTCACTTTCCCAAGTTCCCAGCTCAACTAGTGTGCACCAATTAAAATGACCAGTTGTCAGGAGAATTTTCACTTGGAGGTCAGTGTGAACAAATTCAAGTAGGGTAATCAGAGGGCATGTTAACACCTTGAGAATTCAGGCTCTCCAATGTTCAAGTGCTTCAGGATTAGCTTCCGGAGCCTGGTTTAAAGCTGCCTCATATTTTCTGACAGCATCTCCTTGAAGAAAGGAACTTGTAGGATTCTTGGTGCCCTTTGAAAGAACAAATGCTAATTGCAGGATAAGCAGAAGTATTTCTGTGATTGTTTTGGTGTTTTGATAAAATTTGGTACTTCTTTCCTTCTTTCCTTTCTTGTTTCCACTTCTGTTTTTATTTTAAATTTAGATGTAGTAGGGATGGTTAAACTGGGGCAAGATCTGGAATTTTTTGAAAAATGCTGGGTTGCATAGATTAGAACTTGTTTATATGTAGATACTCTGTGCTGTCTCCTACTTAGGCCTACTGCAGACAACCAACATTGTTATCTCTGTTTCTCTATTTTTAGTAGTCATGCCCATATCTTAGTTGGCAATAATAGGAATACCCTTTGTGATTTTCCCCAGAGGGAAGAGCAGTGCGAGATACCCTCTGAAAGGGGCTGCTCAAGGCCAGGTTGGGATGTCCTGGTTGCATGACATGCTGATTGCCATGGAGTGAGCTGCCATGGTTCCTGCAGCTAAAAGACTTCAGGCTCTAGTACCGTCTGGCACATGTTAAGACTAATAATTAGTGGGAAGGGACTGACTCTTCCTCCCTGCTTTCACATGCACTACAGAAATTGAAGTAATTTTTGGCTATTGTCCACTTTGAAACTCTGTTTGCCCATGGGTTTGCTTTTTTAATATGAGAAGTTAAAATCAACATTGGCAAGATTGAGTAGTATTTGGAAGTTTTATGAAATTGGCAACTTGTCTTGCATGTTTGAGGGACTGTACAATACTTTACTGCTGACTGCCACAGAGGACCAGCTGAGTGTTTCAGTCTTGTGCAAGTGGTTGGAGGTTGCTTTTCACCAAGTGTCTTTCCCCATGGAGAGAGTTGAGTTAGCCCTTCACACAGCTGCATGGTATTACAGTGATGCATACCACATACTGCTTGGCTTCTAAATGCCTATGCACCAAACCTGTTCCAACACATTACTGAGATATGTAATTTCCAGCTATGAATTACTCAGTTTTCTCAAGAAAGCAGAAAAGAAATGTAATTGCTTGCTTTTATGTATGCTTTTAAAACATTACTTAGTTAAGCCCTACCTACTCATTCATCTCACTTGATGTTTTGTCAAGGACCCTCAGACTGCTTCCTTCCCTTGCAATCTAGTTCTACCTACCAAAACAAGAAAGAAAATGTTTCCTGTGAGTCAGTCAGCAATTAAGGTGCTCACATGAATAATAGAATCTACAAAGAAATTACTGTATGTTTATGTTGGATTTGTGTCTACATGCACATGGACATACACTCTTTGCACCAGTTATATAAAGGTCATCAAATTTGGGTTTGGGATTTCCAAATGACTGATAGTTATTTGCAGAAAAAAATCCTTTGAGTTAAGCAGCCAGCTCACATGCACACATCTACTTTCTTTGTATCCATTAAAGTCAAAGGCTTGTAGAGCCTCTTAGGAGTTTAAGTAACTCTTGGCAAAGGTGATAAAAGAACAAAGTGGTCCAGATATACTCTTCATGTACAGAAATATTTGAGGAATCTTTTTTTTTTTGCCCTGAGTGGCAACAGGGAAGTGCAGGATTCTGCTGCATTATCAAGCCACATCATATATCATTGTGCTTGAGACATGGATGTCCTCTGCTATGCCATCTCTATATCCTGCTTGCTTATGTTGCTTGGAATGCAAAGGTCATTTTTCCGTAGACTCCCTCTATTCTGTGTGGGGAGGAGAAGTCAGCTCAGAGAAAAAGCTGAATTTCAAATCATTCCTGAATACCTTGCACTCAGTTTTTTTTTTTTTTATCCTGATAAAATTTTCTCTGACTTTGGCATCTCTTGGGGAGGGGAAATGGGGCAAGACTGCAAGCGAGTCACCACCAGAAACCTTCATACCTGTCAGACTGTGTGATTAAAGTTGTAGTCTCCTGGATGGTCTCTGGTCCTGAAGCCAGGGTGTGTTCATGTTTCTTTGGCTGAAGAATTCTTGATAAGTAAGATCTGAAGAGATACAAATGTGGTGGAATGACTAATCGAGTAATGAAGATGCCTCTAACAATGTTGTCTTGAATAGATTTAAGCAGAACTGGCAGAGACTCAGATGTGATGTAAACTGAGAATGACAAAAGAGTGTGGACCAGAATATGTTTTTTCTAGAGAGGTCAGTTTACAGCTTGCTGGTTATACCTAATTTACTAAAATAGTTATTCTGGCTTGTGGTCCACTCTCTATTATCCCTTTTGTTTGAATCCCACAGCCCTTTGTCAAGCTGTCAAAAGTATATCCATTGCTTAGGTGATATGTGAGTATCCTGTTGGATACGACAGGGAATGTGTTTGGAAGGTGATGGGGATGCAGTCATTCTGGTCAAGACTAGCTCTGCTGCTTTGAGTAAAATGGGATAAAATATAAATGCAACTTAGAATTGGCTAGAGATATGCAGAAGTCAGACATATGCCCAGATTAGGGGCCTGAGTCGCAATGAAAGTAATGTGCAAAACCCTTCTACAGGTCTAAGATTTGGTATTGGAGTTTTCCAGTATGGTCTTCTTTGGTGAAGTGGCAGCACTTCTTCAAGGTCTATATACTAATTTAATTTCCTTTTTATTTCTGGGTCTGAAGTATTATTTCCCTGAAATTACTGGTTACTGGGGTGGGTTTTGCCTGATGTTTTGAGACAATAATTTTTTTTTTTCCTGATGAGATTTATATTTGGACTAACAATTTATAAAATGTTCTGTGGAGCCCTTCTAGTCTTTCGTGTTGTTCATGTAGCCATGTATCATGGAGCTCATAACTTGTTTGTTTATTTAGTGATTCTCATTCTAATTTTGCTTGGGGCTATTCTTAATGAATGGAAAGCAAATATCAGAACAGAGCAAAGGGTAAAGATCTGATGACAACCTGTGGAGTTGTGTTACATTCTGTTAATAATAGACACATAGGACTTAGTCGAGGAAAATTTATACCATAATCCAGCAATATAGCCAAATTCTAATTTGTTGGTATATAAAAAGCTCCTCTTGCTTAAAACTGGTTAAAAGTAGAATTAGCTTGGTTCATTCTTTTGAAGACGCTTTAAGTATCCCTGACAGTTCCCGCCTAGTTAAGTTTGATCTACAAAATTTTAAGGGTAAATAAAAATAAAAGAACTGGACAGCTATTAAGAATAATGTGTCTGTTTTGGCATTCAGGAGGGATTGGAACTTGAAGGTCTTTAAGACCCCTTCCAAACCAAGCCATTCTATGATTCTAGGACATTATTGTAAGGGCTGGAATGTCATAAAATGAACATAAATTATTAGACAGCTATTGAATTTATATGTATGTTTATGTTATAGTGTGCGTGTGCTGATCTGAATTTTTTATTTCTTTTCCCAGGAGAATATAATGTTGACTTCTTTTCATGACTTGCACTTAAAACTCTTTTGATTGCTCTGTTATAAATAGCTTTAGCTAAATATATTTCTAGTGATTCCAGATGAAAACCACACATATTTATGTTGTGCTTTCTTGCAGGGGCTGGTGTTTTTTTCCTCTCTTGTGCTGAAGGGGAGCAGATCAGCTTCTTGTTCGACTGCATCGTCCGCGGCATCTCCCCGACCAAAGGCCCTTTTGGTTTGCGTCCAGTGCTCCCAGGTTAATATAGGAAGTATAGAATAACCAAGCGAAGTAGGAACTTGTCATGTCTCGCACCCACTGCTGCTGGTGTGAGAACAGCTTGCAGGCACCGAGGGTGTGCAGAGTGCAAGTGATTTTCATTCTGAAATGTCACCGTACAGATTTATAAGCTGGATGTACCCAGTTTCCCCCTGCTGCTCCGGCTCATTCATACTTCTGGTGGTATTGCTATCTCTAGCCCTCTCTTATTTAACAGTACTGAAAGATGGCAATTTGAATTGAAGGGAACCCTAACTTTTAAACTTACACGTTTAACTTGGATCCGTGTCTGCATTGCTGTTTTGTGAGTTTAATGGAAAACTAACTTCTGGAGCATTTTTTGAGTTTATCCAAAACACAATGTTTTAAGTGTTGTCAGCCTTAGAAAACTTTGTGAAGCCTCCACATCACATTTAATCTTTTCAAATTGAACTTTTTCCTGATGTGTGGAGATTAAATTCCTTTTCTTGTGTCATGGTAAATGCTGCATGCACTGCAGTGTTCAAAGAGGAATCTGGATGGCATCATAATAAACGCTATTACCTTTTGATTTCAGGAGATGAATTCAGTATTGAGTCAGAATGACTCTGTCAAACAGGACAAAAGTATAGCAATGAGATTGCAGAAAATTACCTGTGATTTGGTGGTGGAATACTGTGGGAATACTCTGCATGGATGGTGAAGGATGAGCTGGGATTTGTGGAAGTACTTAAGAGTTTCTGTGTAACTGTTAGGCAGTTAATAAGTGTTTGACAGGGTTTTATTGCTGTTTAAGATAATTGCAAGAAGGAAGTGTGATGGAAAAGATTAGATCTGTATGTGAAGCTTGGGAAAATAAATTATGAAAAATTAGTTATTAGTTAAAAATTATTAAATGCAGTAAACACAAGGTTCAGTTCACATTGTCTTTGTCATGGCTGTAAGGCAGAAGTAAATGAAATAATCAAGCAGAATGGTGGACAAAAGTCATTCTTGTGTGATGATACATGTTTACATTCAATTAACTGGAGTGTTAAAAAAAAGAAGCAAACAGAAAAAACCCCAAAACAGAAACAGTGTTGATACTTAAGACTTTGCTGCCACGTTTTTCTGCATATCTAAAACTATATATATACACACACATATATACAACTCCTGAATCTTTCATGTAACAAAAATTTATTTCCAAAAAAACTAAGCCTACAAACAACTATTCTGTTGTCTTTTTTTAAAAATTATTATTTTAAATTTTAATTTTAGATGGCACAGTCTTTGAAGTTTCATTTTTTAGAAGCATGTAGGAGTAAATCTGTGATCACATCTTAGTTATCACTTCTTGTGTTTGTGGGCTGCTGTGCCACATACAGCAATCCTTCCCTCCATCAGGAGCTCTGACCTCACCTAGGTGCAGAGTGGATGTGGGACATCCTGGGGTGTATTTAGTGTTTTTTTAAGAGAAGACATCTTTTCTGAGGTCTTTTCATTTCTCTTCTGTGCTTGATGGACTTGCCATTAAAATCTCATCCACCTGATTTCATCTTGTTTCTCTGGACAGGAGAAGTGTTTTGTAGAGAACTGTGCTCATTTCTCGCAGACTCCTCTGCCTTTATTTATCCAAGCTGCCTTGAGCCCTCTAACCTCCATTCCTGTGTGTTTCACCCTTGTGTCTTCCAGTTTGTTGTCTCTCCCTATGTGCACATTCCTTCATGGAAAAAAAAATATTTTTTATATTCTCCTCCATTTATTATCCCATGCAGAAGCTTTTGCAGATCTGTTTAAGTCACACACACATGTACAGTTCTGGTGATTCATCCATAAACTAATTTTCCTTATCAAGTATGTTGTTACACAGAATGTACTGTATTGCTTGAAAAGGTTAAGTCTGCCAGCTGCAGCACACTGTGTCTGTCACGTGTTGAAATTCACTCAAGTTTTTGAAAGCATCCACTTGTAAACAGATTAATTATCTGTACACTTCAGGTAACTCGATAAAAACTTCCATACTGGGGATTCTACCAAGAAACCTCTTATCTATGTAATTCATGTTTACTGCAGTGCAGGATGCTACACGGCCTCAACTGTACTTTATGTAGGCAATGTTCTGCTTTTGTGCAATTTAAAAGCTTTTAGAGAAACCTTTTCTTCCCAGTTTGCTGCTTAAATTTGGCATCTTGCCTTTGCCCGTACCTTTCCAACTCAAATGTGAAATATGCTTGAAGTGCTGTGGTATTTTCAAGCAAGAAAAACACACAAAGGGCAGATGTACACAAAAGAATGTAATATGGTAAAAGAAGTCACAGTGACAGTGTTGGACACCAATGCCCATAGCACAAATATAATCCATAGATGTTATGCAACGTGTGTGTAGTCTCTCTTTGTAAAAGAGATGAATGAATGACACCAGTTGCTTCATTCCCTTGAAAGATAGCCATATGGTTAAAAGGGGTGCTGAAATATTTGTGTTGTCATGAAATTAATAGGAGATGGTAGAGGATGGTTTGAAGAGGGCTGAAAAATGACCAGTTTTCTTACTTGCCATAGTGATTCTTAAACAAATGTAAACTGCCCAGTATCCAAATGGAATTTGTAAACTGGATGTGCAAGGGGTGTTTGCTCAAGGGCAATATTCGTATCTTCTTTTCAGGATTGTAGTTTTAAAAACTATACCTTATTTCTAAAAGCACAAAGTTCTTATCACATGGATATGTGATTAGTGTACATATTTTATGATGTCATCTATAAAATATGCAATGAAAATCCAGTGCCCTAGAACTCGTAAACTTGACTGACAATTGCAAGGTATCACAATCTGGTCTAATCTCTCAGTGGACCAGCTTTGAGCAGTGGGTCAGACTAGAGAACTCTGAGATCTCCTCCAACCTGAATTATTCTGTGATGTTTTGGAAATAATCACATTACTATTCTCATAATAAAAAATAATTCTGTTATGTGTACATCCAAAATAAAATGGAGAAGGAAAAGAGTATTAGATGTTTTATGGTTTATTGCTTGTCATACTTATTTTGGAAGTTCATTAATCCTTCAGAATTGTACCAAAATAGTCCTACTGATATCTTCATTAGCAGATTGGAGGTTTTGATTTGTTAAGAGCTGCGTGATCAGGTCTCATAAAGACCCTCTGAAGACGTAGAAGATGAAAATGTGAAGGTCATGTAGATATAGGTATCTACATGTTTTTACCGAGTGTAGTATTTTAAATAAAGGACTCAAATGAATAATGTAATGTGTTTGGATGGCTTGTTTTCCCCAGCTACTAGTTGGAAGATAGCTCCTGTGATTGGCTGCTAGCATAGTCTCTTTTTTTTTTTCCCTTGAAAGAGATACTTAGAAAACAGTCCAGGGAATTTTATGTTCTGTCTTGACAGAAGTCTCCATACAGACTTAATAATGAATCACTGATTGCATGTTTGTAATCTGTACTGAGTTTGCATGCTTCTTATTTGAGAAGTGGTTTTTTTTCAGGTGTGTGTTGAGATCCTTTTTTTCACTAGCAAGATTCATATTGAATGGCAGAACTGAACACAGCAAAGGCCCAGCAGCCCATCAGTGATATCTTTGATCAGTGGGCAGAGCAGTACTCTCTATGTCTGATTATGTGGCAGTTTAGTTCTGCAGTCTGGAAAGACCCCAGGTGTAATGTTTATCATCTGGATGCTCTCTTTTAGTTTTGGAAGCTTTTTCGGGTTGCTTTGTGACTGAGTGGAGAGTGTACAGTGCTGCTTGCTGAGGATCCATCTGATGCTCTTTCTTTTTGTTGGAGCTTGATATACCTTTGGCCATTGCAAGACAGCTCTGTGGCTGCCTTCTGCAGTATCTGTACCGAGTGGATCCTCCTCAAACTTTTAGGACATGTTTTCATTCCTCCAGACATCTTACAAGGTGTGGAAATGTTAGCAAGAAGGTGAAGGCCCAGGCCTGATTTACAAATGTGCCTACAGTTACACAGGAAGAAAGAAAAGAGATATTTTCAGCCTAACTTATCTAATTTTGTTTAATGAAGTAGTTAACCAATATTGCATTTTAAAGGTGCATATGATCAATTAGGTAGCTGCCAACTGAGCTGGATACAATACATTTTTTCCTGACAGGTGCTTATTGAGCAACCCTGGAGCTTTGAATTACTGTGACACTTTATTCGTATGTTACCAAAGTATTCAAAATCTCCCACGATGAGCAGCTGATGTGGCTTTAATGAATACCCACCAACGTAATGTAAAAATAAAATCTCCAGCAGAGGCATTTTTAGTCCAGCTAAATTTGATGTAATCCTTCCCCTTTGCCCCAAAGCAGCGTTTTAGAAGATTTCAATGACTGCCTCACATAAAAGACTTTTTTCCTCATAGCAAGTGATCCATTTTTGATTGGAAAGTGATAAAACATTTTATTAATTGAAAGACCCGAGTGAGTCACGTGACAGGATACATTTGTTAAGAGTTTGGGAAATGAAGGTACTGATTGTTCTTGGAGCTGCTCTCGGATGTTGTGTGGGCAGAAGCTGTTGGAACTTCCTTGGACAGCTGTCTCAGTACCAGTCATGCTCCTTCTGTCCCCCTGAGTTACTAATGTGGTAAATTGCCACAAAGTTATTTAGAGGTCGTGTTTTGGGCATGCAAAAGGTTGAGGATGATGCTAACAAATCCAACTTTGTAGAATTATGGCCTAAAAACTTATTAAAAAAGGGTTGTTTCAACAGCACTCATGGGAGGTCATAGATGGTGTACTCCAGTAAGGGCAGGTCCCTGAAAAGTGGCTGCCAATGACTTCAGTCCATAGTCTGATGCTGTAGGAAAACTTCCTGGTTAGAGCTTGGTAGTCTGTAACCAAAAATACTGGTATAAGAATCTGTTACTTCTTGGGAATAGTATTGAGTGTGTTGTCCATAGAAGTCTGGCTTATTAGCAGAGAAGATTAAAGGTGAAACAAAGGCTCAGGTAAGACTGATAAATAATTATTTTTAATATCTACTGAAAACTTGGACTCTGTATATGTCTGTCAGGTTTTGAAGCTGTTTCTCTAGGTATTTCCTAGAACTTGCTGAGGAAGGTTCTTCTGCTCAATCTTCCACAAAACTGAGCAATGAGAGGTTGCAGCACATAACTATGAACCCAAATTTATACACACCTTTTAAACTTATGCAATCTTTAAGCAGAAATTTAACCAAAACATTATCAGTTCTTTTGGACAGACAGTATGCCTAGAGGTTTCATGTTGTTGGGTGAAACCTGGTGTGTTCTGTAGCTGTGCCACTGATAGGGAATTTGGCTTCTGGAAGCAATTGAACATGTGAACATGTATTTAATTATAAGCCAGATTTGCAAGCTCAGTTTTTTGACCAGTTTTTTTTTTTTTTTTAATTGTATCTTTTGTTGTTTGTAAGAAGGATATCAGTTACTTAAAAAAACTAGTTGTTGTGTAGGTACCCTAGTAACATTCTGAAAATCTGCATTTATCAAGTAATCATATTCTGAGGAAAGTAAAGGACCTTTCCTCCTGACAGTTCTTTGGTTTGGGAAAGGTTAGTGTCTCTTTGCATCTTGGTTTGACCAATCTGTTATGAAAACTTTATACTCTTAAATGCTCATAGAACATATTTCCTGAACCTTTTTTGGACATATGACATTTAACTACACAGAGCAGAGTAAATGGATCAGAGGACGTTAACAAATAGACTCAGGCAGTAGCTTGTAACGCTATATGCTGCTGAGCAGATCCTTGCATGGACCTGTCTGGGTTGCACCATAGGTGCTGGTGGCCAAATGTTGTGTCTTCCTTTGGCAGAGGTCCATGTGGAAGCACTGGGTTTCGTCTGAGTAAGCAGTTGCACAGGTTTGAACTCGTCAATGCCTAATACAAGTTGTCTTGCAGTGTAAACGGGAATGGAGACCTAACAAAATGATCCACATCAAGCAGTCCTATTTTCTGTTCTTAAGTGTGAAGTGTGTCAAGCACAGTTTGAGCTGGGAGACACAGAGGTCACAGACCCTGTTTGTAATGGGCATTGTTGCCTTGTCCCTGTTAGAACACCTTTGGTTTCCAGTGTACGTTATAGATGGACTCTTTGTGTCTTGGTTTTTCTGTTCATCTTACCCAGATTGCAGTCTGCCAAAGATGGAAACCTCCTCTGCATGGGAAAGAAAGTTAGAAAGGTCAGCATTGTTGCTTCTGTTCCTACTTAGGGCAGGTCAGAAAGTGAATATGGCTAGGGGGGAGAGATGTGGCAGTTTGTTTCTTGGGATAATTAATAATGTAGGGAGTTCCATGGAGCTTCAGCTGACCTGGCAGTGCTCCTTCCACTGATTATGAGCTTGCTTTGACTGCTGTGTTGACAATATCAAACCCAAGTCTTCTAAAACTAAAAGATCTGGGGTGAAAATAAAACTTTTCTTTCATCTTTACAACTGTTTTTTGTCTTACTAACTCAACCACAGCAATGTGTAGCCTTTTTCATCCTTTTTCCTTATTAAATGACTCAGTGGTTTTGTGGTGTGCTTCTACTACCCAGTTGATCAGATATACAAGAGCAGCAGTTGTGAGGAAGGTAATCTGTTTTCTCTGTCATTAATTACTTTCCCTGTGTATTAATAAGAGCTACTGATGTTTCTGATGATGAACTAGTTAGCATATCCTCTGCAACTGCTGAACATGGCACACTCATCAGGGCTATTTGAAGGGATCCATAAGGTTTCTCTTGGGATAATGGTTATGATTACTTCCAACATCTCGTTTTATTGTTGTGCCTGCTGAGAACAAAATAATTTAGAGGGAACTGGCCTGTTTTACACATAAAACTTCTTCCACATTCTGTTTAACTTTTGGTCTTTCTACTTTTGTTGGAATAAAGTGAACCTTCTTCAGTGAAATAATTTCAGCTGGAATGGCAAACTCACTAAAATGTATGGGGAAAATTCATGACAGTACATTTTAGGAGTGGTTTATATCATTCTAAGTTGTCTTGTATTAAACATGAAGACAGAGAGCCACTAAGTTGCTTATTTTATCTGTGATGTCTGAACTTAATCACCTGAACATCAAACTTTGAAGCAAAGTCTTTGTAAACAGATGATCTGGATCTGTGACTCTGAATTTATGGTGTAGATTTGTAAATTTCTAGGATAAAAAATTTGGTCTTTCTTAATGTTAAAATTCCCAGTGAATCCAGAACACATTTTACATGGGTTGAATTAGTTTTCAAATCCTCTAGACTTGCTGGATGCTAATTATTTCTGTAGCTATTGACTTTGGTGCTATGCTCTTCAGTGTTTAGTTCCTGGTGGTAATTATTACAGACATTGGGTATAATATCTGAAAATCTTTGACACTTGTAATTTTAACTTACTATGTAGCACATGTCAGGATGTGCTTGAAGTCAGATTGTCCCATACATTTTTCTAATCAGCATTTCAGACACAGGAATTTACCATAAGAATGTATTTTTTTCCCTTTTCTTCTTTTTTATTTATTTTCTATGTTTCCTTATTTATTTATTTATTTATTTATTTATTTATTTATTTATTTAATTTTCTGTTTCTTTTTAAAGATCCAAGTGCAAATCCTGCCTATTCAGAAGAAAGATTGGCTCATGAAGCTTTGCAGCTAGAAAAGCGCTTGAGCTTGCTGTCCCATACCAGTCGTCAAGGTAGTGGAGGTAAGAAATACCTTTAATCAAATGAAAATACATTATTTTCCTTCCTGCCCAGGCTTTAAAAGTTATATGGCCTGTGTTATAAGATGTGGAGCTTACAAGGAAAATTATACAGAAATGGTCAAGACGTTCAATTTGTTATGTTGCTTGTGAGGCAGTTCTTTAACAGCATTGTCTGAAGTCCTTTGATGTTGATTGGAAATTTTCAACTCAGCAGATTGAGTTTTGAATCAAACCTACTAACCCAGGGAGACCATTTGGTATGCTGAATCCTACTGAATCTATCTGCATCAACTCTGATACCTGCTTAAATACTTGAGTTAGTCCAGCCTGTGAGATGGACTCACTTGTATGGTTCACACATCAGGCTTACAGCAGATTTTTGCAGTAAAACATAGCACTCCTGTGCTTCCCTCTGCTATCTGTACATGCCTTTTCTGGAGTTGTTAATGTATCAAAGCAGAATTAGTGTCTAGCACTGGATTTGTAAAAGGGCCTGTGCCCTGACCTGCCATTTGAACTGTTTAATAGCCGAAGTTGGATCATCAAAACATCTGCTTTGCTCTTGACTCTAAAGCCTACATGCCTAATAATGTCCCTGTGAGGACCCTCAGGAGCTTAATTATGTGCTTATATGCATGTCCATGGCTGCTTTGGCCTAGACCCTGCTGGGTAATGTGGTTTGTGGCTGAATTCCAGTGAGAGTTCCTGAGGTTTTTCTTAATCAGCATATAACTAGTAGACTTGACTGAATTGGTAGAAAACAAATGACATTTGATAGATAAGCATGCCTTTTTTTTTTTTTTTTATATTTCCTCCCTCTGGTCAGAAATTGTGTCGCAATTTCATGTACAGTTTCTGCCTTTGTTTTCACATTGGTTTTATTAAGAAAAAATAACATTTTTGTGGATTCTGTGTGTGCTACAAGAAGATGTTTTTGTATTTGTTTGGTTTTGTATTTTTTTGTTTGTGTGATGCTTGTGTTTCGTCCTTGTGCCCTTTCATGCCAATGTGTAAATTTTTTTCTTCCATATTCTGTCTCTGATGGCAGTAATTACCCGTTAAAATGCTTTTCCTGCAAGTATCATTGAGGAAAAAAAATCTTGTAACATATGCATGAACGAATCACAGAAAATCTTATATCTAGATATGAAAACATTTTTATAATAGTATTATTCTCATTTTTATTTGTACAGTGATATATGGCTGTATTTTGGTACAGTAACCCAATTAACTGTATGACAGTAAATTATGTTTGAACAGGGGAGAACGTGGTGCATAAACTTAAAAAATTTAGCCTTGAATGCATTACGTTCCACAATGTGGTAGGGTTGTGTCCTGGGTTACCCAAAGGTAACATACCATTGCATTTTGTTTTTCCCATGGGGCTATGAGTTGTTGCAGGAATTCTGGTTTTCTCACGGCAGTTCCACTTGCAAAAAGCAGATGGACTCTCAGGGCCCTTCCTGTTTGTACGTACTTGCCATGCCTCAGTCTCTTGATGGTGTTTGAAACGTAGGTTGATGGGTTTTCTTCTTTCCTAGGAGACGATAGGAGTCTTTCAAGCTCATCTTCGGATACCAGCCACTCGGATGTCAGTGTTGGGAGCAGGCTGACAGTGTGGCCTGAGCAATCTTCAGCCAGCACCTCTCATGAGAGCCATGGACTGGCAGCTGCAAAGGGCATTCACCTGGGAGAAGAAAAGACCCTTCCAGAAGGGGCACGTGGCACCACTAAACCTCCTCCGAAGCCCCTCCGGTCCAGACAGCTGCAGGAAATAGGCCGTCAGAGTTCTTCTGACAGTGGAATAGCTACTGGTAGTCACTCTTCTTACTCTGGGAGCTTCTCTTCCTATGCTGGGAGCTTGGACATTTGCCACGGTGATGAGTTTGGATCACTGCTGAGCTTGCCATTGAACTTTCCTTCAGATCAGAGTCTATGTACTTGTCCTCACGGCGAGTCCCAGAGAGGTGTGGGATCAGAGTATCAGGTTCCCAGCTCTCTCAGACACGTTTATGATATACCCAGGAGTGTGTTACAGGCAGCTTCTAAAGAAGTGCAACTGAAGAGTGCAGATTCCACGCTACCCAAGGACCAGGCCCTGCCAGCTCAAGGTGCCAGGGACCCAAAACTGCTACTACCACACTTGGAAGCACGGAGGGGACCTGAGCACAGCCAGCACAGAGGGAGGCCTTCATCCTTACTCACAGAAAGCAGCAAGGACTCAAGTGATGAGGCATATGTGGATTTTGTTTCAAGGTGGTCAGACACAAAACCACAAGGACAGGTGTCAGACTCCAAAAGTAGTGAGCTGTCACCACCTGGTGGGGCCTCAGCTGACCCCTGTGACACATGTAGACCCCACCTTGGGATGACAAGAGCTCTTTTTTCATCTTGTCCAATCTGTGGTGGACTAAAGGTAAATACCTAACGCTGAGAAGATGCTAACAAACCTTATTTAACATAGCATGTTTAATTTAAAGTTACTTAAGTTGTAGGTCATAAGTAATATTGTTTCCTTTATACCTGAACTGGTAATAACTTTTTGGGTTGTTTAGGCTCAAATGGAGGGGCTTAGCACATGGTTTCCTCAAAATCTGTGCCTAGTCAAGGAAACGCTGAACAATATAGACCACAATCATTACTTTTAAATTGGCCAATTTTGGCTTTGGGTACATTTAACTGAAAGAGGGGTTTTGCAGGCACTGGATTTATCATGCAAGCAAGCATGGAAGACACTGACCTGTCTTGTTGCTGGTATACACAAAGAAAGAAGGGAGGTCAAATAGTATTTGCTGCTCTTAAGGTGATCAGAGTGCATATTTTTATTTTATTGATGTTTTCTTTGTCACCACAGTTTGAGCATGCCTCGCACAAGAAGCCAGGTTAGACCAGTTTCTCACTGGGGAAATACAAGATAGTCAAGTCAGCATGGCAGTCCAGCAATGTGACTGGCCAATGACAGGTACACAGAAAGTCATTGGCAGTCTACAAACAGGACAGTTTATTTGCAGGGAAATTTATTTTTGATCACCACTACATAAAGACTTAATACTTGAACCGTGGAGGTTCACTTGCCTTTCCAAACACATTTGCCAGTATCTGTTAACTAAGACTTTGATATTCTGATGAATTAATTTTGGACTTGGTACATTCTTGTCTTTTTATGGCAGTAAGCTTTACACATTAAATATACATTGCATGAAAATGTATCTGTTTTTATCCATGCTGGAGAAGATTTTTTTTGTGAATGTGTTTGCTAAACTAGAAGAAGGTAAAGCTGCTTGTATTAGTGAGCTGTTGAAAGGCTGGGAAGGTTAGAGGGAGTGCTTAATTTAGGGAATGTGTGAAGCAAGGATTCAGCAAGAGGGACTTCTGCATGAGTAATTAAACACTGCCATTGAAGTAAGTGCATTTAATTAGATGTGAGATTGCATAAACCACTGCCCTGAAAAGGGTTTGAATGCCTAGTAGGTAATGAAAGAAAAATTAAAAGGTTATAAATTTGAGGGATAGCTTTCTTCTTATGAGGTGTTTTCATGCATTTGCATCTTTGAGTGCCTTCACATGTTTGCGAACTAGAAAGCTCTGTCTGCCTGGGTCCCTCACACAGCCCTGTCACAGCCCCTTGGGTCGTACTTGGTCAGGTACCTGCAGCACTTGGTGGGTGAGGACAGGCTTTCTAAGGTCGTGTCTGCGCTGATCAGTAGGATCAGGGATCTTTGTAGGCCATCCTTGCCAGGCACCTGCACCACAGGCCCTCCCCAGCCCTGTAGCCCAGCTCTGGGAGTGTGGCTGGAGGCAGTGCAGTGCACAGCAGTGTGTCTGCTGTTGGCTTCCTGTGGCTGCTGCCTCTAGTTAGGGAGAATTTGGGAAAAATGACCAGGACTGATTTCTGGAAGGGCTCTGCTTTGGGATCAGAAAGATCAAAGGTGGCTTTGTTATAGGCAGGGAGGAAAGGAGTAACTCAGGTACAATTAGCTCACACGGTCTAAATGTTTCTGGGTGATCCCAATTGTTGGTTTAGAGATGAATTTATCAGATCTTACCTTGGATATCTGTGAAAGATGGGAAGCAGAAAGTGAGTATTCCATTGGACATCTTCAAAACCATTAAAAGCTAAATTATGTCATTACAACTGCCTGTTGACCCCAATGACATAAATACCCACATCTGTTATTGCAAAGTGCTGTCAGGTTTCATGGCGTTTCTAGCTGCCCTAATAATACAAGTTGGGAAAGAATTTCAAATATTGTCTATAATTAAACAAATGTAGTGATAAACAGTGGTGCAACCTTCTTACTAACTTTTGTTTTAGCATGAGATATGCACACCTGCTTTTTTTTTAAAAAACCTATTTAGAAGTAGTCACGAAAGGAGTCTCATTAAATGAAATGATTCATGGGTTTGTTTTTACTTTTGAAAGATAAAATAACCCATTGATGCACTGTCCTGAACTGTTGAGTTATTTTAGCAGTATTTAATGGACGCTGTCTTTGGTATTTCTCCCGATGAGTACAGTGAAGGCACAAATNTTGTCTATAATTAAACAAATGTAGTGATAAACAGTGGTGCAACCTTCTTACTAACTTTTGTTTTAGCATGAGATATGCACACCTGCTTTTTTTTTAAAAAACCTATTTAGAAGTAGTCACGAAAGGAGTCTCATTAAATGAAATGATTCATGGGTTTGTTTTTACTTTTGAAAGATAAAATAACCCATTGATGCACTGTCCTGAACTGTTAAGATGAGTTATTTTAACAGTATTTAATGGACACTGTCTTTGGTGTTTCTCCTGATGAGTACAGTGAAGGCACAAATCCATAGGCTGTAACTGAAAAAATAATTATTACTCCTTGTACTTTGAACAGGATATGTTTAAGTTAGGGTCAGGAGGAGCTGATTTATGGATTGATGAAAACACCAGGTTTTCATGTTTATTCAAATCCATGTTCGAAAGACTTTAATGTGTCGGTGTTTGGAATTCCTTTGGAATTTTGCGTTAAGCTGTTAATTAAATTGTGTTAATGGCTTTTAAATGCCTTCTGTTCAAAGTGACCTGGGTAGAGGAAAGTCTGCAGAAGTAATTAAGGCTATAAGCATTTGTTTGTTTTCTGCCCTGTATGTAAACTTTGGCAAATGGAGGTTAGGTTTGGGCATGTTGGGTGTGCATGTTGGAATTCAGCTTGGGAAGAGTTGGAGAGAGGTTGCAGGATGAAGACATGCAGGAGGGCATGGTGGGAGTCCTGACTGGGACTGACTTGTTGAGAACCACCTACTTCAGTAATAACAAGGATGATGATGGAAACAGGGAGAACAGACCCTGGGACATGCCAAGGATCAAACAGAAAATAGGGTGAGGAAGCCTTTCTGTCGCTCTGCATGAAGAATGGAACCAGCATGAAAAGAGTTACTAAATATTGCTTCTATTATTTGTATATTGTATTTCATATTAGACACTGGGGACTAAGAAGCAAGCATGCAGGGTGATTTGCTTGCTGTTGTATGTAATTGTGCTGTGCTCAAGATGTCGTTTACAGACTTCCCAAGGTGTGCCTTTGCTATGTAATTTGACCTAGTTGATTTCAGTGCTGTAGATGATTGCAGAGATGAATTCATTGTCTATTGTAAGTATAATTTAAGCTCAGAGTTGATTGTTACAATTTCTGAGTAAGCTGTAGAGATATATTATTAGACTTTACTTATTACGTTTTTAACTACTTAACTAATACTAATTTGCTGAATAGAATTTCATTGTATGCTTGTTGCTCTGTAACTTCCTTTGATGCTATAGTTTGAGAAATGTGAATCTTTTTTATAGGGTGTTCCCTTTTTTTTACACCACCATTGTTTGTAAATTTTCTTAGAAGTCTGAAAAATAAAAATATTTTCCAACTGGCTTTGTCCTTTTCCATCTGACAAGTACTGGGTTTAGTTTTCCTTTTCTTTTTGTCCCCTGACCTTCTTCTTGCAAGTTGAATTAATATGGAATGTTTATGGCTGTCTCCATGCTACTTAGTGTTATACTCAGATCACTGTTGACAGCTCCAAATGTGCCTATTAGTAGGAATTACATTTATTTATGTCTAGCTCACACTAAACTCATATTTATGTCAGTGGGAGTTCTTATTTATGTAGAAATATAGTCATGAGTACTGCTTTGGTAGTTAACTTGCCATGATAGAGGGGAAAAGTTGTCAGTTTGTGTGTGGCTGTTGTCATCAATCTCTATTGGTATTCAGCCACCTACTTAAGTTGACGATTTTAAAATACCAAAGCCTCCTTGGGGACAATACAGTCCCAAATTAGGCCTGGTCTGCCCAAACCCTCTGTGAGGTAGTTGTATAGCTCCTGCTACCACAGTGACTCTATGCCTCAAACTTTGAATCTCCCAGTGTATCTGTAGTAAGTGGAAATACAGAAATGTTGTGGTTATGGTGGATGAAAGAGTTTAGGGATCTTGTCATGAGCAGGATCCACAGCACTGAGGGGCTGAGAACCCTTCCCTACACAATATAGGGAGAAACTGGCACCTGCCTTGAGGGCACGTGGATCTCAGTTAAGTGAGGAGTTGGTTTGGCTACGTGATAGGATATTGAACTCTTTTATTCTGTCCTGTTGAAACAGCTTTATTTTGCCTTACAACTCCACATGAAGGCATGTGCATGCCTGTACTGTGGTCCTTGAGCAGGCTCTTTACTACTGTGTTCAGTCATGCAGCACCATGTCCCCTGTTCAGAGCTGGTTAATCACCTGCAGCCTTGGGTGAGTGCAGAGTCTCTGTGTTCTAGAGAACCTGTGAATATCTGTGTGTCCCTTGTGCATTGCAGACCAGGGAGAGGCTAAGCCTGAGGAAAAGCACAGCTGATGTGTCTTCAGGCAGAGAAGGGGTTTGAACTCTAAAGAACATCCTGCACTGAGGTCTCTTTTACTGTCTTACCTGGACTAATTTTACTGGGGTCATGAGCAGCCAGTAGCTGGGTTGGGAATATAGCCTTGATCTTCCAAATCCCATACAAAACCCTTAACCCTGGAGTTGGCTGGTGTGTCTCCTTTCATTGTAGATGCTGCTTTGGAAAGTGGTAAAAGAGAAGGCCTGTAAGGTGTTAACTTGTGTGGTGAAATTTGAGAAATGGCAGCTGCATGACTACATGGCCATATCTGTGTAACTGAGAATGTTTTAATTTTTTTTGGCATTTAATCTAGTAATTTTCTAATGTAGTACTAAAACAGATACTAAAGAAATCACAGTGTACTGTTAACTACAACCTTAATTTAGCTTATTTTTTTCTGTTGGGAGTCATTACCTCTTTCCCCAGGAGACTGAAAACCTTATGTGTTTATCTTGTACTGTGTTTATTTCCATGCTTTCTCTGAGAGTGTAGGAACACGATTATTTGTAATTGCACATATTTTACATCTCTTTTCAAAGTTTTTTTTTACAGTACTGATGTGTGGTGCTGTAACATTTTATGCTTCCTCCCACCTTTAAAAAAGCTACAAGCTGTCTAAATTCTCAGCTGAGAAGGATGCATTTGTCATCTTCTACAGCTTATATTTCTGCTCTCATCTCAGAGCTCTGGGCAGTTGGGCATTGTCAGAACTCTAACAGGAACAGTTTGCACCTCAGAGGAACCTGGAAGTCAGTTGTCATTATTGACCTGAATATGTTTGTGAGGTTCCTGTGTCTGGGTCTTGCTGACTTTTTGCATGAATTAGAAAACTTGCTTTTGTGCTCTTTTCTTTCAAGATTTAATTCCATGTGTTTTTCTATGAGTCCTGACTGTGGTACATGAACCAGCAGTGATGTGCATTTTCCATCACCTGTGTCACAACTAAATGAGGTCTGCACTGGACAATGATTTGGCCATCTGGCATTTTACTTAGATTACCATTGTAGTAAAATGCTCTGAAGACTCTGAAATTTTTATGATAATGTTACTCTTCAGACTTTTCAGAGATTCAAAAGCATCTTAAAGCCCACCAAATTTCCCACAGCATCTTCCTGAAATAGAAGAAACCCATGATCATTGCTGCTCTTTACAGTGAAATGCAGTCATTTCTGGAGCTGGTTATGCTGAGAAAAGCACCCAGTGCCATGCACATCAAAGCTGTTCTCCAGTTGAAGCTGACAGAGAAAAGTTGCATAAAACAGGTGGATGTAGGCTTTAGAGCTAGATTTGTTTTCGTAGTTTTGGCCAGGAGCCCAAGTCTGTTGTAGGTATGATCTCCATCCTCTTGATCTCATCTCCCATCCAGGTTTTATGCACCGTGTAGAGATACTGCTTATCATCAGCTTGCAGGGAAGGAAGACTTTTTTTTCTTCCCAGGTCACCAGTTAATTTGTACAGTATTATGAGGTTTCTTGGCAGCAGGCTGAACTCCCAAGTGATCAAGAAGAGACCCAGCTTCCTTTCCCATTGCTGTTGCTGGTAAGGACTCATAAGGGCCTGGGTCTTCCAAAGGTTTGCATGGAGGAGGTCACTTAATGGGTAAGAATCTGGATTTGAGAGGTCACAGTAACACAGGAGACATGCCAACCCCACCAGAGCAGTGCAGATCTGACTTGCTTTCGGCCCTGTAGGAGACTACCTTTTCTTTTATCTAAAAAACTGTACTCAAGGTACTATCCATCTGTCATGAAAGAATCCTCACAACTTTTGTGCAAAAAAATAAAGGTTTTAATCTAAAGTCAGAATAATAAGAGTTGGCACTTGGGATCTGGCACTGTGGGGAACAGCCAGCCTGGGGTCTGTAATGGAAAAAGAAGTGCCTGCCGCAGAAGCACTGGTAAGTGAAATGGTAACAATGTCAAGGGAAGAGACATAAATTCCTTACCTGAAGGAATGCAGACAATGTAACTCTGCAGAATTCATTCTTCTGTACCAAACACAAGTGTTGCTGGATTGCTTTTCTGTCAGAGAACCATGGAGATATTGATAAACCATGGTATTGACCTTCTATCCCCATCACAATGAACAAATGAGACAACTGGCTTCCTCCCCTAAATACAACCAAGCTGGCTAATAGTTTTTATTATTACTAATACCGATGGCTATGTCTTCCTCTGTTGGGAGCAGTAGCTTTTCTGAAGAGAGAGGAAGAAATGCTGTGAAGGAGGAATCATCTGACAATAAAAGCTGGAAAAAATTATTCCCTTTGGAATGTAGGGTTTGTGGGGTTTCTGGTTTTGATCCAGCTGTAAAGGATACTCTTCAGATTGCTTGGCATGTGGCCAAAATGAGAAAATGGAAGGCTTTTTTTTGCCTTTCTGTCTTTTTTCCCCCCTCCTTAAATAGAAATCCATTTCTTTCTGGAAAAATTCAAAAGAATCCTACAAAGTGTTAGCAGACACTTTCTGCCTTCATTTTCTAAAAGGGAGAAAATAAAATTCACCTGCAGAGGAAGAAAACACAAAAAGATACAAGTAAAGCACAGATTACATGGAGCTGAACTCAGGGGAAGTGAATAACTGTAGAAGCCCTGGATTAAGATTCCCAAATTTGATTCCCACGTGATTTATCTCCTTATGGAAGATCATAAACAAAGTTACTTTCAAAAAACCTCAATTCCTTGACTTGTGTTTCTGAAAAATGTTTGTAATGTCTGCCAACATTCTATTTTTAAGATTGTGCATTAAAAAGACTATGCAGGAAATATTTTGTTTTGATTAACAGTCAGTGATATCAAAGTAATTGCATGGCTCAGAAGGAATTGGCGAGTGTCAGTAGGATAGCAATCATTTGGATGGGATGTCTGGAGGGCTGACAGCAGCTCACTGTGAGTAGATGAGAGGACTGAAAATAGATGCTCAGTAGGGGTGTGACCTTTCCAACCAACCTTTTTTGACAGAGCCACTTAAAACTGGGTGTGCAAATCAGAAGGGTAAAATGTGTTCCAGCAAAATCATACAAATTGTGCTTAAATCATCCACAACTCAGGACAAGACATAGGAGTGGAATTAGTTTTGGTAACTCAAGATTCCCAATGTACATATTACTTAAAGATATCCATGGAAATACTTTCAGGCTGGCTGATAATATGTCAGCAGAATTACAATGACTTGTAATTACTTGTAATCAGTTTATGTCTGAAGGTATGAGTTGTGTTATGGTGTAGGCAAATCTTTACTCCTTGTCATATTTGACCCTATTCCAAGTTGCGTTGCTTTAGTCATAAAGAGCAAATAATTTTTCCAGCTATTACGTTTGTGAAATTTAATAATATGGTAACAACACTTCATATGGATAAATGCAATTTTGGCATTTGTTGGCATTAAAATATATAGCAACAAATCCACTGAATAGAAAATGGTTTATTACCTGTTCCATTGAACCTGCTCCATGCTTTCATTATACTGAAACCAATTTCAAGAATGAATCACTGAAATATATTTATATGTTCAGAACTGAATGAATGCTTCCCATAGGCAAAGAAGTAGTAAATGTGCATAAGGCATTCTGCTACAAAATGCCTACCAGTTTTCAGGATAGACTGTTTTTAAAGTTCCTTGAGATTTTATGTACTGCTTTATTATGCAGAGTTCTGAATGCTTCTGCTGAAATGCCATGAAACTTGTCTAGAGGAAAAAGGACAGGAATTCTTTAAAAAGCCCATAAAGAAGATAAGACTGTCAAATTTACCTCTCACGCAATTGTACAGTTCTGACCGAAATGTCCCACTGAGTTCAGCAGAAGTCTTGTGCAGACTTCAGCTCCTTTCCTTTGACACTTTTAGAGGCAAGGCCACTGAAATCAGTGTAGCTAAAGTGTTCACTTCATTAGTGATTTGGGTTATGTGTGAGTTAATAAAGATGGATTTTTGATGTCTAAAATAGGGAGATTTCAAACCCTGTCCCATAATAGATGAATGGAACTGACTACTCTGGACCTCAGGGAATACAGAAAGAATCCATGCTGAAGTCTGGTGTTCTTGCTCTGCCTGGCTTAGTGTTGAATGCATTTGACAAACCTGCCCACTGTGCTATAAATCTGCTTGTCTATAGCAGACAGACTCCTGGCAGGAGTTTTTGATGGCAAAGTGGTGTTTTGGGCATTGTTTCACTTTTTATAAAGAGAGGTAAGAAACTTGAGATTTGGACTGATTCAGGGATTTTGTGTTAAGAGTTTTATTATGACCACCTTACCTCACTCTATCTGTAATACCTTTATTTTCTTCCCAAGGCTGTTGTCAGGAATGATGGGATGGTGTTTCTAAAGGAGTTTGGATGCTGAAAATTCTGTCCAAGTGCTAAAGATTACATTAAATGCAATATTTTCCATGTGGCAGTGAGAGAGACAGAAAGTTTGTTTGCCTTTTAAGAGAACTGTGGATGGAAAGAAAGTCATTAATGCGAGGCTAAAGGAGAAAATCAACCTGCCAGGATGGAGCAGCTGCTCCACAATTTTTGTTTTAAAATGGTGGCAAGTCTATCACTAATTTTTATAACTTCAACAAATTTCTATTTAATGAAAGACCACAAAGCAGTGGCACTGAATAAGTTATTTCAAGAGAATTTTTTTGTGTGTGAAATTGAGCTTGAAGAATGGTGTCTTTCAAGAACTTCAGTTACCGGATGGAAGTTATGAATGCAGGAACCCTTACACTCAGTTGATTCAGAAAGTCTATGACTGAGGACACGGCAGTTGAAGATCAGTTCTTTCTAAGAATGGGATTAGCCTGAGGGCTGAGCAATTTTTTAGCATTTAGAAAGCAGGAAGATACCAAGAACGTGCTTGAGCATATGCCTGAACTTCAAGCCAAGTTGTAACAACAGAAGGAGGAAAAAACCCGTAACAGTATTATGTTTTCTTAATGTATTCTTTTCTAAAATCCTCATGAAGAGGCAAATTTTGCAAAGTTTTTTGGATTCAATTTCTCTGTTAGATCAAAAGCCATTTTTCCTGAACAGGGATTAGGTAAAACTGAGCTCTTCCCCAGTAAGAGGCGTGGGAGCAGATGACTGCAGGGAACTTCTGGAGCAGTGTTTTAGGCAGGGAGCTGACCCAGTTGAGTTCCCTTGGTTCTGGCTAAACTTAGCTTTGAAATGTAGGAACTCTCAGTAAGAACCAAGGTGACACAGTGAAACCTCAAAGTTACTGCACCTGACCAACTGAGTAAATCCTTTTCAAAGTGTGAAAAAATTTCTTTTTACCAGTTGCACACAAACTTTTCTTTCTCAAACATTCCTAAATGACACTGCAGAGGGAAGGACTTCCTTGAGTTCTGGCCATCCCTACTAGTGTAACATTTTGTGCCTTGAAAAACTATCTCACTTCAACCCATGACTGTAGGACCAAAGTGTAGGGAAAAATGTTATGTGGAACTACTATTGTTTTTTCATCCCCACTGGTTCAACTTCAGGGACATTTGATGCATCAATATAACAATACAAAATATGTGTGTGTGTGTCTAGAAGTTAGACTGAGCTTCCTCGGGTGGGATGAGGATGTTAAGGTCAAAGTAAGTGTGATTCATATGATAAATGAAAGCCAGGATGGGGTGAATGAATACCAGTCTTATATAGGGCTTCTAGGCTGCAGTAAAATGCCTTCACTGCATGTCAGCTCTGCTTGTATGTCTTCCTTGGAGTTATCTTTTAAGTCTTTCCATGTTTTTTTTTCTTAAAACAGGGTAAACGAAAGAAAGCAGACCTTGGGACTTTCTCTGCAACCATTCAAAGCCACATGAGTCCGAAGTATAGATAGAAAAGGGGCTTTAAATTTGATTTTGTGCTCTTAAGTCTTGTCACATGAGGATATCACAGGATAAAGTGCAGCAGCCAGCTGTCAGTCAACTAAAATGACTATTTCAACAGCTGGGAATCAGTGGGACATGAACTCTGGCTGTTCCCTCTCCCCTAGCCACATCCTCTGCAGTAGTCTGGATTCTGTGGAATCCTCTGCTAATTCAATGCTGATTGGAAGCAATTTTGAATGTACTAGAAATATGAGCCTGGAAAATATTAAGGAAATATAAACCTTTTCCAGATCTGGTTTATTAGAAGGACAGAGAAGTGCTAAGTGGGCTATATCAGGGCTGGTAACTGTATACTTGAATCCCTTGTAGCACAAGGAAGACATTTCCAGATGAAGTTTGCCGATTCATCTCATTCCTTGAGACACAAAGTCAAGCAGAACACACGTGCTATAGAGATAACTACTATAGGAGGCTTTGGAAAAAAACTACAGATATAATTGTGCCTAATAATTTATAGCACTGCTCTCTGATATAGAAGAAGCCTGGGAGCAGCCCCCATGCATAGTTAAGTAGCTGTATCCTTTGAAGCTGTGCAGCTTAATTATAGTTTCATTACTTTTGACAAACCATAATTTCAGTGATGGGCTGGGGATAAAGAAAAACACTTGTCTTAATTTTACTATTTTGAGCTTTTTCTCCCTTATTTTTCCTTCTACTTCCATCCCTTTCTTTCTACTGATGATCACTGACTGTCTTGTTAATAATTTTTTTTCTGGAAGAAGTTGACTAACTATAGCTCTAAATGTGAGGTTGAAAAAGAAGAAAAATGAATGTGAAGATCATTTTGCAAGGCTTTCATTTTTATTCTTCATAGGCCCATAATTAAGCCCACTCTAGTTCTCCCTCTGTGGAACAGGATGCACAGGTTATAACAAGGATTCTTTTCTTGGTGTCTTTATGTGGAATGGGCTGGAAGGAAGGAATCAAGTAACTAGTCTAATGTAAATTGGCATAGCTCCATCAGCTACAAAACAGGCACAAGTGTATTTTTAGTACCAGCAGAAGCTAAGCTCACACAGTGAAACAACAGTCTTTGGGGGAAGTGGAGGAAGGAAAAGACTTTTCTTAGGGCAGTCCTTGGGTGAATGTTTCAAAAAGCTTAACATAAACATTCTCCATCTCTAAGAACCCACAGAGGCAGGTTTAATTTGTCTCTAAAATCTGAGATTTTGCTTTGCCAGCTTTGAAATGTTTTCATTTGAGTCCTTTTCTATTTATTGTTTGTCACTTCAGCTGCAGAGTTGTAGTTGAACTCTATTTGCAAAAAGAGAACCCTTTTCTTCCTGAGTAGCTGAATTGGATTTGAAATCTTGTTGAAAGCTGAAACTTGAGTAAAAGAGATACTTCATGCACTTTTGTGTGTAAATTTTCCATAAATTGCTGCTTTACTAACCAGGAGGGCAAGGTCGCCTGCATCCCTTTGTGAGTACATGTGTGCATTGGTCCCTATGTTAATAATGGTCCTTCTTGTTTATTTTCAGTCTCTCCAAGCTTCCTGCTCCATAGTAATTTTGTATTGACTTTGCCAGTCTTCAAATGTGTTAATGCTCTGACTCAGAACTCTATTGGGCTGTGCTGTTCTGAGATGATGTACCACAGTACTTCCCACTGGTCAAGTTTTCACAAGTATTTCTGCAGTACTGAGGTGCTCAGTGGGGGCACAGTTAGTCTTGTGAACTTTAAAATGCAAAGGAAGTGGATCATGTGAGGTGCTGCATCCCATCTGTGAGCACCTTGCCTCTCCTGTTTGTGTTACATGCTGAGCAAGAAGAATGAGCTGAGAACCACTCACTGCTTATTTGCACAGTAGTCAAATCTGCTGTTTTTCATACCTGTTTGGGCCCATCTGAGCCTCACTTTCAGCGTTAGGGGAGTTTTGCTGGAGTCTCTACCTTACGTGGTTTCCTTGGGTACAGAATGAGTGGAAATTAACAGATCTATTGTACAAGGAAGCTCAGACTATCAAATGTGGGGAAACTGAGTGTATTCTAAATATCAAATGTTTTTGCAGAAGTGTAATGCTACCCCCTGTTGGAATTTGGTATATATGAAACATAAACCAGAATACGTGGAATTGAAACCTCTGACTTTGTGTACATTACTATGTTTCCACTGTACTTGACAAGACTTCAGAAGTGCCAGTCTCTCTAAAAACAAATATTTTTTTTTTTACATAAAGAGGAAAGGTTTTTTCCCTCCAGTTATCAGCACTGAATTAAATTTAAAATAATCTTTCATATTAAAATACAGGTGCATGCACAAAGGCCTGTCATGTTACTGCCTTTCTATAAGAATAAAAATGTATAACCGATTAATGTTTATTTTTATTGTTCAAAAACATCTCTCCCATAAGGCCTTCCAGCTTCTAAAAGAGAAATGCAGCCTGTCTCTTTGCATGGCTAAAGCTACTGTGTTCACTGTGATTCAGCTGCAAGCTGAGGCAGAGCACTTGTGTTGGCCTGTGGAAATGTGACTGGCTAAAGCAAGGCTGTGGGTGCACTGCTGGACCTTCAACAGTCTGGAAAAATGTCTGTTTGAACTCTTGTGCATGAGCATTGCAGCAGGAGTTTCTGTCTGTACCTTAGGAGAGGTGGCTTAACAGGAACTGAACTGAACAAGGCTCTGGGAAGGGGAAAAGGGAAAGTAATGTTTCTATGAAAACATCTCTAAAAAGTTGACAACACTGTTTTGAATCAGAAAATCTGGTGTGTGTCTTAATGCTCTAATTAAAAATGGTTTCTTTTCATAAAACTGCAGAACATCATCTGCTACTGTAAATCAGGACATCTTAGCCAAGGAGTGGTGGGGAACAATGTAGATGATTCTAATTACACGGAAGAATTGATTGTCTTTATTTTGGTCCTAAGAATATATGACATGGTGAACTTTAGATTATATCACAGTATTTGCCTTCATTCTTAGATCTCACAGTTGGGAAGAAAGCATTTATCATTTCTGAGCTGAGTGTGGTTTATTAAATTGGCAATTGTGTAAGGGGTCTTTAATGTCCTGAATGGTGGAACGATTGTTATGGGACACTTGGTGAAAGATGAGGCAGTGAAGGCTGATGTTAATACATTGTATTATGTGCATAGCATCAGTTCACAGGTGTATTTGTTCAGGGTTCTGTGCTCTGAAATCAGGAGATGCTGTGACCCCATTGTTAAGTTTGAGGAATATATATCCTGTGACATTTGCATATGGTGTTTTTATTTTTCATGCGGAATCATTTTTAGTTCCTGTCTTCTAACTCCTCCACCATTCTGGCTGTGTTTATCAAATACATTGGATTGAAATTAGTTTCAGAGGTTATTTGCTATGTCTGGTTTAGCCATTTCCTCTGGCTGGTGGAATTCTTAGCCTAGTCCTGTTCCTGCTGGGAAAAGTCCTCCTGTATCATGAACCAGGAGTGAGGTGTTCTCAGTACTTCCGTGTCTTTGTCCTGTGAGGTCTGTTCAGAAGCTTGGATGAGCTCATCTCTTCAACAATATTCATAATCATTAGTGTCCATCTTTCCATTTGATTTCTTGTACAGCTCTCCCTAGAGGGTTTGCTCCTGCAGTCTCTGTCTCTGCAGACTGTCATTATATTTATCCCTACAAAATCTCTGTGAAATAATGAAGTGCTTCTACCTGTACAGAAACCAGTGCTTCTGAATTTTACCTGTGGTTAAGTTGGAGAGACCCTCAAATTCACAGAATATTCAATAATTTTATTTGATGTGGAGCCATCATACTTGGTTCAAACTTTGAAGAACCATAAGAAAGTCAACCCATATCAAATCAGTAAGAAATGGTAAGACAAACCCAAACCATCGATTTGACAGAGGTGGCAGAGTGTCTTTATTTTAGTTTTGTGTTATAATTTGTAGTTTTGGGCATGTCTCTGTAATCACAAGCTGTCCAGCTGATACTGGTGTTAGGATAGTTGAGGAGGGTTTGTTGTTGTGTGCCTTCAGACTTTGCTATCAGCTTGGAGTGAGTATTATTGCTTTGGACCAGCTGCACATTCTCCTGACTTATTTTTTTTGTCTAGCAAGTATGCAAGCTTGGCTTGTAGCAATGCCTGGAGACAGACACAAACATCACTGATGTGTTTACACCAGGTATTTTATATGCCTTGGATGGTATTCCATAGCTGCTTCCTCTAGAATTCTGTGTGAATACTTCTGTGCATAATGAGATATGTGTGTGATGTTAAAAGGATGTTGTTTAGGTTGAAAAGTTAAGCTTCTCACCGTTAAGGAATTGACAGATTTACAGTTGTTCATGCCATCTTGATTGTACCCACACATGTCCCTCTCGTGCAGTGAATGAGACAGATGTCCCATGGAAAAATTGGTATGTGACCATGTAATTGCATTACAGTCCAGTTGTTCAGCGCACTCCTAGTGTGACTGTCCACTGTGTAGTAATTTTAGGTCTGGTTTTGAAAAGCAAAAGACAAGAGCAAATCATGTGCCTTGTTGCTGTGTCAGCTTCCCCATGGGCTCATATATTAGCAGCAGCAGAGCTTGAAATTTGACCCTTCAGTATTGCAACTGAGACTCCACCATCCGAATTTCTGCTGTCTGGCAGATGCATCCAGGTACTGGCTTTTGTGGCAGGGAACTCAGCCCAGCTCTTCTTTCTCTCCCATAAATGGATAGCTTCAGAATGTGCTAAAGGCAAGTTGTGTCATTTTTGGAGGTAATGATCACATTCTGATGCCAGTGGTTGTGTGGCAAGTTGGGAAGCCCAGAGCAAGAAACAGGAGATGCCTCTCAACAGAAGCATGTAAGAATCGCAACTGCAGAGGCCTCTGTAAAAAACCTGTGAGAGAGAGAAGATGGCAATACAAATCTGGACTAGAATGAAACAATACTTTTGGTTGTTTCTGACCTCTTGTTTTTTAAACAAGGCCTGTAATTTGTAGATGAGTAGAGCTTGATTATCCCACAGGTTTTAAGGGGTGTATTTTATTGTGGCACAGCCCATGGCTTGCCAGTGCCACTGAAATTGCCAGCTTCATGCCTTATAAAATAGCTGATGTTTGGGCTTAGCTGAGCAAGTGGAGATGTTTCTGAACTGACTGCAGCAATCTTTCTGTAGGGCAGCAGTTGGCTTTTGACAGATGAAGCTGAGAAATCGGGAGTTTGTGGCTGAAATTGGAGCCCTGCACCTGAAGCATGCTAAGGGCAGGACTTTGTTTCATTTGGAGTTGTTAGGAAGGATCATAGAGTTTAATAATTTTGTATCTTTTGTTCTGAACCTGATCAACTGCTGGTCAAGGTGAAACAGCCTATCAGGGCAGATGACCTTTAAAGGTTGCTCCATGTGCCTGTACTTATTGACCTTTCCTGGGAACTTTTGTTTTTCTTGTGGCAGCCTAAGCATTCAGGCTTTAAACTTTACTGTGATTTAGGAAAATAGAATAAGTCATAGTCTTTAATCCTTACAAGGAAAGTACTTTAACTATCAGTTTCATTAGGGACTGGTTCCTTTTTGCTGAAATATCTGAGCTTTGCAGAATTTTGGACACAATCAATACCTTTTCTCTTCCATTTTTTAAAAGCACTTTAAACTTTTCTTTGTGATGCTGATTTCAAAATCTTCATTCAATATCTCTCATTGAGTCCTTTGCACCTTTGTGAAGTTTCTGACAGTCCAAATTTATTTTCTTAAACTATATTATGTTACAGGAATCTGCTGCCTCCCTCTACACACAAACTATGTGAAGCAGTCAGAGTGTGATGACGTGACACCAGCTACACACAGCAGGCAGGATAATGTTTGTTCGTTGTTGTAGAAGTTTGCTTCACAGCTTCTGCTTTTCAGGGACTCAGGGGTTTTGAGTCATGATTTTCATGGTTTCCTCTTGAAAAACTGGATCTTTTGCGTAGCCTTCTTACTACATAATAGCTTTAAAATAAAGGAAGGGAGAGGAGAAAAAACAATCAAGATCATCTCCTCTGCAAAAATTAAGCATTTGAGCAATGTTGCAATCAAGCCTCTGTTTATGAGTGCATTTTTGGTATGAGTAGAATAAAAATCTCACAATGCAAATATTTGCTTCTATTACTGTCAAATACAAAGTCCTGTTTCATAACAAGAAGAATCTGGGAGCCTCTCATTTGTGTTAAGCCTTTCTTCTTCCAGTTTGAGGACTCAGACTGGGGCAAAACTTCATATATGGGCTTAGACTAAAGCAAAAGAGACCTAAAAAGCATAGACTATTTTGTGCTGGATGGGGCCTTTAAAGGTCACCTGGTTTAACCCTTCTGCAGTGAGTAGGAACACTTTCCACTAGGTCAGGTTGCTCAAAGGCCCATACAGACCAGACTTGAATGTTTTCAGGAATGGGGCATCCACAACTTCTCTAAATGACCTCATAGCAAAAAATTTATTCCTTATATCCAGTCTAAATCTACCCTCTTTTATTTTAAAAACATAACCCTTTGTCCTGTCACAACAGGATCTGCTAAAAAATTTGTCCCTGTCTTTCTTATAACGCCCCTTAAGTATTGAAGGGCTGCTCTAAGGTCTCCCTGGAGCCTTCTCTTTTCCAAGCTGAACAACCCCAATTCTGCCAGCTTTTCCTCAAAGGACAGGTGCTCCAGCCCTCCCATCATTTTGTGTCCATCCCCTGGATCTGCTCCAAGAGGTTCATCTTTCCTGCACTGAGAACTCTAACTCTCAGTAGGCGCAGAATAATGGAGCTATAAAAAGCTGCCAAACTTAGATGAGCTGAAAGAAAAGCTTTATTTCTAAAGATACACGAAGGGAATTACATAAGCTGTGGCTGATGAGGTGTGTCTGAAATGTTGACACAGTTATCAGGTGACTGGCATTTCATTCCTCTTGTCAGTGATGATGGAGCCCTGCTCAGCATTAAAACCTACAAAAACTAGTCTCCTTTTTCTTGGAAGTGTTGTTTCCTCCTTTTAGGAAGCAAAATAGGGAACAAAAATATTTTGGCTCTGTGAAAATGCTTGATTTATGTTGAACAGCTATGCATCATAGCTGGTAAAAGGAAGAATAAGTTTTAAGACACCTCTAACTTGCAAGTTTCTGGCTCCTTTTTACGCCAGGGAGGTGAGCTTGCAAAGCTGTTCTGGTACTTTTTGTCACTATGAATCTCGCAAAGCTTCTTCTATAGCCAGGAAACTGTGCAGTACAGTATCTTTGCTCCTTGCTGTGGAGCCTATATTGCATGATCTGGACCTTTTTGGGCAGATGTTGAGCCCAAAGACTAAAATTCCCATAAGCAGCACCAGAATAGGACGACCTATGTAACCATTGGAAAGTTACATAGATACAGGTGGGCCTGTTGCTCTTCCTATGGGGCAGCACTTTTAACTGCTGATTTTTTTTTTTTTAATGAGAACTGGTGTGATCAATCATATATTTCATAAAATATAAAGTGAATGAAAGTTTGAATAAAAATTAATCTTTAAAAATAAAAAAGTGAACGAAAGGCAAAGATGTTCCAAATACACACAGAAAAGGGAAAAGAATATCCCATTTTGATTGTGAAAAGGATTACGTGCCATGGTGGTTATTTGTACACACAGAAATGAATTCCAGGCTTAGGTTCTGTTTGGCTCTTTAGGGCAACCAAGCTAATCTATGAATAATGACCCAGCATATCAAACCAGTGTGTTCTCCTAACATCTATCATTGAACTCTACCCAAGGTATTTGGAAGCAGAACATAAAAAATGAATGTCATCTGGCTGCTGTCAGATCACTAGCAGAGCTAAAATAGCCCTGGCCATGCAGCTGATGATGTGTGATACTCGAGTGGTGCATATCTGCTTACTGTGGGTGTTGTCGTGGTGGGGGTTGGAACTGTGTGCATCACAGACCCCAGCACTCAGCTCCCGGCCCACAGATTAAAGATTGTGTGTTGGAAGGATATTTAACTTGTATTTATAAGTAATGTTATGAGACATGCAGGCCGTGGATAATCACGTTGTTGGTTTTTGTCTGAGTATCGTAGCAGGCGTAACAAAAGCATTTGATTTGAGTGAGGTCACTTACCTCTTTTCTCCTTTGATGTAATCACAGAGTGGGCTGAGATATGTATTGTGCTCTGCGCTTGAAAACCATGCACTTAAATTTGTACTTTATGCCATAATAATTTTAAAAGGTTCTCCTACAGGCAAAACCATGTTTTGCAGAATTATAAAAGGTAGCTTTTAAGGCTGTTCTCTGCTGTGCTTTCTGTTGTGTTGCCTTTGCAGTTGCCACTGTTAGTGGAGTCTCTGCCTTACAGACGATTGCAGCAGGAGGCCTCAGAGTTGCAGAAATAATAGAATATGATGTACTGAAAGGGAAATTAGGACAATATTAAAGACTGAAAAAAATCACCTAATAACAAAAGACTGGTTTTATTTTTGTTATTATCTCAGGCTCATTTCTTTATTTATTCAAAGCTGATTCTTTTAGTTATTTGTTGTCTTTCCTATAATTTCAATGATACTTTGACAGTGTCCTACATCTGATGTAATTTCACACATCAAACTTCTGTTTGCATTTTTGCATCTTTGTTAAGTATAATGTAATATTATCTGAAATTCGGTGGGATCTTTTTTCTCTTTGAAAAATGAAATCTTGGCCATGTTTCTGATTTCTTCCCCTCCCTTCTACTTTTATTTTCCTATATTTTGTCAAGTTTCTACTTCTTGTAAGGATTTTTAATTCTAAAATTTTCTGTTTTCTTTAGGGAACAGCAGTATTACAGTCTGGAGTCTTACCAGCTATATCAGGTAGGAGCCATTTAGTTATTTGATTTATTTAAGTATGATGTTAAAGTCCCAAACTGTAATGAGACAATCGGAAGATTTTTGGAAGCAGAACTAAATACTATATTGAAAGGCATCCTGTTTGGGATTGGTTTTGCTGCTGCATTTAATGACTGGCAATTATAAAATACATTGTAATCTATAGAAAATTTTGCTGCAAAGATTATTGTATTTGTTTTTCCCTTTATTTTGTTAATCTGAAGAGGTTCAAAGTTGTCAGATTCTATATGAAGCTGTTTAGTGCTTTTTCTACTTGCATAGTCAAAGAAAACTGGAATTTGTTCTTTTTAGGCTGTCTTAGCCCCAAAGGTAAAATTGATTTGCATGTTCAGTGTGGACGGCCACTTTCCTAAATAACACAAACCCTAAGGAATGAATCTTTACCAGAAGCAACTTGGACATGCTTCTTCTTATGACAGTGAAACTATTGATTGACACTGCAAATTACTGATGAGAGGACACTGAGTATCTGGCCTGGAAAGATTACTTAGGCAAATGCATCTTTGCATTTGTAAGCCTTCCTATCAGTAGAATGTGTTGGTCACCTGAGTTCCCTGTCTAATGCAGCCAAACTGGTCTGGCAATCTGAATTATCATCTTACTTTTAAGAAAACATTTCATAAGCATTTGGTTTTGTGTACTGCATCTTAGACCTTGGAAAGATCTGTGCAAAGAATTTGATTAGTATCTTAAATGCCTTTGTATTCCTTAAATAGTTTACCTGATAATTCACCAGATCCATTAAATTTCATAGGTTGCCTACCTCCAATAGACATAGACCAGCTCTTTGTGCTTGGGTTTATTTATGACTTTAAGAAACTGTGGCAAATATGTAAAGCAGTGTATCTGATGGATACTTGTGTGAACAAATCCAGTAAGACACTCAGGATCAGGAAGTTTCTCTGGAGAAGGTTAAAAGTAACTTTATTCATTTGTCTATCTTAGCAGGAGAAAAACCCAAAAGCATTTAGCAGATCTTGTTACTAGTTATTCCATTCAAGTCAGTGGAATTACTCTTGATTTATAGAGGTGTAAGTAGAAGCTCAAAATGGATCATTAATTTTATCTTTCCCTCTGGTACTCAAGTTTCTAGTCCTTTACTCAAACCAAGGAAAGCAGAACACTTATTATTAAACTGTGTGTAAATCCAGGGAAACTTGGGTCTATAGCTGCATGTTGTGGGCAGAATGTTATTTCTGTATTAATTTCAGTGTCAAGCTAATTTTGAGTGCAAACAATATGTGACAAAAATCTTAGACTATTCATGCATACGAGGGAGTTAGCTGTTTTAATAAAACCTATCATGAAGCAAATTGGAAATGCAGAAATACAGGACAGGTTTTTATCTCAACAGAAAGAGAAGATACAAGGCTGAAGAAGTTTAAGCAGATGTGTTTTATTGTCTGGTACACTGGGAAAATATAGTTTAAGAAAAGAACTCTTGTAGGAATAAGTATAAATGCTTAAGGTAAATGCAGCATCTAAAGACAGTGACCGAAGTCTTCTTTATGGGGTTTCATCTCTCAAAAGTCCTAATATTCTGACAGGTACAACTTCATTCTTCAATACTACACTATTTTTCAGAATGCAAAAGAAGTTGAAGCTTTCTATGTCTCACTGCATTTTTATTGTCCTTAGATATTTAATTTTAAAGTTTTGTCTTTCATAAGTGTGAAAATTTCAAGTATAATTGAACTTGGCATTGCAAAGCTTTCAAAAAAATTCTGTAGCTTTTGAATCTTTAAGTTATTAACTGAAGGTCTCAGGGTGCCGAGCAGTCGTTCACACTCTTCTGGTGGACTAAAGGAGCTGAATTGGAATTTGACTATATTTCTCTGTTATGAGAGATTATAATCCATAGTTGAGAACAGCACAAAAGCACACTAATTTCAGGTAACTACTTTCAAAACCTGAATTGTGTACATGACAAGATAACCCTTCTAGCATGGATGATTGTACAATGACCCAATACCCAGTTAGAAAATTTCCTAGTGTAGCAGTTCACTTAGTCAGAAACACATTTCTTTTTTATCTTATTTTAATTCAAATACACTGTAGAATGCAAATCCACTCCTTCCTGGGATACAGGTTTCCAAATTTTATATCCAATATTTTTGCTCTTGAATGTCTCAGTTCTGTAGCAAGACATGGAATTAAACAGTCAGGGATCAATTGTTTGCTTATTTTTCAGTTTATTGGTAGTGAATGTGAACTGCTTTTTTTTTTTTCTGCTTTTCCTTACACAAGTTGAGCAACAGACTCAGCAACTTTAGAGAAATGTGTTTCATTCTAATGGCAAACAGAAGAGTGTTCTAAATATGGCAACAATTCTAAGTTTTATTACTAGATGGAAAAAAACACAAGTTGGGGTGAATCATTTAATTCTGTTTTAAATAATTTGGTTGCCTTTGTTATAAATAACTTTGTAAATATTGATTAAAAAGAGAGACTGAATTAAATTACTTGAGTTTGTAGGAGGAAAATGTTCCCATTGTTATCATGGCTTTGTACTACAGATAAAGGTAAAGGAATCTTTGGAGTTGTATGATGTGGGAATGTGTGCTCTTAAGTATAATAGACTGCATTTATAGTCATGATGGACCTCAAAATACCATGACAGGATAGAGGTTCAAAAATATGATTCAGATTTCCAGATTTCTGAGACTGCTGGTTTCTGGAGACACCTCAGTTTAGTACCTTTTGTGTAAGCAGCTCTCGTGGGACCTGTACAGAGACTCTCATGACTGCTTAAGAAATCCTGTATCTTGATCTAGTGGTTGCAATTCAGAGATATCTACGTAGGTCTTTTACTCAGGAGCTGCTTACGTGCTTTGAGTTAAGGGATCATGAATAGGATGCACATTCAGTGTTGAGAGGTGAAACAATAGACTGTGCATTCCTTCACACAATGGTGAGCTGAAGGGCTTGTCATTACCTTCATTACCTTTTTGGTACTATAAACCAAAGTACTGTAGGAAAAACAGGGCTGAAGCAGTTGTCTAGCGAGAGCCTCTGCCCTGAAGTTTGGATGTACTTCTGTGTATGTCTGACAGGTCTTTATTTAACATGTTCTGCAGTGAGAATCCTTAATCCACCTTGAATCATCCAAAGTCCTTTGCTATTCTTAAATCTAGAATGTATTTCCTAGCAGTTGTGCTGTTTTTCATTGTAATTTAGGCCTCTTATTTAAATCTTGTTCTCCTTTCTAATCCATTGCAACAACTTAGATAACGAACCTCCAGCTCTTACTCATAAGGGCACATGACTTCCTTCAAAATATTTGTATTTTCTCAGTCAAGTAGAACTCTGTCACAGCAATCCTGCTTTGTGAATGATGTTTAAACCATGAGGCTGTTTTGTGAGGAGGGGAAATGCCACTATTTTTATCCTTAGGGAAGTGCCACTATTTCTGTCCTTAATGCCAACCCCTTCCAGATGAGCTGAGCAATCTGAATCCCAAGACTCCTATTTAGAGAGGGGAGGCCGGGAGCTGGAATAGCTTGCAGAAGTTCTTAAGGACACTGCAGTCCCTGGAGAAGGCATTTCATGCCAGCTCTCTGCACCATATTTCAGAAACTTTCATCCTTTCCCAGTTCCCACAGGGAAGCTGATTGCCTGGGCATTCCCAGGAGCCAGGCCCAACCCTGAGCACTTCAACACTCAAATTAAACTTCCCTCCTGGGAGGTCTGATCTCCCTCCACCTCTGTGCCACAGGCTCTGGCTTTGCAAAAGACAGTAGTCGAATGGGCAAGTAACAAACATGCTCCCAGGGAAGCAGTGCACTTTCATATTGCCTTTTGACTCGTAAATTACTGCTCTTCTTTTCCATTTTTCTCCTTATTCTATAGGAGCAAATTCATCAGCATTACAACAGACACTCTTGCTCTCTGATAGCCTCTTTGCTTGCAATACAAACCTAGACAATGCTTGATGGAAAGTGTTCTGAGGGGATGAATTAAGGAATAAACATAAAACAATGCCATGGACTGGAATTTGGCTAAAATGTCAACTGAATGCTGATTATGAACCCTGTATCTCTATTAAATTTTTCTTAGGTAGATAGGGACTCAAGGCAGGCAGACAAAAAGAAAGAATAAAATTAAGTATACAACATGTGCTGAAAACGAAGTCAGCTGTCTGACAGCTTAGCTTTTATGATGGAAAAATATGCTCTTTTTGGCGCATTTTTGAAAATTTTTATTGCATACCTATGCAGCCTGATACTTTTATTCCAAGCTTAGGAGTCATCTTTCAAGGAATTAATTGAGAGCAATGAGAAAGAAGAATCTGGGCCATGCCATTGAGGTTGTTGGTGCTTAGATTGAAAACAATTTACAATTCTCATGTGTTTTCAGGATGTGTTGTCAGATTTAGGAAGACCAAGTGCACTCAGATACTTTAATTGAGCCAGTAAAGGACTGTGTGTTGAACAGTCTCCACCACAGATATGTCGTGTCATACCTTACAGGGCTGAACACTGTAAAAGAAGAGCATCATTATAATCAAAGGCTGATTAATGAAACACTGCCATTAAGTGACATGTTCTTTCTTGGTTGTGCTTTATTCTACAAGTCCACTCAAAATAATTCTGTAGGGGAAGAAATAAAGGAGCTCAGAAAAAGTAAGGTGATTAAAAAACAAATTGCATTTATGAGCTGAATGTTTGCCTTGGTGGCTGTCTGAAGCACAAGGGAGGGAAGGAAGCCATGGAAGGAAGTCACTGTGGGGAAATACCCCTAGTGAATGACCCAAATGCTGCTGCTTCCTCCTCTGGGCTGAGCAGGTCCAGCAGGTTCTCTGTATTGGGGTGGAAGAACATGGACCTTCTAGTCCTGTCCTTTCTGCATTCCTGATTTGCTTCCCCATGCCTTCTCTGACACTGAAATCTGGGGAAATCACATATCCCAGCCTTCTAGGACACAAATTATTTGCATTATATTGATTATTTAACTTTTTTTTTCAATTTTGTTTTTGTGTGTGACCTTCATCCCTAGCCAGTGTAGATCCTGAGCATTAGATGTTTCAAGATTTTTGAAGTTAATGTATGTAAAGCATCTTTGAGGGTGTATTTTTCAAAAATACCCCTCAGATACTGAATTTCCTGGCACAGGAAAATGGTAATAATTCTAGCTTAACACTTTTGCATTTTGGACGCTGGGCTGGAATGGCTCCAGCATGGGAAGATGAATAATAGCTAGAGGTAGTTAGATACCCTGTTATTTTTTGTGCAGGCTAAATAGATATTTTGAGGAGCAATATTTGAACTGTGAGATTGAATGCATTTCTAATTTTGAGTGATTCTACCACTTTTAAAGTTGTCTGTTGAAGAGACAAGAGGCATTTCTGAATACAGTGAAATCTGTAGAGCAAGTAAGCATTTTTAAGTATCCCCTTCAGCTTTTATGTCTTGCAGATAATGGCATTTGTACAGTAGAAAATATATTAAATTATTTTGAAAATTGAAGAGAACAAGCACGGAAGTTTTGTAGGGTAAATACACAGCACCAGGAAGTGTATTTGTATTTGCATGAAACAACCTCCTGGTGTACTTGCTGTATTTCTCCTGTCAATCAGTTGCTTTAGCCTTTGGATGCTCTTTTAGGCAAGGTATCTGTTTTCAAAGGAGGAGGTGGGAATGTTGCTTGGCTGAGTGGGTCAAAGTTCTTCGTAATAAAGGTAGTTTTAATTCAACAAGAAGCAGGAATTTATCACAGAATGTGGTGTTTTCTTCTGTCCTGAATTCTTGTCAGGAAATTTGATAGCCCAGACGTGAAGAGTTTGTGAAGGCAGAGTAGAGACTGGGCAGTGAGAAGTGATCCCTTGGTAAATGCAGTGCAGTGTTGTGTGTGTCTCCTCACTGGTCATGTAATAGTAAGTCACAAGATTTGAAAATGTAAACTGTCTGGGCTCAGTTTATAGTTTATATTCCATCTTCCCTCTGTTTTGGTTTTTTTTTTCATGGCTCTTTCTTGTACCACACTTGCAGTAAACTGTCCTTATTTTTGAAGGGTGGGCATAAAGCAATGACTATAAAGCTAGAAAAATATTTCAGATAGTCATTGTCTTCACTGAACTCCACTGTAGCTAAGTTTGAGTCTAATCGTATGTAGAAATGCAAAATATCCTGCAGATTATTTTAATTTTGTCACGTTTTGAATACCTTTTTCCTCTTACACATTGAGGAAAGTAGAAGAAAAATAACTCTCTTGATGATATACTCAGTTCTGACAAAGACTTGAGTGAGTTAGCCACATAGAACTGGATGGCAGGGGAAACTGAAAAAAAAAAATTCTTAACAGTCCCTTGTACAATGTAAAAAGAATGATGGAAGGTAGCATCTATGTCCTGCTGGATACTTTATTTGCTCAGAAATTTATTTTGCTAACTTGCTTTTTCCATTCCTGCAAATATCCTGGAATTCATAAATAAGAAACAAACCAGTTTATACAGTAGCTAAAAAGTAGAAGGAAGAAAATATCTAGGTTGATCTCTGTTGACATATGTTTATACGACGCAGTTCAAAGCTTCAAAAAAATTCCCTGAGAGATTTGACTATGTAAATATTTGTTAATTGCCAGATTTGAAAATGAGGAAAATGCAACAGGTCAAACCCCGAAACATTGACAAAGTTCTTTTAAATAAGCTCTGGATGGGAAAACTTAAACTTGACCATAAATGGATTGGAATATCTTATTATTCTAAATCTCCTTTCCTGTCCTGGATATTCTTCACAAATCTTAAAAATGTTGCTTAAAAATCCACATTTCCTCTGGAATAATTTCTGCTGAATTGCAACAAAGTTTTGAGGGAATAAAAAACCTAACCTCACTCTAGTTTTGTGATGCAGCTGGAATTAGCATAAGGCTGTAATCTTTCTTCAAAGTAAGGTGAGGCTTTTGGTTTCATAAAGCATATTCTGACATTCTTAATGCAGAGACAGGATGCACTGATGTGAGAAAAAGGAAGATCAGTTACAGTGAAAATATAAGTAAATCAGCTAGCCTGGGGCTGTCCTATTTTTGCATTTATTTTTATCAGCAGTCTTGTTAAAAACAAAATTTTAAATAACATTTTTAGTTGTTAAGTTCTCACCAGAGTATGTAAAGGTTCTACAATCTGATTTCATTTGTTGAAATACAAAATAAGATTCTCAGTATGGCATATTTTAAAATTGGATTTTGTAGCTTTGGATTACCCTATATATGCTTTCATATACATAAAGACAACAAACTAAAGGTTTTAGTTCAGCTGTGCCCTTCTGTAATAGTTTTTTTATTTTTGTTTTAATCCACTGTCCTCATTAAGTGAAATAATGAGTGTTTTTTAAGATTTATTTTATAAAACCGTAGGATTAATTTTACAAGCTTGGAAGCGATTAGATTTAGAAATAAAATTGTATGTATACTTTATACAGGAGAAAAAAAAAAAGAAATTGCCATTTTCTTTAGATTCCCAGGACACGCAGTTTTCTTTGACATTTCAGAATATTTATCTTACAGAATTTCTTCACGTTGCATAAGAGCTATGGAAATTTTTGGACGCTATTTTAGAAACAATTTGCGGAGCAGTGTCTCACCTGCTCAGAGACTATTCATCAGCTTAGAAGAGTGTTAATTTTGTACGTGAGCCCCGGCAGCCTGCAGCACATGGCAGAGCCGCCCTGTCACCGTGGCAGGGTTACTCACTCGCTCAGCCTCCCACCTGATTCCCGTTCGGTTCCATCGCCGCACCAGAAGTTCCCTCACAGTTATTCCTGCGAGGAAGTAAATGCCACTCAGCTCGATTGAGGTGCCCACGGTGCCAGCATGAGAGAAAAGAGGTTCAGGGCTGGATGGGGGGATGTGACCCAGTGGCCAACAGGCAGGGATGCTGCTGCTGCTGAGTTTGCTGGTTGGAGAAGGGATGTGTGTGTGTGCAAACAAACCACCTTGTAGGTTTCTGAGTTGGTACCTCTTGTTTCTTCAAATTTCCCAAGTACATCTTCCTGCTGGCCTGAGTTGGGCTGGGGAAGGGAGACTGGCGCTGCCATCTGGCGTGTCCATGGTGAGGCTTTCCTGGAGGGAACACTGGGAGGGTGTTTGATGGGAACATGCTGTGACCTGGATTCCATCCCCATGGAAGCCAGATCCCTCATGTTCCCTTGTCCCTGGCCTGGTGTATCCATGTCTAAACATGGATGGTGGACTGCTGAAGCATGGCACAGCTTTCTCATTCACTTAGATGGGTTTTGGACCCAGTGTGATCAGACTTTAATGAGCACTTTAAACTTTGTTTAAAGTTTAAAGCTACCTTATGGGTTGCAAAGGCAGCTCCCCACTCAGTTCTCCTTGCCATTTTACTTCTTAGCTCATGACAGGTTTCCCTGTGAGGAAGGTAATACTCACCACAAACTGAGAGGCACAGCATCCGTAGGTTTTATAGAAGGCATCATTTCTCTCTAAAGAAAGAAAACAACAAACTTAGATTTTAATGCCACAAACTCAGGATAAAGAATTTAGCAAAAATTAAAAAAAAAAAAAAGCCTAAATGAAGAAAAATTACTTGTAATTCTTAGTGTTTTGTTTTTTTTCCTAGATGCTTCAGAAACATCTACTAAAAATGCAACAGGTATTTAGATTTAATGTGAATCTCTGTCTTTGAAAACAGGTGGTGCTTCTGTCATGGCAGCTTCTGGGTCTTTGAAAGTGCATAGAGGGCACAGTCTTCAAGCTGGTAAGTAAAAGTGATTATGAGATATGTGTGTGCATGTAAATCAAAACTAATTTAAACTTAAATTATTTTAAACTTCAGAAAATATTAAAGGTAATGCATAATTTGCTTCCCTATTGTAAGGCTTACGTATTTCTTTGGGTTTTTTGCTTTGAGGAGTTTTTGTCAGAAAGGCATTGACAGATGGGATAAGTTTAGAAGAGGCAGTGACAGATGAGATAAGTGACAGAGTATAAGCAGTAATCTTATTCACGGCAGTAAAATGCTGCCATCACTTTGTAACAAAGGGCACCCACCAAAAAAATTCACCTCAGGCCATGAGAAATCTTGAACCCTAACAATTATATGCTGGGAAAAACCACCCACCACATTTAAATATACTTTGTCATGATAATGGAGGAAAAAAACACCACCAGCAGATAGAATTATATGTGTTTGTAATTCAAAATTAATTGTGATATGTTAATTCTATGGACACAGCATTTTTGCTTGCCTGGTTTGAACTGGGGTGGAGTCCAAGATCATGAAGAAATGTGGACATCATTTTTCAGCTTCGTGTTCAGGAAAGACCGATGATGATGTGCAGCCTGGCTTCTTGCAAAGAGGGTGATTTGCACTTGGAAAGCAAAGTTGCCTTTTTGAGGGCTAGCTTAAGCATTTTGTATGGTTTTTCAGAAATCAAGACGTTATCCATCATGCTGGAGGTGGAATTTTAACAAGAGTCTTCCAGATGCTCCCAAGATCACCCACGCATTGCTCCCTGATTCATGCATCCAAGATAGCTCTGCTCCCACATTCATGTACAGCAAAATGCACTGTTGGCTTCAGTGGCCTTCAGTGTGAACGGTTGTAAAAGTGTCCTAAAGTTTATTTCCATGGTGGTGTTACACTCATGAGGAAAGGCTGACATCGCCATTACAGAAAAGTCAGCACTAGCCAGTGTTTATGCTTTCTGAGATTATTCTGTATGATTGTTTAGTTTAGAAAGTTACAACTCAAAACCAGAAAAGCATATGCTTTGATTATATTGTACAAATTTCTAAATCCAAAGCCATTAACAGTGTTCCTGCATTCCAGGTCCCAAAGGTGCGTGTGAGATTCTAACACTTCCTTCAGAACCTGGGACTCCAGCTCTGAGGAACCTGGTGAGTAAGATTTTTGCATCAGAGGTCACTAACACCTCTTATTTCTTTTTCATTTTCCTTTTTTTTTTAATTGTTGAGATCTCTTCTAATTGTTATTTTTGAAGCATTGCGCTTTGATAATGTCCACTTTACATGTATGCTCACAAACACGCACACATATCTTTTATTTATAGTGCTGGTTTTCTTTCTGTGTTATTTATTTTTAATTTCTGAAGATGGTGCCTATATTGGGTAGAAAATATAATAACTAACAGTTGCTGAAAGAAAGGCTGCAACACCAGTTTCAAATATAACTTTCTTCTTCCCTCCGCAATTATAGTCTTTTCCTTTCTTTGTCCCCTCAGTTGAGGACCACTGAATTTTCACTTTTACTCTTCTCCTGTTACTTGTTTAACTATCTTTTATGACTCCTACATTTTCCCCCTTTCTCTTCAAGCAATCATGAAATTCTACCAGTTCTTTCAGAATGTTGTAACCATGCATTGTTACCTGTTTTTCTCTCACACCCTTCCTTCACAATGTTCTCAAATGCTGCCCCTCTGACCCTTCTTGGAAGCATCTCCTACCTCTGTCCACCCAGAAGGGACTGCTGAAAGCACTGTCCATGGCTCTCTCACTGTACCATGTTTTCATTAGTAGGAACTTTTGACTGTTGTGTGCTTTTTAAATAAACTCTTCTCTTCAAACAAATATAAGGCAGTTTTTTGTACCTAATAAAGGTTTGTGGGTTTTTTTTTTTTGTTTGTTTGTTTGGTTTTTTTAAAGAAAAGTGGAAACCCAAGTATTCCTATGTTTACAAAGGAATGTTTACAAAGAAAGCACAGTTTCTATTGAGACTGACTGACCGAGTCAGCACTGACTGACCAACAGAAGACTTCTCCTTTCCTTCCATTCCAGTTTGCCCAACTTTGTTCTTGGTTTTTTTTCTACTTCCCCCTTTGAGAAGAATATTTGACTGTTGCCAGGTTTAGGGTTTTTATCTGTGTATTTCTTTTGCTTTTCTTGCACAAAGCCCTACTGATTCTCCATGTGTGGTTTTTTAGTTCTCAGAAAAATCACTTGGCTTGTTTGCATCAAGTATGACATTCAGCTTCCTTAAACCTGTCAACTGTTTAGTTCTATAGGGAAGCTTACTAGTTTTCATGCTAGCTAACTTTGATGGTACTTCACTTACACCTCTGTTACATCACTTTAACAGCAAACAGAAAGACTTCAAAAATATCTTTTCCTTCATGACTGTTTGTGACTCTGTACTTATTATTGTCGCTTGCAACTTCTAACTATTTGTGACACAGCTTTTCAATGCTGTGATTTTGCTGAGTCCCTTCTCTCTTAGTCAGGCCAAATTCCTCTGAAATACTTTGGACACAATAATTGAAAGTGATTTCTGAGAATGTTTGATGAAAATAAAAAAATTCCTTCTGCATTTGATTCTGCATTGATTCTATCATTTCATTCCTGTTCTTCCTTTGCAACAACAGCTTGAAGTCTGACTGTCAGAGAAATATTTGTATACTTTGTGAATGTTCCGATGTTTTCTTTATGAAAATCTGTGTGAAAATTTGCCATATTTCTAGTCTTTTCAATTTTTGGACTATATAGTAGACTCCTTTGATTTAAACAGCTTAAGCCTGGGGAGATTCTATTATCCTGAAACATGCCCTTACTGTTACCTAACATTGTATAAGTTATCTCTGCTATTCATAATACTTCCAATAAGATGAAAAAGTTTCCCTCAATTGTGAATCACGGCTGCTGTTGTCTGGATATAAGGAGTTATTCTTCCCTATGCTCTAAAATGCCTTGATAACCTACTGCCTCTATATTCACATCTCAGTAGTGCCTAAATGGGCAAAAAGGAAAAGCAGCAGTTAGGACAAAAAGATTTGGCATGAGTTCTTTGTGGGGACAAGGAAGGGCTTAATAGGAGAACTTGATGAAAAAGGAGAACCTCAAAGTGATAGCATTTTTCCTCTGCACTCTTCTGTTTCAAAATGAGTTAAGAGCAGAAAGTGTTTAGAGGTAAGGACTCCAGCTGGACTGAACAGGCAGACAAGATTAGAATAATTGAAAGTAGGGCTAGATGAGGTCTTGAGAACTAAACCAGTAGACAAAAAAAAAGTAGTTTTTAAGTTAAAATAATTTAGTAGGAACTGTTTCATATTCAGTGTTATTCTGTGTCTTTTAAAAAAGAAATTCTGGCAAATTCTGTGGGATTTCCTCTAGTGTTCTCGTGATCTTTACAATTTGGAAGGGCTTTTCCAGTATTTTTTTTACCTGCAATGGAAGTCCTTTAATACTTGGTTTTCCCCTCTTGTCATCATTCTTATCTTTTTCAATTCTGCACAGGGAACCTGTCAACATTGTCTCCTCAGGTTTGCCTTCCCTTTTCTTGGAACAGTTCTTCAGTCCCTGTTTTCAGGAGATGCTTTAGGAACCCCTGCTGATTCTACTTTCTGTCTTGCAGATGATACAATAGTTCACATCTTCCTAGAACAAATTACTTTTATATAAAGCTTTACTAACCTAAGGTGAAGCTGGAAGCCTTGTGAGGGAGTACTGCTCTTGTAAATGTCTGCAGAGTGTTTGCTTTCTGCCACAACACAGTAAGATCCCTGTCTGTGGTCTATGTGGTCTAATCCTCACAGATCCTGACTTATCAGTGTCTCAGGATATTTTAAGTAGAAAGTGTAGCCTTGTCATGTCCTGTCTACCACTGAGGAATGTCCTGCTTGGCAAGCAGAGTTTTTGCTGCTCAGTGTTTGCTTTCAGTGTCTCTGTATGAACTGGATAACAGCTCCTGTTATAACATGTGACTTATTTCAGAAGGGGCAGTAGGTTATTCAGCTGATGTCCTGACACCAGATCGACCCCACAGTGAGACAGCCACCTATGTCAATATTCCTGTCAGCCCCACTTCCAAAAAACAGCTTCACTACATGGAACTGGAGCTTCAAGAATCTAGCACGAGCATAAGAGGTAAGGAAGACCATGATACTTTTTAAACAGCAAAGGATATGCAGAATGTGCAGGGTATGGGGAGTCATAATTTCATATAAGGAGGAGATGAGGGAGCTGGGGATGTTCAGCCTGGAGAAGAGGAGATTCAGGAGGGACCTTATTGCTCTTACAATCTCCTGAAAGGTGGTTGTAGTCAAGTGGGGGTTGGCCTCTTCTCCCAGGCAGCAGTGACAGGAGAGGACATGGCCTCAGGCTGCCCAAGGAGGGGTTCAGGTTGCACATCAGGAAGAGTTTCTTCACTGAAGAAGAAATTGGAACAGGCTGCCCAGGGAAGTGATGCTGTTGTCATTCCTGGAACTGTTCAAGAAATGACCAGACATGGCACTTAGTGCTGTGGTTTAGTTGATGGTGGTGTTTGGTCAAAATTTGGACTCAATGATCTTGGAGGTCTTTTCCAACCTTAATGATTCAATGATCTACCCACAGGCTTTTGCTAACAGAGGAGTTGAACCTTGGTATATTTGTGAGGCAGTTCTTTTAATTGGCATCTCTTCTTGGAAAAGATTTTTGAGTAATGAAGTTCCATAAGATGTTGCATCCCTTTGACAGGTGATTGTACATGTGCTCCTTCTAAAGTGAACATTTCAAACTCTGAGGTTTGAAAGACAGTAATTTGCTTGTGTTCTCAAGATTTTCATTGCATATTAGGACTACACTTACCTCATTTTTCTTTCTTGGCTTCAGAAAGAGGGCTGTGGGTGTAAGTGTACAGGGCTTGCTCCTGAAGACACTGGCTCTGGAGCCATGCAGCAAATGATTCAGAACAGAACAGAGTGTTCTCCTATCTGCTCTCCATGAGGGCATGTGGAAGTGCTACCGAGAGAATGCCAGCCCAATTATTTAATTTTTTAAAAAATTATTTTGTTTGGATCAGATATTTTACTTCTAATGCTTAACTTGGGCAATTAGCACAAAAACATGCAATAGATCTGCCATGTGTTGTCATTTAGAGGTGCAGGCCTTGCTACAGAAAGCCCCTCATCAGAATCTGGCATTTAATTGCTTGCATCTGGTATTTATATTCCATCTATAGTTCTCAGCTGTAAAGATTTTAATTTTTATACTTTTACTTTCAGCAATTTTATTAACTTTGAAATGCTAGCACTTTTCCCATTGGCTTTTTAAAATGTTTTTGGGATTTTCATTAAGTAATTCTAAGCTTCTCCCAGACCTTAATGTAGTTCTCTCTGAAACATCCTGTTGAAATGTAAAAACAATATTTTCTCTTAATTTTAAAGACAACAAAACAAGGCATTAAAAATGAAGAGTTAAATACTATAAATTTTCCCGAATGTCAACTACCCTCCCAATCTCAAATTGTGGAACTTTAAAGGTGCCTTTAATGACCATAAATGTTTTATAAATGTTTTATTTTTTTATATTAAATTTTTCCCAGCCTCTAGCCTTATAGAACTATTTTACTCCTGAACAGACTGAGCAGCTTTTGTCTCCCCTATTGCCAAGAAAAATGAGCTGAGGTGTCATTCTGTGTGAGGTTGAAGGTGGTTGCTCTGGTCGACATTCACAGGGTGCCTAATCCAGACAAAGAAGAACAGTGCCAGCTGCCACAAGAGTTTTCTGTTCAAGTACCAGATGTTCATTTCCTGATCCATAGCCTGGTGAGGAAGCCTCCTCCCACTCCTCCTTGGGAGAGCCAAGTTCAATTTGGTCATTGACTGGGAGTAATACGGGGGGAGATTCAAACCTAGGGCAGAAATGCAAGTAGTTCATTTGCTTATTTGAGGAAAAACAGACAACTAAAATATGTAGATAACGAAACTTTTGAGGTGTTTTTGAGGTGTTTTGTTTTAGTTGAGGCTATCATCTTACTCCCTTTATACAGCTTTCTCTAAGACTGGACAAGGATCATCCAGGAAATCTGGGGAAGAAGTGTCACAAAAGCTTTTTTACTCGGGAATATGTGAGGGGTACAGTCTCTTACAGGGTCCCACTTGGTGTTTCAGGGAGTGGATCGTCCCGATACGCCCAGATCGACATCGCAGCCACCGAGACCGCGCACAAAGTGGGGACGCAGCACGCGCAGTGCCGCGAGGAGCGCCTGCAGGAGCTGGAGCAGAAGAAAAAAGGGGCTCAGCAGTGACCTGTCTGGGAAAGGACTTTGTGCTCACCAGAAATTGATACTAATTCACCTTCCAAAAGGTTCACATGTATTGTTAAAATCACTCACACAAAACGCTGCCGTTGCTTCCTGCAGTCGTACCAGATCCATTCCGATATCTTGTTTCCTAATTGGAAAGCTGGTAGCATGAGGGGCGTGTTTGGTCTTTCCTTTTATTTTAATTTGGTTGCAAAGTCCAGACTTTTTGTCATATATGATGACGGATGTAAGTTACCTTTTTCTATAATTCTAAAATCATGGAGAACCTGGAACCAATTTCAGTGTTTAGATGGCATTTTCTTTGAAAATAAAGAACTTGAATGTGTGTAGATAAGGGAATGTGAGTGTGTGTGTGGTAAGTGTACACATATGTTTGCATATGTCTGTGTGTAAGCACACATTACTGATAAAATATATGTATATATCTGAGTGTACAAAATACGTAAAACTTCTATTAATATATTAATGGACTCTTACAAAAGCAAGAAAATTCAGTGCCTGCTTTTTTTGCAGGTACAATTTTTTTCAATTTATATGTGTATTTATGGATATGCTCAACTATACCTATGGATATTTCAATTTTATACCTCACCAAGTCCTGCAGCTTCGGCTAAAGCTGCTCAGATTTAAAAGCTGTAGTGTCAGGGATGCACATAAGTATGCAAACAGACAAGAGCACACAAGTTATTTAATTATGTCTATAAACCACAGTAATGTGAAGGGGCATTTGAGTGCTTCTGTTCTTAGAAAGCCTAGGTCAAACTATGAGTTTGATTTTGTAGTTGCTGGACACCTGTAATTTTTAGCAATTTTTCTGGAGTTGAACATATGTATCACTTTGGAAATCAGGTTTTGGGTTTCTCACACAGCATATTTTAAAACCAAAGTATTCAAAAGAAACATTCGCTTTTGAAAATTGAGTGTTTTATACAAAAATATATTTCTAATGTAAAACCACCATCCTTAAATCTTAAACTTTATTGAATAATTCTCTGTTGTCCCTAAGTAGCATAAAACCAGTTCTGTGTAAGAGGATGATGTCTCCAGAGATGCTACAGGATTGATGCACAACAGGATGTTACCTTGTAAAACAGGTTTAACCATGAGTCTGACACCTCTTGCTTTTGTACAGTGAGATTTTATGATTCAAAACTTAGTTTCCCATGTTGTGTTGTCTGTGTAATTCTTCATATAAAATATTATTTAAATAAAATATTATATAAAATGTTACAGCAGTGACCTAAGCTAACAAGGAAATGTACTTATGAAGAAAACAAAATTTTTCCTCATAACATATCATCTTTGGCTTCCAGAAGTTGCTAGGAGTGACGTCTTGGGTGTTATGATTTTTTGATTATGTCCTCTTAAGATCCAATATCACAGACAAATTCTGTTTTCTAGGTATGCATTATAATTTGTATTGGTGAGTGGAAGTTTCGTGCCAGTGAGGGTTTCACTAAGTGCCTTAGAATGGGAGGTGGGGTTTTGTTTTTGAGGCAGAATTTAACCTGTAAATTTATTTGAATGTAACCTCAATAGTAATGTCAAATATCAGAAACCTCTCAAATAAAAAAAAAATTGTCTCATGTGCTTGAGAGTTGACAATTGCAATTCTTATCTGTCCTGTGTGCAAGTGTATTTTTCTGTTGATTCACCTAGCATATTTCTGAAGGGAGAAGAGATATTTCTTATGAGATTCTAAGTTTAAAAGATTTTTCTTTGACAAGTGGTGATCTGCTTTGTAAACACATGGTCAGTACAACTGGAATGGCCAGGGCTTCCTGGGGCCAGGTTTATCTGACTGAACTGTTCTTCAGTCAAGGATCCTCCACCAGAGGACTTGCATGGTTAAATCTGTTATGTGACTATTTAATATTTAAAATGAGCATAGCTTCCCTGCATGCACTGAAATGCAGTGTTTTCCATGGAAATATATAATGAAACTACAATATTTCTATTGTAAAAATCTGTTTGCCAGGAAAATATATTACCCAGGATCTCTACAAAGGCTGCCTTTCTGTACGCTCCTTGCATTGAATCTGGGACTTGTAGCACGGGCAAGGATTTGACCCAATAGTAAAGTCATCAGATTGTTGGTGGCCTCACAGAGGAATACCAATATAAAGAAATGTGTTTTTCAGGTTGAGCAGGGCTGTGAATCTGTGCATGAACATGGTTCTCTGTGCACATGTGTTTGTGTATGTCACAGCAATTTGTTTCTTGAATAGGACAAATAGAACAGATGACTTTAACTTATTTTAAAATTCACTTTATATTCTCATGCACTAAGTTATATTAGGAGCTGAAGCAGGAGGCCAAACCATACTGTTGCATCTGTTAAAAACTGGTTGGTTGATGTTTTGGTAGTACCTTGCAGGTTGTTCCTCCCTCTCAAGTTACAGGCTTGACATTTCTGTTGAAGAAACTAGAGCTTTCTCGTTGAACAACAGGAGCTCACAGAAATGGAAAACCTTTAAAGGTTTCCCTAAATAAATAAAATCATGTGCCTTCAACTTCCACAAGTGAACTGGGGGCAGTGGAAATCAAACCACAGTCCTACAGGCAGGCTTGTGATCACTGTGTAGCTTTCATGGGCTACCTCCAGTACTGCTGTTGGTGTACAAATAGTTAGGGGATTGTTCACACACCTTTGATAAAACATGTGCATGAGTGATCTAAAATACGGTTTGTGATTTCTATGGGATGATTCCAGATTCAGAGCTCTTTGCAAAAAAACAAAAACCAAAAAAATCAAAATATCTCCCACACTTTTGGAGATAAATGTGACTTGTAACTTCTGATAGTAAAAGGGTAAAAGGAATGATTTGCTCATTTTTAATTTAACATTCTATCGGAGTCAGATCTCCTTCTGTTCTTACTAGAAGCACAAATTATTAATTAATTAATTAGAACAACAAAACAATGTGATGTGGCTGATACTTCTGTAAGGTGTTCTTGAAGGACTTCAATAAGGCAGAACTGCTCTTGGTGATGAGAAAACATGCTGTCAGCAAGTGCAGTGTTTGGACATAAGCACTGGTGTGCTGTGAATGTCCCTCTTTCTTCCTGACAGACCTACTGCCAAATGTTAACTGCTGCTTCAATGGGCTTTATGGCACTGTTCATAGGCCACTATGGAACAGTTTTATATGCAAATATTTGGGTGATGGAATTTTCTCCAAGGTAACATGCTGCAGGATGGAGGGATTTAATTTCCCAACAATGCAAATAGTTGTCTGGGTTTTAATAGCACTCCAGCACCTAATTGTGGAAAATGCCAGTAGGTGTCTTTAGGCATGTAAATATTTGTGAAAATCTGCCCTGAGAGTTGTTTTTAGCAAATGGCTTGGAAAAAATCCTCATTTTCTCTCTCTGCTCTAAACAAACCAGTCTTAATTAGTATCGCTTGGAAAACTATATTTGAATTTGAATTATGAGTCATTATATTTTTTGTGAGATGCTTTGGTAAGTTTCTGTTCTAGTTTGGAATAAAAAACATACTTGCTAAAATAACCACAGGAGGAAGACACAGTATTTCAAGAGTTACTGTTAAAATTATGTGGTGTTTTTAAAATGACAATGCTGTTATATTTCTATGTCACCTTTTCTTTGGGAGATCCTCAGCTCTCATTTGACCAGTCATACAAACACTGTTCTACAATCTAGGCTGAAAGGAAATGTTAGTTTAACATCACACAGCAGTAAGAACAAGCACAGCAGAGTAAGGCCGGGAGAATTAGAAGGAACTAAAAGGAAGTTTTGTAAGGAGCAGGTCTGCACCAAACACAGCATGAACAGCTGGGCAGAAGAGGTGGATGTGTGTTCAGCCTTGGTACAGCCTCACCTCGAGTGCTGTGTGCAGTGCTTGGCCCCACAATTTAAGAAGCAAGGGAAGGTCCCTGAATGTGTCCAGAGAACCACGAAGCTGGTGAGAGGGCTGGAAGTGCTGTGAGGGGAGGCTGAGGGCTCTGGGTTCATGTTGTTTGGAGCAAAAGAGGCTGAGGGATTACTGCATTGCTCTCTGCAGCTTCTTGAGGAGGGGAAGCAGAGAAGAAGATGCTGAGCTCTTCTCCCTGCTATCCAGAGATAGGATGTGCAGGAATGGTTCAAAACTGCACCAGGGAAGGTTTAGGTTGGACGTTAGGAAGCATTTCTTTACCAAGAGGCTGGTCAAACACTGTAAGTGGCTTCCCAGAGAGGTGGTTGATCTCAGGCCTGTTAGTTCTTGAGAAGCATTTGGAAAATGCCCTTAAAAACACAATTCAACTTTTGGTCAGCCCTGAATCGGTCAGGCAGTGGGATTAGTTGGTTGATATTGCTCCCTCCCAATTGAAATAGTCTGTTCTATTCTATTCTATTCTATTCTATTCTATTCTATTCTATTCTATTCTATTCTATTCTATTCTATTCTATTCTATTCTATTCTATTCTATTCTATTCTATTCTATCCCAAAGATGACAGGCTTCAGAGCAGCCTCACTCTGAGGCTTAGGACAGTGATATCAACTGGTTATTGATAAATCAGTTATCAATTTTCTCTGAAAGGCTGGAATATAAGTGACAGGAAAATACATGCAATCTTGACCAGGATTCTGATACAAGAAATAGTTTTGTAAGACAATGAGCAGGTTTAGGAAAGTGCAGCTGACATGTGAACTTTGAATTTAGTAAAAATCTGAGGGTGAGTGAACTTTAAAACTTATATACTTTCAAACGTTTGCCTGCATCACAGCATCTAGAAATAATTCAAATTTATTATCCCACTGTGTACACAGAGGCGTATGTAACATTACCATTTTACTGAAATAATACGTGTCAACTTATTTGAGGAATATGCAGTGGGGGGGGTGGGATCAGAAAGCAGATTTAGCATGACAGTAATTTTTCTCTACATTACATGATATGGTTGTGAAATTCTTAGAAAGAAAAATAAATAAATAAAAAAGCCCTAGCATCTGCTATTTTATAAGTTAAATTTCACTCATCTGTGGGCTGAGCTGACAATTTATGGGTAGTCCATATACAGAAAATAGAGCTGATTGCATGTTCAGAAAGGAACCTGGTCTTTGGAGTTTTATTATGTAATGAATTGCTCAGATTCATCATCCCTCATGTCTCTGTCACATTTGGAGGATGTAGCCCATGGCCTGCCTTTGCCTTCTATAACATTTTGTCCTTTTATTACCTACAGCCAGCAGTACTGGACACAAATTGGGAAGCACAGGAAAATACCTTCCTGGGAATTGATGAAGTAGGTAGGTGTCAGCAGAGAGCCAGAAAACAGCAGCTGTCCTTTGCTAGCACGGGCAGAAGGGCAGCACCAGAAGAGTGTGTATCTGTAAGGAGCATAAAGTGCTGTGAAACAGAGAGCACTGTAACCTGAGAGAGGGGTGCCCCTAGTTCTGTGTTCAGTGCACCAGTGTCACTTACAGGGGCTGGGGTATTTGGTAGAGATGGATCAGGTCTGCTGGAAGCCCAGGACCTGATCTTGTATTTGCTGTCTCTGTGCTTTCTATGGTGAATACAAGATAAAAGTGACCATAAGTGACCACAAGTGACCATAAGATACCATAAGTGACAGCTGTGGGAATGCCTTTCCTGCGGTGGCTGCAGTGACAGCCCCAGGTGTGCTGCTTTGGAGCTCTACAGATAGCAAATACTCTTCAGCATGCCTACCTCTGGCCAAGCTCTCCTTTAGAGTGACAACATTTAACAAGCTTAGACACTCTCATTGCTGTTGCTGCAGCTGGGGAAATGTCAAGGTGCAAGTTACAGCCTGCAGCTGGCCACATCTGCAGTGTGGACTGTGATGCGAACCCTGTCCCTCTGTCCATCAGCACAGGGCTTGCCCTGAGCGCTGCAGGAAGGGACAGAACTACCTGGAAAACAGAAAACCTGCTGGCCAAGCAGCAACGCTGATAATGGGAAGACGCCAAACTCACTGCATCCTGCTCTGTCTCTGCTGTGAGTGGTCACAGCTGAACTGGGTTAGTTGCTCTGTTCCTAGGTCTGAAGGAGCTGATGAGAATGCATGTTTTTCTCATGGTATGCTTGTGGCTAAACATGGTCACTCCCGTTCCTTCTGTAGTCCCACACGCATACTGTGGCAGTACTTGGGTTTGGAATTCTGACTGTCCTATTTGGTTACATTGGCTGTTTTGTTCTTTCAAAAATTCTACTACAGCTGTTTATATATATGGCATTAAAATGAGAAGGAAAACAATTCCTAAGGACATCTCTGGAAAATAATTTTCTCATATTGAATAAATAATCATTCATAAAAACTTAGTTTTGCAGTTCTGCAAAGAATGAGGATCACTTTGTGCAAGACAAATCTGTGTTTCTGAAACAACAGATTGGTGGCAAGGGTTTAGCGACACCAGCAAACTGAGGTTAATGCAAACATTGTCTGTGATATGTCCATCCCAGATTTAATTGTGAGACCCAGAACTTGGGATCTGAAATGGCTGGAAAATGGACCCTTTCCCCATTGAAGGACCATTTAGTTAATGGTTTTGGTTCAGATGTCTTCTTGAATTAGAAACTGAAATTTGAATTTTGAGGTTGGACTAAAGGATCCAATGCCCGGCATTGTAAATTATTGGTTTTCATGTACAAGTTTCTTCTCCGAGGACACCCCCTTGTCGCGGGGGAGAAGCTTGCGTGCCCTCATGAGGTTGAGAGCTATGTTGGCAGTGGTTTGCGCCTCTGGTAGGGTCTCCCATGCCAGACAGGTCTCAGCTGAAGGGTCAGACAAAGTGTGCCCACGGGCAGGATGGGCTCGATAGCCATTTGGCAACCACCCTAGGAGAAGGAGAACCCCAACCCTAAACCCGGGCAGATGGAGCTCGCTTAGCCCTGTAAGGCCATCCATCTAAGAGAAGGATACTCTAACCAAACCTACGTCCTGAGGTATTCGCTNTGTGTTTATTCTTAAAATAGTGTAGCTCCCTTCTCCCTTTAAATTGCCTGGAAAATTACAACTGTAAAACATTAAATAGCATTTTATTTTAGTAGGAGGCTTATTTCAAACTGATTCAACGCTCACTTTGCCTATAGAAATTGGCAGGTTTAAGTTACAATAGACCAGTTATTGAGAGACAACCTTTGAGACTGAAATGGTTGGTTTTATTAAAATGGATGTGTGCAGCTTTTGTGATAAACTAATGCATCAGTGGAGGAACAAAGTACACATGTTAAGCATTAATATCTGTTAACTGTTTTCTCTTTGATTTATGAGGGTGCTCTTTTGTTGAGTGGTGGGATGATATACCTGAAAATTTGGATAGGAAAGTGCTTTAAGGGTTATTGATAAAAGCATTTGGGTTACAATTGTTGCTGTACCAAATATGGCTCAACTTGAAATATTTACTGTGGAGGAAAGCTTATGAATTTATTTTGGCTCTACTGGACAGATTTTGTGAATGCTTCCATTTTATGCCTGTAGATACCAGTAAAAGAAATCCATGCAGTATTTTTTTTTTCCTGTAGATTAACATCCTGCTTCCCAATAGGTGCTAGGTGAGGGGACTGAAATACATGTTAACTGTATGTTGTATTTGGAAATGTTGATTTTGGTATTTGGAATAGATAGAATTTGGAATATGCTAGATAACATAATGCATATAGAAAATGCAGCACCCAGCTCTCAGTTACAAAGGTAGGTCTGTTTGTATGGAAAGCAACAGTCTATACTATTTATTGACTTTAATTACTTTATTTCTTCTATTCTCAAATGCTACCAAATGAAAAAATGTATTTAAAATATATTTTAGAACTGTCTGTGTACTACTTGCTGGTAAATGGTCAGCCAAGATCAGCTGTTGAGGCAGCACATTCTGGAAGCTAAGGTGGTTTCTCTGTCTCTTGCTTACCTTTATCTCCATTAACCTCGCTTGAGGGAGCCCCACAGGGAGAGCTGGACACACAGTAAGCTGGAGAGCCCAGCTAAGGATCCTGCTCCCACCAGCTCCTGAGCACCAAGATCCCTACCTGCAGGAATGGAATCGGAAAAGGCAGATGGCTCCTCACCTGACAAAACATGAATCATCTCCACTTGATGAATTTAAAAACTCCCGCTATTGCCAGATCTATCAGTCACCAGGATCCTTTGGGAGGGGAGACGGGAAATTATTGCAGCAATAAATCTGCTACAGTTCTGTTCCTTATCTGTCTGGGTAGAATGATGCCATCTTAGCTGCTGTACCAACATGTAGGGTGCGCTTTTTTTAAGAAAGACTTGGTTATTTTTATTGCATTTAATGTCTTATATATTTATTTCCCTCTCCTTTCCACCCCCCTTTTCAACAAATAAAATCTATCCTACATGAAGTCACTCACGTTTACTTAAATTGAAGTTCTTTTCAGTGCAGAATTTGACTGACTATAAAATATGAAGTGTTCGGATTTTTTTTCCTAAGAAATGCAGTTCTTTCTTCGTTTGTCTGCTCTTGCCTTTTTATTTCTAATTGTTTCTCAGAGTGGTTTAAGATACTTGCTAATTTGAAAAAAATACAAGAGGATTAGATGAAATACTTAAGGAAGAGAAGGTTCAAGCACTGTTTAGAAGTATTAGTTCTTTCCTTTTTAGAAGCCTCTTACATGCAGTCTCACCTATGAATTCCATGATTCACCTTTCACAGGGTACAGGACTGTAGGTATATCTAATTTATACCTTTTTTCTTGGCTTTGAATTTTTCTTGCTATTTACACAAACACAGGAGTGGTGACTCAAGTTATTTTTTAACCTTTAATGTTTTAAACACTACCCACTCTTGTTATTTCGGCGATATGAATTGTCTTTGGAGGATTAAAACTGCAACAATTAACTCAGTTGTACATACACTGATGTGTGTGAGGTGCAGACCACAGAAACTAGAGTGGAATCAGACTTTACACCTTCCTAGCCTGTCCCCAAATCTTGAAAAGCAGGGAAAGCCGCAAGGAGCCTTGACAGGAACAGAGATTATTGCTCCTGTTTTCCCTTAGGCTGTTGTAGACTCTAACTCAGCCACAGACTATTTCAGGGGGAAGTTGGATGCAGGGCAGCAACTGCCTTTTAAATTTTGTTCTCCTCTAGGTTTGTGTGCCCAGTCTTTGGGCCCATGACTCATTAACAGCTCTGCTCAGTAACTGAAGTGGGGTGACCATGCTGACCCCAGTCTCCAACCTTTGCCTCTGATGCGCTGTGACTCGTTCCCAGTTTTAAATTACCGTGACACGTAAGTGTTTTGTCAGCCTCTTGTTCTTTGCAGCACTGGCCAAGCATTCTCTGCTTGAGCCCACCTGGCCTTTGAGCCCAATTACTGTCATGGTGTGGTAGGTAAAGACATAGTACAGCCACTGCCTGCTTCAGCCATCATCCCTAAAGCATTAAAGTTGAAGCACCGCTGCACTTGTTCAGTAACTGAGCAGACCCTGGTTATTCATTCCATGAATCCAGCACCTTCTGCTGTTCCAAACTTCTTCAGAAATTCTTGGATAAGCATATTCTACTTCAGGTACACACTGAGGATGAAACCCAGCTTTGTGTTGTGCCCTCTTGTGTGGAGCACACGGCTGCTGGGCTGCTGTCCGTGCAGGCTGAAGGGCTCAGGTTGCTTTCCTGTGTGCAGCACATCTCCCTCAGCAGCAGGATCTGAACGTGCTCATGAAAGCTCTTCCATTCCCTACAACCCAGCCAGGACCGCTCAGCAGGAGCAGCTCTGTGTAGTTCCTGTCCTCTGCTGATGCAGTTAGTGCATGTGTCCAAATTCTTCATCCAGGAGGCAATGGTGGGGGACCCTCCACATCCAGGCTACAGCCACCAAACTGACCTGAGGCACACAGATGTGGTTCTCACCCTGCCAAAGGGAAAACTGAAGGACAAAATGACGTCTGCACTTTCTAACATAATATAAAATACATTTCTGTTCTGCATCCACAGGGAATTGATGAAGATAACTTCTTAACACAGTTACTGCTCTGATACAGAAACTGAACAACCCTTAAAGGCATAGTCTGGAGAAATAGCATGTAGCACTTGAAAAAAAAACAAACCCGTTTTCTCATAAATGACTTGCAGCTATTTTTGGGTTTAATTTTTTTAGCTTGCCAACCAAAGGTATACCATAAACTACATGAACAGAACCATCTCTAACGAGACTGCTAATATTAATGGTGGCCTTGTTATCATGATGGACGATGATTCTCTGGGATATAAATAACTCTTAGCTTACATTAAATTAAAAAAATAACAAAAGAAGAAAAAGCTTCCTGCTTCAAAGAGAATTTCAAAATTAAGACAGCTACCACAGTTTTGATTCAGATCACTTGCACATGAAGATGCAATTTATAAGTAGAGAATCATGCTATTTTTGACCCACTATGATCCAGGATGAGTGGCCTGTTCTGACTGAGTGGGTCTCTTCAGTATTTCTCACAGAACAGGCAGGGAGAGCGAGGCTCGAGGACAGCTTCCTCATCCAGCACATCTCAGCCCTGCCATCTGTGAGGAACAGAGCTCCTCAACCAAGCAGCTGTAACGATTCACCCACAACGGACCTTGGTCTTGGCCTTGTTCCTGGAACAGTTTCATTTGAAACTTTCATTTGAAATAAAGGGTCAGCATTGTTTTTATAGACAATTTCAACCCCTGTGCCTGATGTTTGCCAAAGTTCAGACCAGAAAAATCTGGTCTTGAAAGGGGAAGTGATAATAATCTTTACTGGAGATTACATTGGAATATGTGCTCAGAAAGAAGCTGTTTTAGAAAGTCTTCTGCCTACTCAGAACATGGAAGTGCATTCTTGTGGTGCAGAACTACCCCTCCTCTCCTATAAAGTAATGTGTGAATGAACATTACAGGAATTAGCAACATGCTCAAAAACCAGGTCTGGTTACTTCTCACTATATGAAAGGGAAGATGAAAAAAAAAGCCTCACCAGAATCTTGTTTTGATTGTTTATTGACCCAGTGTAGCAAAACCAAAGCAACCATAAAGAAGATAATTGTACACAGATGTGTTAGTCAATAACTAAACTGTGCAAATTGACCTCAGTACTTGTTCCCTCCTTACTCTTCCTCCCCCCTCTCACATGAAAGATTCATATACAGTGCAGCAGTGCAGCTCTGAGCCACTGATCAAAGTCAGTAAAAATATTTTTGTTATCTTAAATAGGAAATGTAATAGGCCAAGCATTGAAATACTGACTTTTCTGGTCTCTGTTTAAACTTCCTGTACCTCAGTGTTTGCTTTCATTGATCAGAATACCTTACCTGACTATAAGATTAGGGTTTTTTTACTAGCAGGAATCCTTTGAGAGTTCACATCTTTTTTTCTTTCGACATGACTGATTATTTCAAAGGCAGCTACTTGATTCAGATGTAAGATTTACATGATCCAAGATGTGCAATCTAAATATTTAATCTAATCATTTAATTTTGTAGTGCAAATACAAAATTGGTAATTAAGTAGACAAAAAAATTTCTTACAGGACACATCAATCCTTACTATTTCAGAAGGACTCCTTGGTAAGCCCTGTTCAAAAAAACACATTAACTGCTTTGTGTTAATAGATTGATCCCATGAAGTAGAACAAATTTTTATAGTTCATTGTGGTGAAGACCTTGAGAAATTCTGCTGGATAAGTCTTGCAAGTGCTTCTTTACCTATCAAAAAAAAACCAAAAGGAAAACAAAACACATGAAATAAATTTTAGGAAGAAAATAAATTATCAATAGATTATACATTCAGATTTTGCTATGAGTATTTGTGACAACAGAAAGAGTAGAGAGCAGAAAGATTTCAGACCTTTCAGAATTAGGTCTATAAAAAACAATTATGTGTATGCTATACCAAACATGGAGAACAGATGTGCCTTCTGGAAGTCTCCTTCTGGAAATCATTCAGCTTGCATGAAAAATCAGCACTGGATAATCTACTTCCCCTCTGCTACCGAGTTAAACTTTCAACATGTATGTAACACTGGATTTATACAGACCTTATACCCTAGTTCTTTTGTCTTTTCTTGCAGCATGGCATATTTCTCTTTGTTTCTGTTCAGATGATCCTTGTCTCCAGTTCCCTCTACGTGCTTCAGTTTCTGGTGTGAAATCTCTAATTGTTTCTGGTAATGATGGTGCTTTTCAATTTTCGCTTCAAAATGTTTCAGCTCCTCCTAAGACAACAAACACACACAGCTTCACAGGAGTTCCTTTCCAAGGCTTCCTTTCTCTTGCCAAGACACTCTTAATGATATTTTACTACATCAGGCACAGAAAGCTTTTTTAGTTCCCTGCTTCTTAAGAATGTCTGGACAATCCATTACCATCACCACCAGACTCTTGATTTTGAAAGCAGGTGCTGAAAACGACCCACTGCCAGTGCTCAAAAGGAGACTGTGGGTGGCTGTGAGGTGCTATGAGATGACAGCAGTGAACACCAAGTAAAAATTTAGGCATAAGAACAGTGGACTGAGTGGAGGGAGATAAATTTTAAAAGCTTCTTTTTAAAATCTGATAAACAGGCAGAATCAGATTAAAAAAATCAAATGTTTTCTCTATACAACTTAAATTGAATAGAAGTGGTATGAACTGCATGCAAATGAATTTCTATATTATTTCCTTGAAAAGCAGTCTTTATCACAGTACTTTTGGGTCAGCTCAACATAGCTCCAACATGGAATTTAATAGTACAAGAGATGGGCATGAGAAGGAAATTGCTGGGTATACAGATTACACTGCTTCCCAAGGCCATAATTAAGACATTAGTAAGAGGGGTCAATCTGGTGTATTGGAAACAAAGAAGCAGGGTCTGATCTTTCAAAGATTTAAAATATGCAACACTTGTTTTGAGAGGATTCAGAATTTTCCCTCTGCTGATTTTAACAGAACCAGCATATGACTACACATATGTAGTTACACAAATTTACATATCGGAAATATTAAAAAGGCAGCATGACTTTCTTATGGTGTCTGGATGGTAATACAGAAGTGGCTGCAATCAAAGTAACATTGAGTATTTCTTTATGTGGCAAAATATCTTTCTGCAAGAGAAGTCACTGGAATTCTACTTACCCGAAAAGACTCAAGTTCTTTCTCAGTGAAATTGGCTGATTTGGCCATGTCCCACAAATCAATCACTCTTGGTTCTTCAAATTCTACACAAACACATAAAATGAAATGAAAAAGATGAAGATGCTTTCTCACATACATATAGATATTAAGCACAGAGATATTAAGCACTGCATTACTAATAGGTCTATTTAGATGAAAAGGGAGAAGTATCCAAGTACTGGATAAAATTACATACTAGCACTAGATAAAACAAGTAGGTTTATAAAAGCAGAAAAACCCCAAACCTGATGAACTGGATAATGGCATTGCTTGCCCAACATATTGTCTCATTTACTTGCCCTCTTGGGGCTGAAGGTGTAAAATCCCTTCTCATGTGGGCATGGAACACAGAACTATCCTTGTAACACACTAATTGTATCCTTTCATTAGGCTTCCAGTGTTTGGTTCTAAATAGGACTGGCTGGCTGCATCTCTTCAGCCCCCTGTGGTACACTATGCACTGTGATACTGTGACTATACCTTATTATTGCCCACTGATTTTAATTTTTTAAAAATGAAATGAATCCCAAATAAGCACAAACCCCACTGTATCATACCACTGCTTGTGTCATATCCCTGGTGACTGACTTTACGTAAACGCTCAAAGCCCTGATTGATGCTTCTTAACTTCTCCTTGAGTTCTCTGTGTTTGTTGTGCAAGACTTCCTCTTTCACCAGGTTCTCCTCAGATGGATTGATAACATTTTTGTGGATATCTGTTGAAGAACAGTAAGCGTTACTGATTGTGGACCAAATCTTGATAGGTCAAAAACTCCAGAAATCCCCCAAATGTGAGGTGACTAAAAGATTTTAAATTCTTAGTATTTGAGAGCAAATAAAGCATCAAAACCAAACTTCAAGAAGTAATTCCTTCTGCAGGTCAATATTCAGATCAATATCCCTCAGTGCTCTGGAAGGTGATGGTACAGAAATGCCTTATAAGCCCTACTGGCCACCAGATTTTAGTAAGGAAATTATCTTATTTTCCCAGGTTATCAATATCTCAGGAAAATGGGATAAAGATGCTTAACGAGTTCTTCCCTGGACATTTAGTGAACCAGGACATCTGATGAAATGATTTTCAGCAGCTTCCAGCTTAGACTGTGTAATGCAAACATCAAATGATCAGCTTTAGAATTCTTCAGCTCTAACAATTTTAGCTCAGATTGGTACAGCAAGCTGGATTCAGAACCTTGATGCTTTCATAAACCTCAGGCTTGGTCCCTACAATATTCAGTATATCCTCCTGAGCTCCCAGCTGGTGAGATAAAACATGCATGCTCTTCAGACTTGAGAATTACATTTTGCAGCAGTGGGTTTATGCTTCCTGCATAATTTCCTGTAAAGTACAATGGACATCATTGTTAATCTGATGGCATCTTCCCTGCTTGAAATGCAGGCAGAATCAGAAAACTGAAATGGCAACATTTTCATTAGCTGGCAAGAATTTTGGCAGCTAATGCAGAAATAAACCTAGGAAGTATCTGAAAATGCCAGCATCTGCAAGCAGTTCCGACAGAAATGTCAGGAGTTTCAAAGAAATTTGGAAGCGATGGAAGCAATGGGCAGTGAAGAGTACTGATCTTGAAACATCAGAGACATGTTCAGGCACCTTCTGTTCTGCTCACAGTCTCCAGCAGAATATTGTATTCACGAATCTTTTCTTTGTGATGCTTAAATTCTCGCCAAAGTTTATCCAACTCCTCATCAGAGAACTTCCCAGAGGTCTTGGCCTGAAAGAAATATGAGCTCATTATGCTTTCCAGGCCAAGTGCTTTTGAGTGCCCTCAACTGCCAAAACATTTTCCCATTTCTCGACACATTGAGAAAATTATTAAGTGCAGCTTTTCCTTAGATCTTTTGTTTTAATTCTTTTAGTATTTGTATGTGGTCCAAGATTCAGATGTTGATGGATGTCTTTAATCATGTCAAAAGGAAGTTTGTTTCAGACTTATAAAGCTGGACTTGCTGTGTGGACTTGCTTCACTCACCCAGTGAAAAGTGTCTGGCATTTCTATGCCATGGGAAACAATTTAACACAGAAATAAGGACCATGGTGCTCCAGAGATGACTCTAAGGGAACTATGTGCATAAGGGATGCAGCCTGATATTAAACACAATCTTTACTTCATCTTACTCTACTGGCAAGAGGAGATTTTATCACTACTGCACACTTGTTCTGTAACAATTAAGGAAGCAATGCTCACAGAGCTGGAGCACTACCCACAAATCTGGTGGCTTACTTGCTGCAATGCCTGACCAAAAGTGAATGTTTTTGATACCTACTCAGACCCAACCATTTTATTTGCTTAGGGTTGCACTTCACTGTTCCCCAAAGCAGAGGACATCATGTTCCTTGCCAGATCTGTATTTAGTTACAGTAACATTTTAAAATCCAGCAAATCTTTTTTTCTGCTTTAATACCACTGCACTAGACTCGAAAAAAAATTCTTTAGATTTACCTGACTAGCTGCTTCTTAAAACTTGAATTATTTAATTTCTGAGGATTATGACTTTACCAGTTTTAATTGCCCAAACTGACAGTTCCACTTTCTATGCATGAATGCAAATCCTGGAAATTTTCCCTTTACTACTAGGTTGGGAGAGCCCTTATTTAAAACCCTTCCCCACAGTACATTTCACTTTTAGACAGTCTACAAAGTGATTCTATTTTAAATGCATCTTTTTTAAAAAGTCCATAAACAACAATAAGAAAACTGAGAAAAACACCATCTATATACTACCATGCAGTGTAACAGACACACTAAGGGAAGCCATGATTTCAGGAAAATGTGATGACCTCAGTAGACCCAGGCTCCACCCTTCAGACTGATGTGGGTGTTTTATTTGGCAAAGACAACCTGCCACATCTGGATGATCTGGATACAGGTGGAGTACCCTCAGGGCACAAAGTTGTCAGTTACAGAGCATGGCAGCATGGACAGTGCTTAACCAAAGAGCAGTAAAGCTATTAATTTCCAAGTCTGATTGCTCTCAGAAGACACAGCTAAGAGCTCAATTAAGAAATACTGATTTCTTACACTTCAGTTCCTGGAAACGTTACTCACCTTGCTCCATAATTTTTCCAGTCTTGGATCATCCAATGTGTCACTTTCTGTGCCATCTTTAATATAGTTGGTATCAACTAGCTGAGAATCCTTCTTTCCATTCATTCCATATTTAGTCATAATGACTGGAAAGGAACAGAAGATACAGAAACATGACAACCAACTATGGATGTATGGAAGGTGAGAGATGGGTTACATCTGTGACTTGCAAAGCTGGACTTTGCAGCTCACGGACGAAAAGCCAACAGTTCAAGACACAGAGGTCGAGGTTTAACAACCTCTTCTGAAATTACTGGGAGCAAAGGAATCTGTTAGGCTCCTGCAGCTCCCTATTCACCTCCAAAGAACTTGTGTGTGCTCAGTGTCCAGAAAGACAACCTGTTATTTAATCATTCAAACACAAACACAGGTGTCTAACCATGCATGTGTCTAATGCAAAGTTTAAACTCCTTCTTTCCAAAATAAACCTTACCATTTAAGTTGCGTCTCAGCTTGGCTTCCTTCTCTCCATCTTCATCTAGTCCTTCGGCCTTCAGTTTTTTCCAGCTTAGCTCATCCTTTTCTTGTATTTTTAGATCACTGTGCAACTCTGCCAGTTTGACAGCAGAGAGATGGAGCTAACAAGAACAGAGGAAGTTTGTATTTAGTTATGTGGAGTCCCCTCTCGCTTCAGTTACCTCAGAAACCAGTACAGATGCATAAGAACCACTGTGGCGCAGCAATTCTCAAACAATGCCATTGCCATCACATGTGCTTTCTTGTGAACCACCTTACAACCATATAGTTATTGTGAGTTGAGAAACTTTATTGGTTAGTACAGTTTTTCAGACTACCAGGTCACTGAGGATAACCTTGCAGGTCAAAAGGTCATTTCATCAGCAATTTTTACTGTGATTAAAATGAAAAAAAATTATCAGATAATTTCTTAACATGGCTTATGTGCATTAAAACATACAAAACCTAGAGGTATTCCTGTCGGACATAAAAGAACAAAAAAGGTAAGACACTGAGGCTGAAGATAGGAAAATAAAAAAATTAGAGTTCAAAGGAATGCTAGGTCAGCTTGAAATTTTGTGAACTACAGAGAAAACAGGAACAGAGACAATGACTAATAGGCAGTTGGCTACGCAGCACTGCTGTGAGTTGATCCTCAACTTCCAGATTTTAGACACCTTAGTTATTTAGTTTAAAACAAAGAAATGTAACAAATCATCTTAATACTTCAAAACTACTTTTGTCTGTGCATATCAACAATCAGGTGAGGTAAGGACAAGCCCAGAGAGGAGAGGTGATAAAACCCCTCCAACCACTGTGCACCCAGCTCCTGGGAGCTCAGATCCAGCTCGAAACCACCTGGGCTCATCAGTTGTAGGACAAGTTTATTTACTGGAGGGTTTTTTTAATCATTAAAACCATCTTACAGATTATAAATATTCTCATTTTCAGTGAGGAAGCAGTATGTTTAATAAACACAGACTTAGGACTCAGTATTGTTTTTAAACATCAGGATGATACTGAAAAGATTTAGCCATTACTCTGTATGTCAGTAGGTTATTTTACAGTAACTAGGAAAAGTGTCATTACTTTGAGCTAATGCATTTCCTCCTGACAGGGATTTAGGAAGCTACTCACATTATTGTTTCTGCTTCCAGCTTAGGTTGCCATATTAATTAATCTTGTGCCACTGCATATAATTATTTTGATTTTTAAACCAGTTTTTTTTTCCTGCATTTTGCACTTGGCTTACTGAAATGACTAAAATCTAGAGCAGTTAAAATCACAGGTAAATATAAGACTTATAGAACACATTAAAACTCCTGACCCCTATAGTACTAAAGCAAAGGAGTGTCCCTGTTGTCTTCTTTACCATCTACTTTTGGGGAACTGCTTGATAGAAACAAGGCACTTAGAAGGAACCACTTTATTTACGGTTTTTAGTATGTGCTAAAGCAAAAGAAAAACCTTAATCATGCACTTAATTGCTTTTCTGGTGCAGGATGACCTGCCCATGTGTCACTGGTGATGGGGTACCAAGTATCCTTGTGTCCAGAAGCTTCAAAACTGAAGGAAAGGTCTGCTACAAATTGTGAAGGGAATGGCCAAGCATCCTGGAAGTTCTGTACTCTAGTACTAGTCAGCATTCAAGTAGCATGGACTTCATATGTAGTTGGGCTGAGCAAATACAGGAAAAAAATAGCCAGCCATAATTAGGTAAGATTTAGCTCCTAAGTACTGCAAATATAGGAAAATAAAATCTCTTATATGTGTGACCTTGTCATCAGAGACAGACTCTTGTATAAAAGGTTACACAGTGCAGTTTATGTTAGAGCCTCTCTGCAGTTACTGCAATCTCATAAACACATACAGCTTTCTGTTTTCTAACAGTTATAGGAAAGAATATCAGTACTTTTAAACAAAAAGTTTGGAGACATCCTCAATCAAACATTTCAAACTCTTAATAAAAACTAAGGAACTACATTAAGCCCATTGTTCCTTAAGAGAAAACAAGGTTTTATTCACATTTCTCCCAATTAGAGCAAATTTTTTCTGATTTTCATTATAATTTAGTATGAAACTATTTTCAGCTACCAGAAGTAACTGGCCTTGGTAACACTATAAATCCTTTGAAACCTTTCGGAAGCCCCATGCCTGTTCCATTTATGTAACACAGAATAAATACATAAGTTAATGAAAAGTATTCAGTTCAAGAACTGCTTCCTTTAAGGTCATCTCACGTAGGACCCTGAGTACACCAGGTGAAAAATGTCAATGGGTCTCCTCATAACTTAACCAACATCACTCACATGTTGGAATAACTAAATAGAAAGAGGTGAAAAGCCAAGTTTAATGATTAAACAACCAAGCAACAAGTTCCTTACGCTCAGTCCTTATTCCTCATTCCTTATGCTGCCTAGACATTAACATCCAAGACAGGTATCTGGCAATTCTGGGAATGAGTGCTGGATATTTGTCAAACATTACAACAATTAAGTCATTTGCTATGTTGGTCTGGTTGCAATCATTACCTATAATATCCTTACTGGCACTCTTGCTTCCAAAAGGAAAGAGCTCTTTACTATAAATTTACTATCTGTGAAAAGAGATTCTGGAGAAAGATCAAGCCCTCCCTCAGGGAAACAAGAACGAAGTCTGGTTTGCCAGCTCCTGGTCCCACTAAGTAACATTTTGGGGCTTTTTTAACGACTGCTCCTCCAGCTGCATGTTGCAATGCTAAATTGCCTTATCTGACTTTTATGTCACAGCAAAGAATCTCTCCATTTTCAGTACTACCTCTACCACTACCAAAATAAAGGAATGAAGAGTTCACCATTGACACATGGAAGTATTTCAATGGAGATGTAACACACAGGCATAGTTTTCCTCTTATTTCATATACTGTCCAGACATACTGAAAAATGACTTTATAAAACACATGCTAGGTGACAGTTGTACTCGAAAGTGAAATTTACAGGGTGGCAAATTTAGTTCAAGTCGGTTTTGCATCTCTAAAATCTAGCTCACACACACAGAATTTACTAAATTGTAGGTTTTTTACTGACAGAGCTAACTCCATTTTATATTTTAGTATCTTAGCATAGATGATGTAAAGCATCTCAAATTTTACTTCCAAAAGATCCAGGTATGAAAATAAGAAAAGACTGTAATTGGAAAGGTGAGAAGTAAATGATAGTACTATCATTATAGATTATTTCTAGTCTCAGTGTTGTTTCTTTTTCAGCTGTCCATTCACAGCTAGAGTTTCACACTGTCCTAAGCTCCACCCTTCTCCCATCGAGGAAAGGGGTATTTTTGATACCTTCTTTTAGTACACTGAAATGCAGCACTATGGCAGGATTCTAGTTTTTGGCTGAACCCAATGATGCCCTACCTCTGATTCAATAGCTCACACTATTCAGGATACAGTAGATCCAAAGTTAATATTAACTATATTTCTTCGCCTGAAAGAACTGAACTTTTGCCAGTCATGACCCTAATTCCCATAGTCCACAATATTCAGGGGATATGGCAGTGCACTCTTATACCCCTGTTTGAGCTGTTCTGTTTAGTTCTAAGTACATATTTCCGCTGTAATGAAATAATTTGACTGTATTTTCACTTTAATTAAATATTTTTTGTAGGCCGGTGTGAGAGAAACTCAAGTATCACTGTCAATATTAAGGCTCTCATCTGGGAACGGTGATACCCATTTGCTGGTCCTCTTGCATGTATTTATATCACTTGATGTGAATGAAAGTGACACAACCACCAGGGTGGAGCTTTTCCTCTTCTGTGCTGCGAACTCCTGCCCTGTGCAGAGCAGGAACCGAGGCCACCGCCTTCAGACAGATGAGAGCATCACAGTCCTGAACAACAGGGCTAAAGCATTCAGCCAGCGAGCACTGGAGCCAACCGCAGATCCTCCATGGCACCAGAGGGGCTTCCCTCTCTCTCCCACTTCCCGGACAGGTGGTTTAGCTGCTGTACTTAGCCACGGACAGGTCATCACTCCCCAGGCCTCAGACACACATCCCCTGTCCCGGGAGAAGGTTGTTCCCCGCCGCCGGGACAGCGGCACGGCGCGGTGCTGAGCGGGTCCCTCGCTGCCTCACGGTCGGGGACAGCCGTGCCCGAGAACCGAACAAAAGCCACCGCGGCCCCGAGTCGGGGCCGGACAGCCTCGGTCTCTCCTCAGACATAGGCTCCCGCTTCTCTCCATCTCCCAGATGGGGAATGAGTGTCCGAAGCGGCCGGGCCCGACCCCGGCGCCCCCTCCGAGCACCGCCATCGCCCCGTGCCGCCTCACTCACCCGCTGCGCCTTCTCCCAGACCTGGTTGAGCCTCACCACCCGGAACTCTCCGGCCTCCCGCTGCTTGCTGCCGGCGGCCGCCAGCCCCTCGTTGGCCTCCCGGGAGTACTTGCTGGCCTGGCCGGCAGCAGCCAGGAGCAGAGCGGCGGCCAGGGCCGGCAGCACCCGCAGAGCCGCCATGTCGCGCAGCGCGGGGAACTACAACTCCCGAGATGCCTTGCGGCCAACCTCTCCCCTCAGCGCGTCCTCCCCCAGGAGCCAGCCCAGAAGTGTAGAGGTCAATAGGCAATTTTGGGAGGGAATTAAGCTGTATTAAGAAAAAAAACCCGCGATGCACAATATTTAATGCAGGGTTGGTATTTATCGTCCCCCATTTAATTTGCTAAAATATAATGGTGCAATGACAGAAGTGCAGGAGATGTGGGAGCACACTCCATGTGGCTGTTCTGAAAGGAAGTCAGTGAAGAATGTGGTTCCGTCTCTTGATGGATCCTCTTCTGCACACTTCAGAGCTTGTGTAGTACAATTTTTTCAGCATAGTTGGACAATTTTGTGCTAAGTTTGTTTAATAATGTGATGCTGGGATTACTTTCCTGGGACTAATGGGTGAAGGCAAAATTTCATAAATTCACTTCAGATGTCATGTGTGACTTTGAGCAAATTAAAGTGTAGGTCTGTACTACTGTCAAAACTAAGCCTTCATGCATTACAAGGCAGCCCTATAAGAACAAATAGATTGCCTAAACTATAATGAGATTTCTGAAAACAATGTCCCAGGGAGGATTTTTACTGAACTCTCATTTTTGCCTTGTAAACAATTTAAAAGTCTTGTGTTTTCTCTTTCACATTTTCCTAAGTCAGAGGTTTTCGTTGTTATTAACCCAGAAGCTGTTGCTATAAGACTGAATTGCAGAAGTGGGCAAAAGCATTGCAGTATACTCTGCATTGAAGAGTGGTTGAAGCAAGCACTGAAGTACACATTGAAGTATAGCAAACTCATGATGCAAAAGAAGCTCATGAGCCTTGCCCAAATCTTGTGCAGATCTACACATCAGTTTTGGGATTTAGAGCTTCTTTTAGTCTCATTATTACAGTGTATATATGTATTCCTGAGTCATTTTGGAATAGGTGGTTTTATCTTGTCTGTTTGAAGTACTGATTGAGTTTTCAGGCTCTCTGCAAATAAATTCAACTTCCATGCCGTATAAAATCTAACAGGTTCCCACTCTTCTAGTTTTGAGTGTACTTGTGCACAGTTTTATACATTTTTTTGCCTGAGTTTTTGAGCTACACTGGAAATTTTTAGAAATAGAGAGGGGGTGCAGCACCATTAGTAGGCTTATGTTGGCTGTTGGATGTCATTCTCCAGTGCCCTTACCTCTGTGACCTCAAGTGTCCAATGTCGGTTTTGTTTGTGTGTCCTGACGCAAGCAGAACTGATGCAGGGCAGATTGTGGCCCTGGGGCAGAGCCGGATTCAGCTGCAGGGATGTCCCCATCCCATGTCAGCTGCAGAGATGTCCCCCTCCCATGTCCGCTCATGTCCCCAGGCTGGGCAATGGCGTGAGGACAGAAGTGGTGTCAGTGGTGGGGACAGTGCTGCCTGCTCCTGCCTGCCCCTCTGGCAGCACTGTGGCACAGAGTGTCTGTGTGGGGACAGCAGCACCCTGGAGCACCGGGACCTCGGCTCCCCCACTGCAGGGGGCTGTAGTGTAAGAGAGGGCTAGGAGGGGTAACGTCAGGTAGTCAAAGACTGTCCTGATCCTCTACCGTTTGGGGAAAATATGTCGATGAGCTGGTGGCAGATGCCCAGCAGGGCTGCCTGGCTCAGGGTGTTTGTTACTGGGCTCTGCATGCGCTGTGTGGGGAGGGCCCTGAGAAACAGATGAGATGCCAGCATCACCCCACAGATATATCTAAGTCATACTGGGAAACAGGAGCTGACTGCAGGTTGGGGAGAGGGAAGTAGTGTGGGAGCTGTCCTGGGGCCACCCTGCACGGTGGGTGGCAGTGAAACCAGGGAGTGGGGAGGGCAGGAGGCTCCCCATGGATCCCTTCTGTCATGCTGAGGCTCCAGCAGGGACTTCAGAGAGACCCAAAGGGTTTGACAAGCCAAACACTTTATTCAGGCATGTAAAGAAGCAAAATTTAGTTTAACAAGTGTATGCCAAATGTAATAAATTTTCCCAATGAAGAAGGATGCAGCTCAAGCAGTCTTATTGCATGTCTGGTGCTGGGGGCCAAGCCCATTGCCCCGGGGAAGCCTCAGGGAAGAGTCAGTGCTCCTGCAGCTCCAGCTGCTTCAGGTATTCCTGCACCCAGTGATTCTCTGGGTCTACACATATCTCCCTCCCCTTCCTGGTGACCAGGCTGTTGGGGAAAAAAACAGTGTTGAGGCCGGCATCAGAAAAGGCTTCAGGGTGCCTGCACTAGGTTCTGCTGGTAGCACCCTGGGTGTCCCTGTTCATGCCCTTCCCCATCCTGGACAACCTTGGACACCCTTGGGGTGCTGCCCTGGCTGGCGCACCCTGGACCCCGGCAATGCTGGGTACTTACACCACGGCTGGCAATGAGCAGCTGCTGCTGGTCCTGTAGGCAGAGCGGATGAAGCTGGGTGGAATCGGGCGTGAAGTGTAGGAGAAGCAGCATGAGGTGAGGATGGTTTCTGTGAGGGCAGAGAGATGGGCCCAGTGAGACCCCACACTGCAGCAGAGGCTCTGCCTGTGGCTCCCAGGGAATTTGCCATCACCTGTGCTGTATCCTCTAGGGACACTCCCTCAAAACCTCCATCTCTAAGGCTTAGTCCCTGCACTGGTGATGACCACCTGCTCCCAGCCTTCTCCATGGACATGGAGGGTCTAATCAATGGGGATGGGGCTCTCTCCTGGGATAGGAGAACCTACCTCGCATCTGGGAAGGTGCAGCACGTCTGGAGATTCTGAGATCAGCCTCAGCCAGGGAACAGATGGCCACAAGGAGCAGAACAGCCAGGGTGGCTGCAAGGACCCTCATGATGCTGGGAGGGCTGAGAGAGCCAAGAGTGAGGCTGGAGCTGGGGTGTCTGTAGGGCTCTCCTCTGCACAGTAGCCCCTGGGGCTGCTGACCTCCTTTTATACCCCTGCCACTGGTGGGGCACAGGGTTTCAAGAAAAAAAATGAGTGTATCATACCAGGAAAATTATGTAAGGCAAAGAAACTGCAGAAGGGGAAGTGCCAGCCACAGGGCACTGATTTTCAGATTCAAAAGGGAACAAGTCGTATGAGGAGCAGCTGAGGGACCTGGGTTTTTTTGATGGGAGAAGAGAAGGCTCGTGGAAGGCCTTATTGTTCTCTGCAACTACTTGAAAGGTGGCTGTAGTGAGGTGGAAGTTGCTCTGTTCTCTCAAGTAACAGGTGACAGGATGAGACAAAATGGCTTCACATTGAACCAGGGCATGTTATGAAAACTTTCTTCTCTGAAAGGGTTGTCAGGCACTGGAACAGGCTGCCCAGGGAAGTGGTGGAGTCACCATCCCTACAGACATTTAGAAGACATGTAGATGTGGTGCTTAGGGACATAGTTTAGTGGTAGACTTTGTGATGCTAGGCTAATGGTTGGACTTGATGATCTTAAAGGTCTTTTCCAACATAAATACATACAATTCCAACATGCAATTTGATTCTGTGGACTTCATGGTGCTGCAGGGGCTAAGGGAACACAAACAGGGCTGGAGCTGGGGTGGTGGCAGGGTTTTCCTCTGCACAATGCTCAGTCCCTGCTGCTCCATCCCTCCTATTCCCCTTGTGTCAAGGAGAAAAAATGAGTGCATCATACCAGGGAAATTATGTCAGGATTTCCCAGTTTTGCTGAGCTGGAGAAGTCAAGGAAGCCAAAGAAGGGTAAGTGCAGGCCATGAGGTTCTATTTGGGTGCTTGACAGGGATTGTCCAAATCCCGGTGACACCAACCCTGCTGCCGCTGCAGTGACCTCACCGGCCAAGATACAGGCTGGGGCACAAAGGTCCCTAACCAGAGCCCGGAGGAAAATCAGGGCAAGACCAGAAAAAGGAGAAAAAAGGAGGAAGTAGCAAGTTTTGTAGCTTGTTTTCTGAGTATGGGCTGGTGGGGACATTTGGGAATTGCCCTCTCTTTATTTGGCCTTTTCCTGCTGGATCTGTGAGGGAAAATAAGTTGTTTCAGGTGATCTGGATTCTTACAGCTGACCATTCGGAGCCTATGTCTGTCATTCTTTAGACACAAAAACTGACCATTATGTGAGAAAGGAATCCTACAATTAGGACAGAATGAAAAATAAAACAAAAGTTGCAAAGCAAGTCTTCGGGTTATAAAAGAACAGTCTTTTAAAATTAACCCAACTACCACCTATGTGTAACTGGCACAGCAGTTTTACCCAGTGCTTCTCTAGTCTTATACTGAACACATTTTATATTGAAGGAAAGGTGTTTGGGATACAGCATGCAAGGGATCAACAAGAATGTTAGCTTGGGACATGCTTCTTACCTGCTGCTACATCAAAGTAGCACTAGAAGGACACCTGTCTAGTCAGCCTCTAACCTGGAGCAAGGTCTACATGCCAGGACCCCTTTCGATTAATGTATTCACAAGAAAATTAACAAAAATGTCATGATTTTTCTCGGCAAACACCTTTAGAGATGGCTTATCCCACAGCAGAGTGGGGAGTTGGGGGGGTCCTGAGGCCGGGAATCTGCAGGGAAGGGCGGTAACCTACGAAGACCTGGTGACTCTCAAAGAGTGGCTGAGGGTGTAGGTGGGCCAGGAGTCATGGGAACCACCCCCACCACCACAAAAGGCAGCCCTGGAGAGTAAAAGGGCACCTCTTTGAAGATGGGGCATTCCTCTGGACAAAGATATTTGAAATCCACATAATGTGGAAACCAGACATGTTCTGTGACTGCACAGGATGAGGACACTCACCCTACCTGAGCCCCAAAGCAGAATGGTGAGCGTTCACCTGAGAGCAAAGGTTGCAGCTCTGACTGGAGACCTGCACCATCTACCCTGGGGGAGGCTGATGTCTCCACCCAGACAGAACTGATGAGGGGAGAGCCTGCAAGTGCCAGAGTTGCCTGCAGGATGTGTGAAGGTGTGCCCAGGTGGAGGATCTCCTGCAGCAGGTGGTTGAACTGCAGGAGGTGGTGAGAAGGCTGAGTACCATCACGCAGGCCGAGAAGTTAGAAACCTGCTTCCAAATAGTCTGAAGTAGACCCACAGTCTGCATCCAAACAGCCAGAAACTCCCTGTGTGTCCCCTGATGACACACACAGAAGTGAGGGGGATCAGAGTGGAAGAATGGAAGCTTTCAAGGGCAAGGACCTGCAGGAGGAAGAGACTTCCCCCAAGCCATGAGGAGCCCTTGCAGAACTGCTTTGCTGCTTTGCAGACCAAAGAGGGTTGGAAAGCTCCCACGTGGAGTACTGTGTCTGTGGGGTCTCCAACACAGGAAAGGTGTAGTCCTGTTGAAGTGAGTCCAGAAGAGGTCGCAAAGATGATCCAAGGGCTGGATCTCTGCTGTGGAGACAAGCTAAGAGAATTGGGGTTGTTCGGCCTCCAGAAGAAAAGGCTCTGGAGAGACTTTCTGCCACCTTATAGTACTTAAAGGGAGCCCACAAGAGAGCTGGAGAGGAACTTTTGACAAGGGTATTGAGTGCTAAGACAAGGGGAAATGGCTTTCAACTGAAAGAGGGTAGCTCTAGATTAGATTTTAGGAGGAAATTTGTTATTGTGAGGGTGGTGAGACACTGGCACAGATTTCCCAGAGAAGTGGATGCCCCATCCCTGGCAGTGCTTAAGGCCAGGTCAGATGGGACTCTGAGCAACCTGGTCTAGTGGAATGTGTCCCTGCCCGTGGCAGGGGGATTGTAATGAGATGGTCTTTAAGGTCCGTTCCAAACAAATCATTCCATGGTTGCCCTGGAATTGGGCAATGGAGTGAGAACAGGGGTGATGTGGATGCCAGAATGATTTTTTGTCTTTTCTTTTATATCCCTCTTAAATACCCTTTTATATTGTTTTATATATTCTTAGTGCTTTTAGCCTATATACTTGTAATTTTTCAAGTCTGATAACTCAGCTGAGACCCACTGCACTGTTAAACCAGGACACCAAACAGTCTGGAAGCCCCAGACACCAAGGTCCTCTCCAAAACATATTTTTGTAAACTAAGATAGGTCCATGGAGGGGGAAGGTTCCTCAGAACAGGGGTTCACTCAAGCATCTCATTGGGGAATCTTTGATAGATATGCTAATTTGCAAGGCCTATAATTGTGTGTATTTTGGTGTGGGGGGAGGGGGTGGTGTGTGCATTTTGGGGCATTCCACCTGGACGAAGTTCTGTACCCAAGCATCCTTAAATACTGAGGTAAAAACCCCTTTTCCCCATAAACTGTGTTTTGGTTTTAATTTTACGACCGGGGAAAGGCAACAATGTCAGGGGCTGGGGGCAATGCTGCCAGCCTCGATGCAGTGGTGATGGAACCAGCTGCTGGAACAGGTGGGACAGAGCAGGATGTTCCAGCAGGGCTGCCCCAGCACTGCCTCCTGGCAGATGAGGGGGTGGATCTGGTCCCACTGCACTGCTCACACTGCTGCACGAGTTGGTGCTTCCAGCAGAAGGACCTGCAGGACAGAGGTGACAGCTCAGGCCCAGCCCTCCTCTGCCCTGGCCCTGTCTCTGTCTCTGGTGGGGTGGCTGTAGTCACTTAACTCCCCTGGGAGATGCAGCATTACTTGTTATCACAGGAAAGTGGAAGTTTTGGGGCATTGCTGGCCCTGGCAGGGGTCTGAGGTGTCCCCAGCTGGCAGATGCAGCCCCTGTGGGATGGCACAGAGGCAGGTGGTGTCAGTGGCACACTCACTCAGGGAGCCCAGTTAGCCCTTGCCCAGGTGAGCTGCCTGGCTGGTGAGTCTGAAACACTGATAAAGCCACATGCCCTCTCAAAATACTCTGAATTTTCGCAGAAATGAGCTTTTTTGCGTAAATGAAGGTAAGGTGGTCTCCTTGCAGCTGGCTGACAGAACATCCCCGGTGAGTTTACTGGCCTATGCAGTGCCAGAGAAGGGGCATGGGGACCACGGTGGGGACATGAGCAGGCCTGGAGCTGGGATGACTGCAGGGATCTCCTCTGCTCTTGCTGATGCTGCCCTTCTTCTAGTCTGCCAGAGATTCAAGGAGAGAAAATGAGTGCATCATGACGGGGAAATTATGCCAGGATTTCCCACTTTTGCTGAGCTGGAGAGATCAAAGAAACCACAGAAGGGGAAGTGCCAGCCACAGATTTGCAACTTTCAGATTCCATTTCAGTGTTTGGAGGAAATGGGCAGAGCCCAAACCCCTGTGACATGAGCCCTGCTGCAATGCCCTGTTGCCTGAGAGCCAAGCTGGCACATGAAGTTTGCTAACCAGAGCTCTGAAAAAATCAGAATAAGGCTGGACACAGAAAAAGAAAGAGGAAGTAGAAAGTTTTGTAGCTTACTTTCTGAGTGTGCACTGTTGGGGGTCTTTAGGAATTGATTACATCTTACCTTTGTCAAGCAACGATTTTGCTGTAGTGGTGTGTCTGAGGTGTCCCCCAGCTGGCAGGTGCAGCCCCGAGGGGATGGCACAGAGGCAGCCTGTGTCAGTGCCACACTCCTCCCTTGCCCTGCATTGCTGGTGGACTCCCTGCCTAGTGACACCAGACCACTGATAAAATCATGTACCCTCTTTAAATGCCTAATTTCTGCAGAAATGAGCCTTTTTGGGTAAATGAAGGTCTGGTGGGTGATTTGCAGCTGGCTGCCAGAGCATCCCTAGTGGGTTGCTGGCCTGCGCACTGCCAGACAGGGGGCATGGAGACCCCCAAACTCATTTTCTATGCCAACTGCATCAGCTCGTGGTGGTTATTGGGGGAAGGTTGTAGAATCCCTCTTAATCGGTCCCTGTCTGGCTCAGCTCGCTGGCCTGGGACTGTGAGAGGGGAAAAGAGGATATATGCCAGGGGCTGTTGGAGGTGTGGGGCTGGTGGCCACGGAGTGCCAGATCTGGGGGCTCACCAATCCGTTCTTGTGGATGCTGAGCCTGTCCTGCTGGCACAATGACCTTGCTATCAGCTCACTGGCACAGCCTGGACAGTGCCAGGAGACAGCAGCAGTGTCACCCCCAGAGCTGTGCTGGGGTGCCAGCGGGGGTAAAACCAGGAGCAGGATGAGGGAGAGGCCAGAGAACCTTACCCAGTTCAGGGGCCTCTGCTTGCACCGTTGGGCACCAGCTAAAATCTGCTCTGGCAGGTGCTCAGGGAGATGTTTGGTGCTCACCTTCCCCCTTGGGGACCTGATGCTTCATTTAGGTGGGGGACCGGTGCACAGGAGGATCCTACCTGTTGCTCTGGTGATGTCAGGATGATTTTTTGTCTTTCAAACCCCTCTTATATACCATTTTATATAGTTTTATATATTCTTAGTGCTTTTAGCCTACATACTTGTAATTTTTCAAGTCTGATAACTCAGCTGAGACCCACTGTGCTGTTAAACCAGAAGACCAAACAGTCTGGAAGCCCTGGACACCAAGGTCCTCTCCAAAACATATTTTTGTAAACTAAGATAGGTCCATGGAGGGGGAAGGTTCCTCAGAATGGGGGGTTCACTCGAGCATCTCATTGGGGAATCTTTGATAGATATCCTAATTTGCAAGAGCTATAATTGTGTGTATTTCAGTGTGTGTGGGGGGCGGTGTGTGCATTTTGGGGCATTCCACCTGGACGAAGTGCTGTACCCAAGGATCCTTAAATAAATAGTGAGGTAAAACCCCCTTTTCCTCATAAACTGTGTTTTGGTTTTAATTTTAAGACCAGGGAAGGGCAACACTGGGAGAGCCCACTCCCAGCTCTCCACATGGACTTGAGGCTCTCATCAATGGGGATGGGGCTGTCTTCTGGGAAGGGAGAGCATACCTGGCTTCTGGGAAGACTCAGCAATGCTGGGATCACACAGATGGGCCTCAGATGGGGATGTTTTAAGAAAATAAGAGCATCATAACAGGGAAATGGAAAGAAAATGAGTGCATCATAACAAGGACGTTGTCAGGAGCACCCAGATTTGCTGAGCTGAAGGCAAAGAAACCACAGAAGTGGAAGCACCAAGCCACAATGTTGTGACTTTCAGATTCCATTTGGTTCCTGGCATGGACTGCCCAGAGCCTAAACCTGGAGACCAAACAGTCTGGAAGCCCCAGACACCAAGGTCCTCTCCAAACCATATTTTTGTAAACTAAGATAGGCCCATCCAGGGGGAGGGTTCCTCAGAACGGGGGCTTCACTCAAGCATCTCATTGGGGAATCTTTGATAGATATGCTAATTTGCAAGGCCTATAATTGTGTGTATTTTGATGTGGGGGGAGGGGGTGGTGTGTGCATTTTGGGGCATTCCACCTGGATGAAGTGCTGTACCCAAGGATCCTTAAATAAATAAGGCACCCTGCAACTCTGTAACAAGAGCCCCAAGGAAAATCAGGGCAAGGCTGGCAAAAGGGAAAAAAATGAGGAAGTTGCAATTTTACCTCACTACACTCCCTGATTAAGAGTCCCTCTCCAGCTCTCTTGTAGGATCTCTCTAGGCACTGCTCTAAAGTCTCCTGAAAGCCTTTTTTCTCCAGGCTGAACAAACTGAACTCTCTCAGCAGCCAGCTACAGACTGGTCTTGTGAAGAACCACAAAGATACCTTAACACTTTGTGTAATCCTACTGGCTCTACTTGCATCTGCAGGGTTTTTTTTTAATATTTTGGATTAAGTATTAATAGTTTGAAGGCTTTTTGGCCGTATACAGATCCAGGTTCATTCTTGGCAAACTCTCCTGGGTTAATGTTAGGAATTGATTGCACAGGAACTTTACAAATCAAGATGGCTTTTGGAGATGCTTGGTTGTCTTTACTTGGTTGGTGACACAAAACATTCTCTGTGCCTGGCATCCATCTCTCGGTATGGTTTTGTAAACAGCGAGGGAGCTTATTGCTTCTTTTAATGTCTTTTAGTAATAGGAGAGAGAGCGTCTTTGTGGATATTATACATTGATTTTTTTAGAGAGATATGTAGTTCCTTGTACTCTAATTCACCTTAAATTAAAGAAAATTTATTCAGATGTGCTTTTTCCAGGACAAGACACTTAGAGATATGTATCTGGACTAATTGAGCCAAGCTTGCTCATCAAAGACACAATCCTGTTTATCAAGGGATTAAGACTGTTCTTTCCACTGTGTGCTGTTCTGTAAATCTCAGACCAAGGTCAGAATCAGCTTTTAGACATCAATTTTGACTACTTCAGCAGGGCTAAAAAGACCTGGATTCCTCTGATATTCCCTTAAGGCATCTGCAATAGCTCACTGTGATGGAAAGTCACAGTTGTCTTAAAAGCACTTTACGTGCTCATCCCTCAATGGCCCAGAGGCTGACAGCTGTACCTGAGACATTGCTATAAACCTGCCTTCTCTGGGAAAACTCCATTTTCAGCTCACAGAAGCAGGCTGCATCACAGATCCTGTCTCCATGATTCTCTGCATGGGTCACTCTCACTTCCCTGTCCAAGCAGACCCACAGAATGTGTCCTTTTCCAGCACCAAAAGTTTTAGGTCTGCTTTGTTCCAAGTCTGAATCGTAGGAAAACTGCTCTGTTGTAGTGTGAATGAGATCCATTTTCTGTGCATTTAAATTCAGTTAATCTATGTAACTGTTTTCTTTTTCTGAAATAGCTTCTTTATTTTCCTTGGATTTAATTCTGTGCATTCAAGCAGAAAGTTAAACAATGTCAGACTGAGGAAAATGAATTGCATAACATGCCAAAAAGATGGACTGGAGAAATGCTTGTTATTACATTCCCTTCTTACCTATGTCTTTAATGTGAATTACTGGAATGTCAAAGAGAACTAACCAGTTTTGAATTTATTTTAAAATATGTATTCTCATAAAGTGGATAATTTCCTCTATGCACTTAATTTTAGTGAAAGAAAAAAGCAAGTGTTGGTTTAACATTATTACAAGACATCCCTCTAGAGTAGTTAATTTTCAGAAGTTATAACAGCTTACTATTGCTGTTTTCCTCCTGAAATTACTTCCTCAGCTAAATTGTTTAGGGCTGATGCTGAAGATAAGTGTATGAAAACCAGCTTACTGATTCTGCCCTTTCAGAAATGATCTTTGCAGCTGATTAAAGTGAACCATGACTTGTTTTGAGAAAAAACAAAGAGCTTGCTGGCATTCTTGGCTATTTGTTTTAGTGCTCCTGACTGCAGCTCTAGATGACTTTTGGTTGCAGGGGTGAATCCATCTTTCCTTTCTCAATCTCAATTATCCAATTCTCAACACATACTTTTAAAGGCTCTTTCTTTTTTCATAAGGGTGGAGGGAATAAGGATTTTGTAGGTGGAATCTTGATTTGTTTCAATGAGATGGAGTTTAGGTACTGAAAATGTTCAAGATTTGAAATGAGATGTGGTTTCTCAAGAACTCAGGATCCCAGAAACCATCTTTGATTTATAGTTCTGGTACTAATGTTTTATAATCCAAGAACTCTACTGTAGTGAGACTACTTGCACTTTTAATACTAAATATGTAGGTAATTTTTGAATAGAATTTGGGCTGTAGATTATTAGTATAAAATAAACAATGAATGAAAAATAAACAAATTGCTAACAGGTATCTCACCTGCCTGTGAAATGCTGCTGCTCTCTGAGATGAAACCCATCAGTGGAACTTATGGGCCTAGTTCAATAAAAAATGCAACAGCAGTTCAGTGGAACAGAACATGAAATAACAAAAAGTATTCTGAAGAATATCAAGTGCCATCTCCCTGAACTTACACTTCAGTACTGTATATGTCTCTCATCATCCTATTGTAGATAATTGATTGTACTCAATTCCTCCTGAGTCATTCTTTCTGGAATTCGACAGTGCAATATAGAAACAAACCTGACAGATGTGCTCCTTTACATCAGTTTTCTGTCAGAGCAACTGTGTCGTTTTTGTCAGGAATTTAGTTAAGGGCTCCTTCAAAGTATGGTTGCAGTTTAGCTTGATCCCAGTTTCTTCTCAAAAACGTAGCACAGCAATGCCAGTGGCTTCTGCAGTGTTGATTGTCATGGTGAGCTGTGACAGTAGGAGGTCTTCAGCAAGTGTTTGTGTGTGTCCTGCTGCCTTGAATAATTTCTGCCTCTTGCTTCTCTGCCTTGCTTACGATCTTCTTCCTCTTCCCATCTCACTTGGATCATGCTATTCCTTGTTTACATACCTTCATGAGCTCCCTTCATTTTTTCCCTTTAGCATTGACATCACAGCTTTCTAAGTTTATATTCATAATAGGTACATTATTTTTCTCCCATTCCTTCTCCGCTGTGTATATAACTTTCAAACTTTACCAAACACCTGTACCTTTCAAAACTCCTTGCTCTTTTTTCCTAGATGTGCAAGGAAGAGTTGTATGTCACAGTTTACATTATTCAGGCATAGCTCAGCGTCTTTTTTTATATCTGTTGAGACATACAGAAGCACCTCTATTTTTTAGCGTGTTTGTTATCAGAACTCTTGAAGAGAAGCAGCAATATTTTTCAAGTTTCTGTTATATGGGGAATTTAATGTTTGGTGAGCAGCCTTCAGAAGTGGCTTGGCATTTTAGAGTATTATAAGCTCTGGCATGAACACTTGAGAATGTAAAAAGAGTAGTTTTCATTCTCATTACATTTCATTCTCAGTACTGTTCCTGAATTTTCAGCTATTTAGGCAGACAAAGGGAGCTGTAGAAAATGGAGCCAGATAAGCAGATGGGTTCTTCCAGTCCATCTGAAATAACTACTCTTCCTATAGAAGGTTGAAAGGAAGGATTTCAGAGCTAGAAAAAAAACTACATCACTTGCTATGTCTGAGATCTTAGTGCTTCCTAGTGGGCATCGCAGAGAATTCCTCAAGGAGGGAGAGCCTGCAGTTGGGTTAGAAGGGCTTCATCAGCCAAACACTGATTTCAGGGTATTTTCTTATCTGTTTTGGCTGTGAGGCATTCAGATGTAAAAAGCTTGAGTAGCAGTTGCTGGACATCTGGTCAAGAGTAATGAACCCAAAAGGACAATAACTGTAGAGGGACATGAGGTCACACCATTCTCAGGAATGAGAGCAATTCTCATGGATTTGTAAGTTCCAGTGTACAACAGCCTGGAAAAGGACTTATGAGCCAGAATAAAAGACTTGTTCCTTGCCTGCAGTATGTGCTATCCAGGTAGACACGTGCTGCAAAGGAGAGCAGGTAGGGTTTTACAACACAGCAAGAAGAGAAGTTAGAAGAGAAATGGTGAGTGTGTGCTATGGGTGGGATGGTGAACTGACTTTCTTTGCTATAGCCTGGCTCAAAAAGCAAGAAGAGAGGCAGCAAAACCTGCACTAGCTGGTGGCATCCTGTTAGCCTCGCTTTTTCAGTTGGATTCTGTTGCTTCTGCAGATCGGCTACAATAAGAAAAGAAATCAGTGTAATTGTCAAGAAAATTGTTTTCTGGGGAAAAGTGGTTAAATGCAAAGAATGATTCTGGAGAGTGTTAAATGTGGCACGACTAATATTGAGCACTACAGATGATAAATTTACCATCCAAAAATACAAATAAATGGAAATCTAAATATGAGCCCCTTAACAATTTTTATTTATTTTTCCTAGATAGCATGCAAAAATAAAAACTGATCAGAAAAGATGGAAAATAAAAATGAACAATCAAAAATTTGCCGCAGTTGGGAGTGAGTAGCAGCATCTAAATGCTCATTGCCATGGGGTTAGGAGGAAGGTACACAAAAGGAAATGGACGATGTCTCCAGGGTTCCCAGAAAATATCTGATGTCCTTCTTCACCTGTGCTACACAACACATCGCTGATAGATGTGGCCAGCACACGCCCTTGCTGTAACACTGCAATGGAGCTTGGACTGGAAAAATACTGTTGTTTTGTGTGCCTCCGTCCAGAAGACATGGATGCTCTGCCCAATTAAATCAAACACAAGCAAGCCTGTGACTCTTGACATGGATTACACAGAATTCATGAGCAAGTGAGCTGTGTTCACTGTCATCTTGTGTATAAAACCTTTTCAAGTATTCTCCTTCCTTTCAGACTGCAGTGCTATGTGCTTGGTCTGTACAAAATGTTCCTGGAAGGGAAGCATAGGTAAAAAACCATTTCATATCCTTCCATGAGACTGAGAATTATTCCTTATCCTGCCCTCTATGTACTCTATGCCCTCTATGCTTTTTCTGTGTACTCAGCTGGGTATGAAGTCCTCACTTTTTGTCACATTCTACAGATCCTTCTGGAACCTAATGCTAAGCAGATGCAGCTTCTCTTGAGATGATCATTAAAATTAGTTGTGCAGAAATTTAACAGTAAGTAAAATCTTGAAACAGAAGGTTTTTTTTTTTTTTATTTTAACCAGAACAAAATTGTGTTTTGGAATGAGCATTGTTAGCTGCATTCTAGTGCACTGAAAAACCATGGATATATCCAAGGAAGTTTGTTGTGGCCCAGGATTCCTATTTGTCTCCTGTGTTGGGCTGTATGTTTTCCAGAAACAGCTTACAGTATTTTTGCATATTTTGAACACGGATGTATTTCTGAACTTTCTCTGGCTATATGGATTATTTGCGACTGGTTTCTTTAACTTGAATGGAGCAACACAAAAATCCAGTGTAGAAAATATTGGAACATATGTATAAATTGAAATCAGACTTGGTTAAAGACACACATATTGTGAGAAGGACAGGTAAATCATTCTTGTACTGCATAGCTGGCAATCAGAAAAGGAAGATGGAGCTGCTTATCCTTATTTCTTCAGCCTTTGACAGCTGGGCAGAAAAGCTGAGTCATTTTAACTGATTTTTGGCAGGTAAAATAGATTGGGCCAAACATTTAATGAAATATGTAAAGTGCAATTAATCTCCACAGAAACCATATCTTGGTTTTCAACAACACTTTGATATAATGTTGAAGAATTTAGACTGCTTTAAGCTACATTTGTCCTGTCATGTATGTAAATCCTTTATTGCAGCAGTATTTTCTCAGGTGTGTGACTGATCAATATTTAACAAGTTTTTATTATCTCCAAGTATTCATGCAAGAAAAAGTTGTAATTTTGTTGGTTAAACTATTCTGTTTGGCTAGGTTTGGAGATTTCAGAGACAAGTTTATGTATTCAAGGGTGGGATGATCTCATCTGCTTTGTACATCAATTCTGGCTTTGCCGTGGGGAACTCTGTGTTGGTCTCCTTGTAGTCTCTATTATTGCTGTGTGTGTCTTCAAACTCTTACATTATGTTTGTTAAGTCACTCAGGACCTGATCTGAAAGACTTTTAAATCAGAAAAAAATTGGTTTTCTTTACGTGAGTTTGGGTAAGATCTGGAAGATTCGTGCTTGTGCCCAGTGAAGGAATAGAGCATTGTCTCTTAGTCTGAAAATGGGCACATTCTACTTCTGGATTATTAAAAAGGCAGTAAATCTAAGATAGAAGAGGGCTAATAAATGATGGTGCACAGGAAGAAATGCTGTTACTATCAAACATCACCACCATCAGATAATAATAATAATTTCTGATGTTAAGAGCATTGTCAGGAGAAATGTAAGGAGCCAGAGGGATTGGCATCATGTCTGCTGCTTACTTTTCTGTTCAGCTGCTATGCCTTAACATGCCCAAAACAGCTTTGGATCTAGTTTTTGGAGGGGCTTGCAAGTCTCACAGTTGCTAGTTCCCTTCAGAAAGGTGGGTATGAGGCTGTGCATGAGAAGCAAACAAACGAACAAACAAATAAATAAATACAGAGGAACCCTCATAAGATTAGCTTCTTTGGAATAGTCTGTGGCCACAGGAGGGCAATACTGTTCTGTAATAAATTTGGCAAGCTTTATTCACTAAAAGTCTAGTTTGACAACAGGTACCTGAGGGGGGAATGGGATTGATTATAGTTAATAACCATCAAAGTTGTATTGATCAGGAAGTGGATTTATGCATTTAGCAATATTTTCAGGAGCTGAGCAGTTGGTTCTCCCAATCTTCCTTTCCAGAAGAGCAAGTTGCAGCACAGAAACTGAGAACTGTGATGACATCCAAGGAATACTCCTGCATCCCTGGTTCCAATTGGTGCTGGTTTGTGCTGTCCTCCCTTCCACCATCTCGGCTGGAGGCCAGAGCCAGGAGGTGGCACAAGCAATACAACAGTGACTTTGGCAGTCCCTGTGATGCTGGTGGAAGGTTCTTTGTCCCTTTTCTCTCAGCTGTTTCAAACTGAAGTAAGGAGAATTTTAACTGATAATAGTGAGAATCTCAGGGTGTGTGACTCTCAATAATACCTGTAGAAGTATTCAGCTGGGAAAGGTGTATTTTGTTTTTCTTTTTTCCTTCAGTATTTTTTTTGTGTTTTCCAAGAGGCTGAGGGCATATTCTTCTTTACTAGAATCCAGGCACAGGAGCAGGAGTCCTAACTTATTAGGTTATTGATTTATGCCCTTGCTCTTTGTTGATTCATGCCCTTGCTCTTAGTTGGTCAGATAAATCTCATTAGGTAGAAGATTCTCCAGAGAAGCAAGTGTTGTGGGTTTTAATTCCCCAAAGGAGATGATTGAGTTGAGTGTGCATTTTGTGGCTCTTAGAAGAATAGGAGATTGCACTGTTTGGTCTTATGAGAGAAAATGAAAGCTCCGCTGTGTTCTTTATGAAGATTAATCTGCTAGGAGTGCTTTGAGACCAGTGGATTTAAGTTTTAAGGGGAGGGGAATACTTACTTTGCAAAGACTAAGAGTTTAGTTTGAGAATGGTGTTTGGCAGAGTCAGACATGAGTACATTTGGGTACTTAATACATCAGTTAACATTCTTCAAGTACTTAAACATTAATATGAAAGTGATTTGTGCAGTCTGGCTATCCCTTGAGTTTGGAGACAGCTCTACTCCCCAAACTAATAGAGAAGAATAGGGAGCTTTCTAAAGGCTGGCTCTGTCATCTGTGTTATTAGTATGACAGGAATAGTCTTCAACAAAAATTAAAGTCATATTAAAAGCTAAAAAGGCATATTTATGAAGGATAGATTGCTAGCTTCCAAGCTAACCTTTTAGGTCATCTGGAAATGAAAACGTTTCAGGGAATGAATGCTACTGAGCTGCTGCTCTTTTAGCTCAAATTTCTGAATAAAAGCTCAAAGAGGTCCCCTTCTAAAAGACAATTCTTCCAAGTGATTTTTTCAGTTTGTAGTTTGCACACTGCTTCTGATGGATCTGTGAATGCTGAAACTCTTGTCTTTAGCTTTTCTTTGGAATGTGCTAAACTTCCACTGAATGTGTCTAAGGGAAGGAAGAACATTTATGTCAGGTTTTTTTCAAATATCAATTTATTTATTTTATGCTTCATATTTTAAAGTGTGTTTTAAGTATCATAATTGAGAATATAATGTTTTTCTTTGCAGAAATAAATTTTATGGCTTTTATTTTTAAATTTGTCTAGGATGAACTGAAAGAAATCTGACAGTTTCAAGGGGATTGACTTGGTAAGGAGGCCAGGAACCCAAGGAAAATGGCAAGTCCTTTGCAGGGCTTGTGACCCAAACTGGCAATTATCATCTTCCAAACTACTGAGTAATTTTGGGAGCACCTCAAGTGCTCTGAAAAGGAGATGAATTCCTTCAGGTGAGTGACAGTCAATGTTTCTTAGGCAAAGGGCAGTCAATGATGATACAAACCATGATGTGATGAAGTTTTTCCAGTAAGATTTTTTTTTCTGGGGAAGTGTATGTTTTGCAATTAAACACTTAGATAAGACTCCTTTTATTTCATTTTAACTATCACTTAATTTGTATTTGCAGTGAAGATAAAACAAGTGGAACCAGTCACCCACGTCTGTGGCACACTTTTGAATGTATTTAGGTAAATCCCTTTCTCACTTTACTCCATAGTCACTTTTTCTGCTAAAACCCCTACATTAAAAATCCCGTTATTGATTTTACTGTCTTGAGTATTGAAGAAGAGTTAGAGTAATGCTTCTTTCAGTCTTTTTGTTTTCTAGCACTTAAAACATGTGAAAGCAGTCATGTCAAAGACAATTCTGATGTTGCTTCCACCTGAAATTTTTTCCTGCCCTCTACAACACATGTCATGTATTCCTAGGTAGATTTGCATGTATTTTCTGTCACTTCAGGAGAAGTCATGAACAGTCAAATGTCAACTGAATGTCAGAGAAATGGCCCTTACACTGAAATATATTAAGTTGTCCAATAGCCCTGTGCAGAAGAGAATTTAAACTTGCTTTGTGACCTTTAAGACAAATCAAACAAAACAATAAAACACACAGAAAGCAATGCCCTTCCTGGGGTTGAAGCAGATGGCCAAGTGTAGGTAGAAGTTTTCAGCTTTATTGTTGTTTATGTTTTTCATTTGCTTTTTAAATAATTTATAATGATTATTACTTCAAATGCTTATTGTTGTCACACTTCTGAATGTTAGTAGGCAAACCCAACTTTTTCATTCTTTTGATCCTTTGTTTTTATCATGATCAACCTATTTTTATGACTAGTCATGGAGATATTTGCTGTTTCTTTATTCACTGATTTAGAGGCTAGAAGAGACCATTAGGATTGTCTCATCTGACCTCCTGTACAAGTCAGACCAGGGAACTGAACTCCATAATTCCAGCATAGATTCTTACTGAGATAAGAAACATAGCTTTTAAAATGACATTACATTTTGTTTCAAGACTTCTAGTGACAAAACCTCACTATATTATCTGGTAAGTCTTTGAAATCCCTAATTACCTTCACTTATGAATTGCATCTTCTGTCTATCCTGGATGTAATTAGTGTCAAGTGGCCGCTATGGCATCTGGATACATCTTGTTTTTTTGCTCATGAGAGAATACTTGAGAAGAATGACAAAGAGTAACAACAAGTTGTCTTGTTCCTCCTGGACCCTAATGCCATTGGCAGTCCAGCTGAACTATCCACAAATATTTTTGGTTTAAACTCAGAAAATTATCCACACCAGGAGTTTAAATCTCTGTGTTTTGAAGGTAGGTGGGAGAGGAGAATTAGCACTCACAAAGGCTAACTTTATCCAAGAGTCCAAATGTTCCTCTGTCAGCAACAAAATAGAATTTTAATTCCAAGTACCTAAGTTAGAATATTTGAAGTTAGGCTTCTGATTATCCAGGGCCCAGGAGGATGCTCTACAAATATTCCATATTATCCACAATATACTCTTCTAAGAGGTTTAATTTTGTTCCTTTTTTCTTTAGTAGCTTTTTGTCTACATGTGGGGGACTGTTTGAAGGAAGTGTACTTCCAAAAAGAGTGGATTGACTTGCACTGAAGAACCTGTCAATGAAGAAAAAATTATTTATACCTGAAATAAGGGTAGTTTTCTTGCCTCTGCCAGATGAATTCCTAGCGGGAGAGTGGTAGGTGCCTGTTTATGCTTTTAGGTGAGGGAATAGTTCTATTGATATAGGTCAAGGACACTTAAAGTCTCTAAAAATCATATTTAGAGACTAAAAACTTTAGTTACATAAACTAAAACCACCTCTGACCTCAGTCTGCAGAGATGCATTTGTTTAGGCTATTGTACTTAGTGAATAGTTTTATATTATTTTCAGAGTTTTATTGTTATGTTTGGTTTTGTTTAATGCTTTCATCTCATTTGGTGATGAACAAGCACACTCAGTGTGGGGTTGTTTCTGAGCTCTAGAAATACAGTAGTGCTTTGTCACTTTTCACCTACGCAAGGCCACAGGGACATTCAGTGTGGAGAAAAGTATTATTCCTAAACATTGGGGCACATGAATTTCTGACATTTATTGTAACAAAGAATAGTGCACTTTAGTGAGCCAGCTGTTCAACACAACCCATCAACTTAAGAGACCAGAGAGGTTTTCAACAACATGGCCAGCACATGCTGGAGGGGAATGTTTTTTTTCTCTCAGCTTTCTGAGAACTGCTGATATATTCCAGTAAAATCCTCTCATGTCTACTATACAGTCTTGTGAAATCTCAGGTAGCAGATAAAAGTTCCTGAGCACTGATGTCTTTGGCTATTTAATGGCTCGGTACTAATTCAATTCTCCTTTTGGACCATGCACAGAACTATACTGGCTGACAACTGCTGTCACCACAAGTAAACAAAAATAATCCCTGTAATCTAAAGCAGAGGAAAATTATGCTGATGGTAAAATCTTCTTGGCTGTTTTATGGCTTTTCAGGGATGTCATAGGAATCTTAAAATAATAGATATTTCAATAAGAGTTGGAATTAAGGAGAAATAAATAACATTGACCACTTAAAAGACACATGTCCTGTTGCCAGCTCTGGCAGTGATCTGCTCATTACCTTTAGAAAGGCTTTTCATTGTTTTCCTCTTGCATACTGTTGTCAGGTAAAAGGGTGAGCTTTTTGGGAGCCCTCTCAATGTTCTGCTGTTTGATCACACTCACCTTTTTTCTTTCGTGGCTTCTGTGTTCTGCTGGTAAACAAATGCTAAGAGGAAGCTCCAAGGCTGTAGAGACGCACAAGTCTGTACTCTTTTGCAATTGATTTTTTTTCAGGTGTTATTATAATCACAAGACATAGCCAATAGATCCAAACCTGTGTCAAGAGCTGATCCTTGGTGACATACTGCAATAAGGGGTGCTTATTTCTCTTTGTTAGTTAGCTATTCCAGGGGAAAAAACCCAAAGCTGCTTAAGTTTTTAAACCTATTATGTGGTATTCCAAAAGGTCAAGTTGCTGTTCTTTTTAAATACAATTTAATTGAAAATGGACAGTAGCCTGGATCTTCTTGAGGCGTAATGAAGTAGACTGTTGATATGCACCATGTGTCCCTGATTAAACTCAGAAGGCTAGGAATGTTCAGCCAATTATGAAATTTGTGAGACATTGCCCAATTAGTTTAGGACCATGCAGAAGCAGGTACACAGATACTTTGTGTAAGCAAAAAAACCCAAACTCCAAAGTTCTGAATTATGTGCAGGCTAATAGAGCCAATTAATTGTTTGAACTCTCTTGTTACACTTAATTTATCTCCTAGAAAGATTTGTCTGTATTAAAAATTTACAGTATAACATAATAATTTACAGTTAAACATAACACTAAGGAAACAAAGATATTAGTGCAAAAAACAGGAATCAAGAACACAGTTTCACATCTGGAAATATCCTCTTATTTTGTATTGCAAATGTAGCATTTTACAAATCTATCTAAAAGCAGATGGTGGGCTTAATTCTCTAGTTAAAAGAATAACATTTAAAGAAGTACAGATGTGGTTTTTGTGAATAATTAACTTTTGGGTCCTCTTAAGCAGGGAAATTTTCACTGTGGAAGATGTTTATAGTCACAGGCAAATAACTCCATGTCTTTCAAGTTTCAGCTTTATCTTTATGGTTTATCAGTTTGTATAGACCCTTATAAAGTACAAAGACATATCTAGTGATGTAATATGTTGCAAGAATGTGCTTGAGCCTGAATCTACCAAAAATACAGAAAAATCTCTCAGTGTGTTTAAAACATCAGAATTATCTTTATTAATAAATGTTTTTTGATTATAGAAAAAGGAAATGTTTAATTATCTCTAGCCTTCTAGTCACACATGGGATGTTCAGCAGATTTGAGGAATTTGTTAGGTCTTGCAGTTGTTTCTAAAAAGAAGGAAATATTGACACTGGCAAGTAAAGATGGGATAGCGAGCAGTTCAGTCTCCCCTATGGAAAAGAAACTCCTCATTGCAGAGGCTTTAACTGAAAATTAAAGCTTTGTGTAGTTTTCTTAGCAGGTTATAAAGCATGCTTCAGAGCTCCTGAGTGTCTGAAAAACAGGTTGATTTAATCATGGACTCAGGGGCTTTATTCACATGAGCAAGAGAATTAAAGTTCAGCTACTTTGTTGTGGCTAATCGTTAATCCCAGGGTGACTGGTACAGAGGGGCCTGAGAGATAGGACTCAGGGTGATGAAGGATTTTTGGCTGTTCATAGCATTTGTGCTGAACAAGGAAGCAACTGGAACAAAAAAATAGCAACCATGAATCCCTCAGGGTGTTTATCAGGTCAGAATTAAGGAGTTTGTTTCTTTGGCCAGCCAAAAATTTTTGGTGGAAACTGATTCTTATAAGGAATGCAGTTGCACAGTGGAATCTCACAAATACCTGTTGGATATTTGCACTGCTGCTAGGGGCAGCAAACATAGGGACATTTACCTATGTCCCAGTCCTGTCCCTAAAGAAATTTTAAGCTCTTCTGAAGAAATGTTAAGTGAGTTGTGTGTTAAAGGTACCTTCATACAGGAGAGGGTAAGCAAGACAAATTCTGTATAACTTAGGTGGATACTCTGACAGTCAGACCAGTGATCTAACAGAGGTTGCATCCTTCTATGGCTGGATTTAGCTTTACTAAAAAGCTACCTGTTAACCCCAGTCTCTGGTTTGGATAGTCCCTTGTCCTGTAACTTTGAAGGCTGTTTGAATGCTTAGCTCAAACTTGGCTCATTAGTTTTGGTATTTTCTGGGCCATAAAAGCTAATACTGACCCTTCCTGCACATCCTTTTCACTTACAAAATTAAGATATACATTAAACTATTTCTTTAACTGATTCCTCTCTATTCAGATACCAGAATATATTTTACAAACTTTTTCTTAGCTTTTTACCATTTACAACTAAAAATAATTGAAAATAAATCCCACTGCACCATATATATATAATTTATGGTAGCTACAAGGTTCTTATACAAACACTGTAAATCAGCAGTGCTAATATTAGATTAGATAACAAAAAATTTAGGCATTCTCCTGGCCTTCCTGCTACATTTTGTTTCCAGTGCCATGTGAGATGAAAAGAAGAGCCCTGGGCAGGTCTCTAACTTTCAGTGTTTAGGAGAAAGCAGCACGCAAAGCACATAAACACATAGAATACAAATAGGCACAGCAGTGAACGTGTTGATATACGACACACATTTCTCAGTCTGCTGCTACTGTTTCCCTGGAAGGCACTAAAACATCGAAATGCCCTCTTCCAAGTAAGGATCAAATAATAATTTCCTAAATGTTTCACGCAGATAGACACTTCACAAGTCTATCCATTTCATCAGGAAGGAGCACCAGCACTCGCCTCCTGGTGGCAATTTTGCATGACTGATACACTGATTTTGAAGGTCTTCATGTGTTTTAAAATATTGACCATATCTTTTGCAGAGTGAGGGATGTTTCTCCAGGACTGGAGTCTTAGGTCCTTTGGTAGCATGTGCTACATAATGCTTTTCCTACAGCTGGAAATTTTATGAGGTCTTTCTGCCTTGCAGATTTTCTGTGTGAGATCAGGGGTTTCATACTTCAAGAAAACCTGTTTTCTTTCTGGCCATCTATTTTTTGTGATGACAGTAAGAGCATAATCATCATTGAAATGTCAACTCTTCTTTCTTTTTGGACAGAAAAATCACCAGTAGTGCTACAGTTCACTAGGGAAGACAGATGATATTATCTGTCTTATTTCCAAGTTAAAATAAGTTAAAAAATAGATATGGACTGTGACAAAAATGCTGAAGTTACCATTTCCTGTAACAAAACTAGATTAAAACATTAACCACCGAGGATATATGAAGCTCTGTTACCTCTTCAGAGCATAAATATTTTCAATTATATCAATAATAATTACCAGGACATTAAAAAACTGGTTTTACTTCCACAAGTACCTGCCAAGTACATATTCTAGCTAGTTTCATGCCGTCAGTTTATTTTTATTGTTTGCAGGTCATCAAATTTTGCCAATTTTTGTCATTGTCCAAAAAATCATATTTGCTGAATTTAAATTTGTATTTTGTGTGAAATTTGTATTTTCCTTGTTTCCTCAAAGTCACACTGTTCTTCACATCTGATGTACTCATATATTCTCTTAAAATTTTGTGTCACCATTTAACTTCATTGACATAATTTTCTTTTAGTTGACATAATTAATAAAAACATTAGCTAATATTAGTTCCAAGACTGATTCTTTAAAAACTCCAAGAAGTAGGATCCTGCCAATCCTGACAACACTCCAATTCCTTATTTATCTTAGAAAAATTGCCTCAATTCCTGAATCTCACTTTTAAGTCAGTGTTAGAGGCTTTGCACCATACTCAGTGATTTACTGAAAAATAAGATCTATTTTCTATCCTATTGAGAAATTCCTGGATCTTAGCTCTCACCCCCACATCATCTTTATTCTTTAAAAGACACCTGCCACTTGCCAAGGGCTTTATGCTTTACTTTGATTGCCATAATAACCTGAAAAAGTGTGATTATTTACCAAACTTAAAATGTAATTCAAAGGAGAAACTGCATCTTTCTCTTCTAGAAACTCTAAGTTCAATCTACCAGATAATAATGTATTTAGGGTTGTGATAACAGATGCATAGTGTCTATGAGTCACTCATATTTTTTTATGTCAGATCCAAAATTATAGCTCTCTTTTGATAATTTGTACTCCAGAGTCTTGCCTCCAGGGGGAAAAGGTGAAGGAACAGCATCTGAAAATTAAATACCATGTGGAGAACATGACAATTCGCTTTTCCTGTGTTGGAATTAGAGTTTAATTACAATCAAAGAACTCTTCAACCTAAATTGCAATTGCAGATTTTACAGCCACATCTGATGGTTCATGTCTTGCAAGGACTTTCATGGAATGATTTGCATCAGTTTATACTCAGGTTGCTAATAATACTTCTCAAAGAAAGAGCTCCAGCAGAGATGATGGGCAATGCTTTTGAAACCCCCAGGTCTTCACTAGTTCTCAATTTGTTTCTCCTTCAGTTTTTAGATACGATATTGTCCCACAGCTGTGCAACCCTGATAGCAAAATCTGCTTTTTACTTCAGCCTCGACTAGAAAAATCTGAAGCTGTAGTTCTAATGAATTGTTATAGGAAATGGTGCAGTTTATCCAGTCAAGTAAGTCACCAGATATGCATATTCAGTCTATAAGAAACCTGCATTATTCCTCTTCAGAAAAAAGAAAGTGTGGTGTACCATAAAGATATTACCAGCCTTCACCTACATCAATATCTTACAGTTTTATTTTTTGTGATGACAGAGTTGGTTAGGATACATTATTTACTTTTAGCTACTTGGCCAACTAGAAGTGTTTCAGCTGTGGATTTAGGGTCTTAATACAAATTTGGTACAGAAGGAAATGACATCTCTTTTAGAAAAACCAAGCTCATTTCTGTATAATAACAGAACTGGAGAGAAAGTAGGAGCAGGCTCAGGTAGAATTAAAAATAAAAAGCAAGAATAGTAAGCATAGCAGATTGGTTTCATGTAGATAAAAACCAGACTTTTCAGCTTTAGATACAAAGGAAAAGCAAATTTTTGTTTGCATGTATAACATAATAAATTGTAACTATATTTTCCCAGCTAATTTGAGAATCCTTCTTTTTGAAATTAGGGGGGAGAAATCCAGGCCTAAATGTTTAATTGTTTCCGCTGTGCTCTTGATTTTGCCTGAATGTTGGCTTGCATAACAACATTGATAGGGAGCCATCCTGGTTACATGAAGGGCATTGTATTCCAGTTAAACTCATTTTACATCAGTATTTTACACCAGTGAAATATAAACCAAGACTTTGTCTTTTCCTCATCTTCAAAAAGTGGCCTAATCCTGAATTATTTTTATAAGGGTTGATGACTAATAACTCATGAGTACTTATGCAGCACTTCTGGATCCACACAAAGAAAGCCTAAAAGAAGGTTAGCCCCTAAGATGCATTAAAATCACCTCTGCTGTTGAAGAATCTCAAAGTTTTTATAAATATTATCAGTCAAGTGCTCAGAACATGGGGAAATATAGCCCATTTTTCTAAAGGTTATCTAAAGGGAGAGCTCATGTACTCAGCATCTTATTCTCTCCAAGCTGGGAAGATAGTGAGATGCCCTAAATCCTAACTGTACTTCCCATAGTGCTTGTTCCACATGCCTTCATAGCAGGTGTGTTTAGTTGTCCCCTCATCAATTTTAAATTCAAAATGGATACATTTGCTTAGCCTCTTCTTTCAACAAACATCTCCAAAAAGATTAGTGTCACCAAGATCACCCTAAATGACTCCCAGCTGATGACCACAAATATAATATGATTTGGAAGCTTCAATTTTAAGATTGTTTTAATACCTCCAAGCTGATCACAGCCTTTCACAACTACTTGTATACCAGGTATATATCTCAGTGCTGTCCTATTTCTTCTCCCAACTGTTTATAAGAATGCATCATTTCAGCAATCTTTTTTTATACAAAAGTACCATGTTTCAATGCCCTTATTTCATAGTGACTGCTGCCAGAGGAAACACACCAGTGTGAATATTTAAGATTGTTATGGAAATGCTGGAATAAGGAGTTTGACTGAAAGCCATCAAACAATTCTGCTTATTGAGAATTAATTTTTTCATCTACCCCAGACTATAAGTTCTCTTCAATTTACATCAGGATGGGCTGTTTAGTAAGTGGCATGACATCAGAGTGGTCAGCACACAAAAGTGATTGTTCTCTGTTTGCCATGGAATATGGGGATTTTTAAGATTTGAGGGGTGGTAGCAGCAGCAGTTTTGAGAGAAGAGTGGTTTCTTAATCAAGCTCTGCAAATCCAAGCAAAAGCTCCCTTCTCTCGAAGCATGTAACTTGTTTGAATTTAGGGGGAGGGACAGAAAACATACTGATGTATTGAAAATGAATAGGGGACTTTCTTCAAGAAGAAAGAAATGTCATAAAGACACCTTTGAGAACACGAGATCGATGAGAGTTTGACTGTGTTGAAAATGAGATGTGTGAATGTATTGCTTTTCCTTTGATGCTTCAAAAATACACTTTTCAACCTCTTGACTGGAACATACCTGAAATAATTTTGCTTCTCATCAGACCTCTGTCAGATGTTCTTTAAAAAGGCTGTTTGGCAGATGTATGAAAGAACACATAAAAAATGCCTTAAAGGTTTCAGGATAGTGTCTGATAGCTGTATGAGCTACTGACCAAATGGGCAATTGAAAACATTTCGTGGCACATTTTTCTCTCTGCTGTTGTATCACCTCTGCCTTTTTATGTCTGAAACAAGACCCCTGAGGAAAAACTTGAATGCATGTTAATATCTCCTATTCTTACAAAGGAGTTTCTACAGCAAGGCTGAATCCACTCCCATAATGAGTTTCAGAGAAAATTGAAAAATTTTGTGGCAAAGATAGTGCTGACACTTTATGTGCATTGAGAAGCATTAAGTTTACAAAAATATTAGGCATGCACATTAATCTGTTATAAGCAATTGCCTTTCTGGTAATTCATCCATTTTACCATTCATTGTATTCTGTCCCAGCCAAATTATCAGCATTTCAGAAAGAGGTGCCAAAAATCAGCTCAGGCAATAGTTTACAACTCACAGAAATGGGGCCCATTAAATTCATAAGGGCTTTGGAAATCAATCTATGCAAGTATAAGTACATCACAACTGCAGAGAGGCAACAAGCATTACATATTTTTTTATTGCTATTTAACCAGTCAATAAATGAGGTCTTGGAATATTTGAACTCTTCATAAAGCTTTAGACTGTACTGCCTTGTAGATAACCAGCTTTAGTGAAGATCAATGTAAAACCAAATGTACTCAAGACTCATGCTAAATACTTTGACCTCTGGAGAATGTTTAAAGATTCAAAAGAGAAAACTCACAATGTTGGCACATTAGATCACTGTAGCTCTTCTGCATTGAGTCTGCAAGGATTTTTATGATTGAAATGCAAAATGTAATTTTCAGTAATATGCTTTAATGCATGTACATTGTTTTATGGTTGCTTTTAGCCATTAAAAAAATGCAGAGTGCTTACATATATCTGTTAATAATTATGCAGATATGATGGTTTAAAATAATGTAATTTATTTCTTCTAACTTGGTATCACAAAGACCAAAATTGTATTTGGAGTTTTAAATAAATATCCTTTTTGTTATTATTAGAACGGAAAAATCAGATGAGTGAAGTTCAAACTCAACAACATACATTTCCTGAGATAATGCTGTCTAGTAATATAATTGTTGTCAATTCTGACAAGCTGGATTGAAAACCTAGAAAATCTCTGTTCAATACAAAATTCTTCACCCCTGTCAATAGTTATTAACATAACTATGTTTGCTCTTTCTTCTAGGTATTTGAGCCTTTCACTTTTGTATGCTGGTTTTGCCATCTGAGGCTCAGTCAATAAGTTCTCAGTGAGAATTTCTCTACTGTTAATACATTTAATTATCAGATATTTGTTATTTCCTTATCCTAAAAGGATGTCTTAGAACAGTACATTTCTTCTCTGAGATGAGTGTATAGATTTTGGATTATAGTGGATTACACAATGCTTTTAGAGGAGTTATTCATATCATTTAGAGCAGTAAAAAAGCTTATATTGTTTTGGCACATGTTCCTCTGTTAGGAGCAGGCATATATTTTGACTCTCACATCCTCAGTCCTTTAGTTCTTCTGCCTGTATAACAAGCAAAGAAAAAAGCATGCCTGTGTAAGTGGCAAAACCAATTATTACCATGAGAGCTCTATACTTCCTGGCCATGTGTGCTGGGTTCTGGCACTAGAGGAAGGTAATGAGAAGGATTTTTTCCTGTAATGTGACTCCATTGTCTCAAGAAGCGAGCAGTAGTTCCACAGCATAGGACTCATCCCTTCCCATTTATTTTGCCTTGCAGAAGGCAGCAAGAGTGCAAGGGATTTGTGTTCTGAAAGTCAGAGAGGCTGCTCTGCATGGCCTCGTGCTTATTCCACTCCTCTGCTCGACACCACTGTCTGATCCAGGGCTCACCTGCTGGGCAGGCAATAGGAGGGCAGGAGGCTGGAGGTTTGGATGTAATTCCATTTAGTCTAGATATGAGGATCATTGCTGCATTTTGAGTGAATATGTGTTTTTTACTAAAACAACAGAGGACAACTAGTCAATAGATCAATTTATGACATGTTTGATGGAGTGATCACTGGCAATTGTAAGGCAATGCAATTTTTCTAAAGCGCCTTGTGTCAGTCATGATCGAAACCAGAGAATTTTGTCAGCCTGCCTTATGCAGAAATTTAGAAGTTGATTTCCCAAAGGTCCTTTCTGGTCTTTCAGAGGAGGAGAACCTTTTTCTTGTCATTAAATAAAAGCCATTTCTGCATCAATAGTGAACTAATTGTTTATATTTGTTAATTACTTTGGCTTAGTGTCTGATAAAAATCTGCCACTTTCAAACATAATACAAATTTTCCACTTGTAACATTTTGTAACAATGTGCAATAATGTCATCCAGGATTATTTTAAAAAATTTTTCTCCATCCTGCAAATAATCTTATATGTTGGTGACTTCATTAACCGTAATTTGGATGTTTTTAATCTGTTTGATAAAGACAACATTAATTTGTAGATAGTGCCAAAATTTTAAAGTCAGACTGTTGAATGGCATCAAGTGAAATGCTTTGCAGAAATCTGAACATATTATGTCAACACAATTACATTTATGAGAGAGATTAAAATCTTGTCAGGGACCCTGCCTTCTATCAGATCCACAACTTCCAGCTTTAGTGAAAGGGGAAAAAAATTTAAGATAGCTTTTCAGTTTAATGTTTGAAGTCAACTGAGGGATTAACCTGTCTTTCCCAAAAAGTAGATTTTAATTTGCATAACTGTATCTGTGGTATGTTCATTTTCAGGAGTTCAGACCTTTTTTTATGCTGCTTCAGTAACTGACAGATGAACTGGAAGACAGGTTTCATTTCACATGCTTTAATTGTATCATAGCTCTCGGACCTTCCAGTTGCTTGCTGAAGCAGAGGAACGTTGCAGACTTTTATTAACACCTGTCAGAAGTTTTAACTTACCAAAAAATAGTACTGATTAAGAAACAGCCTGCTGGATTCTTGCAGTTGTAGACTGTGCACTTGTCCAAAATTTTCTCAAAGCTGATGGAAGTGTGTTTGTTTCAGAGGTAATAAATTTTCTGCATCTGTGAGCGATTTCTGGTTTGATAAAGGGAGACAGCACAATACATAAAGATTATGCTCAGACAATATTCTAGAGTAGCACTTTGGCTTTTGCAAGTTGTCAGAGCTTGATTGACTTCAGGGATATTGTTCCAGTTTGCACAGTCTGGATATTTGACTCTGCTTCTGATCACACTTTTTTCCCCCCTCCTCATCCAAACATCTCATTTAAAGTTCTACCCCATCCCTGAAACTGCAGGTGTTCAGATGCAGGTATTACAAACTTCCAACTGTTTGCTTCCTTGCACTGAATCCCAATCTCTGAGAGGAACACTGTGCTTCTCGTGGTATCCTGTGCATAGTGCAGAGATACTCTGCTGTGTTTTGTTTATGGTAATGTCTAAATTTTACAGCTATTTTTTTACTCATCACTGTCCCATAAACATACAGATATCCAGGTTGCATTTGTCTGGGATATTCAAAACAGGAATAATTGTATTTTCCTGTCTTTGTACTGACAAGTGCTTGGGAGGTACGAGGTTTTCAGTCTTTGTTTAGTTAGCATTCAGCACGATCTGTGTGTTTTCCATTTGGCATCACTTATGTCATACACCCACAAAGGCAGAGATATTCTTTCTGTCTGCTTCCCCACACCACAGAAGCTACTGATTAATAAAAAAGAAGGCTAGCTTCTCTTCTTAAGGGACTTTAGGCTCTAGAGTTCAAGCAGAATGAGAAAAGTAACAAAACCACATCTACAACAGTCACCACAAACACCTTCTGACTCAGAAGCTAAGGTATGTAAAACACTCTTTCTTCCTTAGCCCCAAACACCACTGTCTTGGTTTGAGACAAGCTTAGTAGGAAAGTGCTCTGGAATAAATGTCTCCTCTAAAGAAGACAGGTTTCAGCACTCCCTTCCCAACTGATACAAAAGGAATTTCTTGGATGAAAGTGAAAAAAATTGTCTATTTAACAAACGGAGTGCCCACAGGGCATGGGGGAAAATTAATAATGTTATATATTAAACCTCCTCATGATGCTTTAGGTTTTAACTTTTATAATTTTCAAATCCTGTACTGCCTAGTCTTTAACTGAAGTTTCATGTGACCTGTTAGCTGCTGTTCTCTCATGCTAGTTAGACATAACAAACCTCTCTAGGTTTGCTCTTCAAGGACACCAGGCACCAAATGTGTAAACTAGAAGCCTCTGAGGAGGGGGGAAAGCTTGGCATAATTACCTCATAAACTGAGGTTATAATTGGAGAATTAACTCTGACATGCAAATTTACCAAACTTATAAGTGTGAAGAACCTGTGACCCAGAGTCCATCTTGGGTGTAGCATTTTGACTGCCCAGGGTGTACCTTTGAAGGCCCTTCAAATAAATACCTCCTTTTAGTCTTTTATTCTTGTCTAGTCTCTGTTTCAGGTGGCCTCCACAAGGCACCACTCTCTGCGGGGAAAGCTGGTGGATTCAGAATTGTGTCTGTAGCTGGCTCGGCCCCTCCTGAGGCCTGAGGCCATGGTGTCCTGCGGCCTCCCCGCCAGTCTGCGGCGTCCGATGATCTGGTTCTCAGACTGAAGCTAAGATGAATGGTTCCAGAAGAAGCCACAGAAATGACTGTATGCAGAGAATTGCTGCATGCAGACTTGGGAAAACCTGTTGCCTCAGCTAACAGTTTAGGTAAAAGCAAAGAATGTAACTCCCTGCTGCAAGGCTGATCAGCCTTGGGGGAGTGAACACAAACCACACCCCGAAGGATTCCCCCAGATCCTCCCGGCTCAGACCCAGCTTAAAGCTATGGGACCCATTTCTGGGCATAAAGCAGATAGAGGAATACAGTATTATCATAAAATCACCCCAAGACAACCGCATAAGCCAAAAGGTGGCATATTCCTACATTTCCATCTCACAGGTAAAATGAATTGCCTGTTTGAACATTATTAGTGAAGACATGGTTAATTCCTGTGTAGCTGAAGGTAGAGTCCAGTTTAGGTAGTTGTCAATCAAGAGAAAAGTCCAGCGTGTCAAAGACTCTGAGTACCTACATGTTGTTTGTATCTACTAAGAGTTGAAGAAGTTCAGCCCTTCTGAAAATCAGATCATGTTCACAGGTGGCCTAAATCCTTCTCTTAAGCATGGAAATTTAAATTCTTCTGTTGTACTTCCTCACTGGCGAGATGATGACAAACCTGCTTATTTAACTCCTTTCCATCCACTGCCCTAAACTGAGATGAAAAATACAGCTGCAATATTTCCTAGCAGATACTTGAGCTTTTTTAAAGAACCCTAAGTAGTGTCAAGCCCAGTTTTCCAGGAAGTCTTTTCAGATTTTTAATTATCCTGGATAATGAAGCATTTTCTCCTTCGCAGCAATTTGTGCTCATTACTCTCTGTCCTATCCTCAGTGGACATGACTAATGGCTTGCTGCCTTCATTTTCATTCCAATCTTTGACTATCTGGAAGACCATTAAGTCTTCTCACTCTTGTCTTCTCTAAAGGCCAGTCCTTTCATGTTTTCTTGTTTCAAATGTTATATACAACACTCCTCTCTGGCATTTTCCCGATGGCATGTTTGCCTATATGGTGGAAGTATGCAGAGTCAAGTGCATGGCATTACTAGGGAAAATCTTGCCTTTTGATGTTCACAGTATGTTAAAACCATATATATATTTTGTATAGCCAGAGCAAACTTTATCCATGATGCATTCCCACCAGATTGCTACTGGGGGTTCTTTTTCATGTCATCTGTACAAGGACATGAACAATACAAAGTGTGCAGAGGTAGTAGGTTACTCATGGTAGTAAAAGTGACACCTGTCTGGGAGGCATGGTGGAAGGAACAAGTCTGACTTGATCAGTCAACAGGATGTCAGATAGAATTCAGGGCAGATGAGTTGATGAGCGTAGGAAAAAGTTGTGTGAAATTCCCCTATTGGGCCCCAAATTGGCGTCACCCCTTGGTGGGAAGGTCGGGGTTTGGCATGGTAAGGTTCAGGGAAGGCAACCAGGGATCAAAAACGTGAAATGGCTTCTATACAAGGAAGAGTTGTGTAACTGGTAAATCTTCTGGCTGGAAGAGACCCTTGGGGTGAGAGCCACAAAATCACAGCAAGCTTGGAGAAAAAGATAGAGATTTCTCTCTGTCTCTTTGTATAAATAACGAAGTAGGAGTGTCGAACAAAAATAATGGGAACCACAGTTCAGACAGGAGGAAGCAGTACATTGCATGTTTGATTGTAGACTTGGAAACGCCCTTGTCAGGACATTGTGGCTGCTAGGTGCAAGGGAACTTATCATGGGCTCAGAGAGAGACTGGACAATTTCATGGAAAAGAGCTTAGAGTAGCTAAATGTGCAGAAAAGAGCATACAGCCCAGGAATCTCCTAAAGAGGACAATGCTAGGTGATAGGAAATCAGGATAAAGCATTCCTGTGCTGAACTTTGGTACTAGTATTTTGTGGAGAATATTAGGCCACATGGATCTATGATGACACCCAATGCTGCCTTGGTTCCTAAAGTTGGAGCAGTGCACTGAATTTTTGCCAGGTGCAACCAATATTTCTTCTTCAGAAGAGGTAAGAATGAAAATCTGGGCTTGTTGAAGACAACAAAAACTTTCTCATTAACATAAAGAGATGGGCACTTCATTCCAGGAAATTTTTCAACAATAAGTTGTCCTGGAAGCAAGCAGTGGAACTGAGAAACCTTCCATGATGTTGAAATTTCCGAGAAAATAGTGCAAGATTCAAGGAGCAGCACAATATTCATTATCCCAAATGCACAGAACAAATGTACTTTATGGCAACTGTCAGAGACAAACTTAACCAGAGAAATATTTTGATATATCATATTTAAACTTTGAGATGTTATTCTTTCTCGCAAGAGCTCAGAAACATTATTCCAGAAACAACAGTTTTCTGAAAATAAAATTACTGTGACCATAACAAGGTGAAATTGTCTCATTTCTGTTTTGAATTGGAGCAATTGAGAGACTCACAAGATTCTAGTCAAAAGTGGAAGTGTTAGGGCAGAAAATGGTTGTTGAGTCTAGAAATGATTGTCATAGATTTGGCACTGCTAGGGATTGTCATAGATTTGGCACTGTTAATGGCTTTGTTTTAGGAGATAGATATGGTGTTATATATGGAGAAACTTAATTGGAAGTTTAACTTTATTCTGATCTAAAAGCACTTTCTCTGTGCCTGAGGTGTGACAGCCTCATATGTTTGTTCTGATTGTGACATTGATCACTGCAGTTTCGGCTCTGATCCCCTGCAGAGATGTAACCAAGTTTTTCCCTCTAAGGAAGATGCAAAATGTTTGTACAAGCCTATGGCACAAACAGTGCCTCTCCTCTCCTGTGAGTGCATTATTGGGGACCAGATACTGTGTGAAGTGTCACAAATGGTGTGAAATACAAGGAAGTGCTGGATCACTTAACAGCAATTTTGATGCTTTATAAAAACTCTGAAGCTTTATGGATTTGTAATGAGATTGCATCAGTTCCCAGAAGGGGCTCGGACACCAAAAGAAAATGCGTGAGTGTTTTAGTGCCCAGAGTAGATTTCAATTTTCCAGTTAATCCTCTCTCTACAAGAGCCATAAAGCCATGATTTATATAGTTATGTTTCTAAAGTGAAAACATTTACAGAGATATGTGAAGTAAGCTGCTGTTCTTATTTATTGCTTGTTCTATAACAGTGCTCAGTAATCCAGTTCAGGGCAGAGCCTGATGTATGAGAACCACTGCATATACAAGTATCAGGGAAGTTGCCTATTTGAAAAACAGTATATTCCAAAAGTTATTTCAAAATAAATTTTTACGTCTAGAAATTTATCAGGTTTTTAAAAATTGGATGGAAATATCACTTAAAAAAAGGTTTCATTTATTTAAAGCTTAACAGTTTTGAAAGGAGTGGAAATACTGGTAAAAGGAAAATCCATCTTTAAATGGCTTAGCAATGTTTTTGTTATGAGGCTTCAGAATTCTACTTCCTATTATAGACAGCTTTCTTTTACATTTGGTATGGCTTTCAGTTCCTCAGAGAAGTTCTCATTTCAGATTTTAGTTTTTCACAAAGTGACCAAGTGCAATGTTAGCTTGGATGAATATCACTCAAATGAATGTGACTCCATGTCAAAGGGCACAAACCTGAATACTTTAATGTGATCTATCAGACCCAAAATGCTCTTTCTGTTGATGTCAGTGAAAGGTGAATCAGGGTCTAATGTGGTACACAGATATATGTGTTCGACAAAGGTGTGCTTTGTGTGTAAGCTGGAAGAAGTGGTGTGATGCATGGTTCTGTGGCTGCTAAGTAAAGATACCCCTTTCCTGTGATGTGAGTTATGCACAGAGGTGACACAGACTGACATTCCTGGGGTTTTTTTCTAGATACTTCTGAACATTAGGTTAATGTGCTTGACTTGTCTGGTATATCACCCCCTTGTCAAGCAAGGATTTTGCTGTAGCTGTGTGTCAGCAGTTTATGGGGGAGCAAGGGCTCATCAGCCTCGGTTAGGAAATAGGTCAGAGCCAGCTGCAGTGGGAATGGGACACAACAGAGCTCTGCAGCCACAGCCACATCGGGGAACTGGGTCTGTATATGTTACACCACACATGGCACAGGAAGAGTGATGAAAGCAGCAGCTGCTGTTTCCTCAGAGAACCTCTCAATAATGACCTTCAGAGATCACCTTTCACTTATCTACATTGTGGCTGGGCACTGGAACAGGCTCCCCAGGGCAGTGGGCACAGCCCCAAGCCTGTCTGAGTTCAGGATGCATTTGGACAATGCTCTCAGGCACGTGGTGTGATCCTTGGGGTGTCCTGAGCAGGGTCAGGAGTTGAACTTGAATAATCCTTGTGGGTCCTTTCCAACTCAGGATATTATATGATTTTATCATTCTAACTTCACCTTCTCCCTTCACAGTATATTGGTTCACAACAGCTGACTGTGAAAGGACCCAAAAGTTCAGACTTGTCATTTTATCCAGAAGGCTAAAGCCTTAATTAGCATGAGCAGTGCTCCAATTGTAGCTAGCTCTTCAATCTTGCAAAGTGTAGCAAGATCCAGGCTGAAACCAGAGGATTTCAAGCAAGAAATAAAGTATGTTTTTCATTTGTTTATCTTTATTTATTTATTTTGACCAGTGAACAAAGTGGGTCCTAGGACAATTTATGTAAATAAAAAGTATTTTCTTTAGCTTTAAAATTATTTGCTTTGATACTTAGGTTAGGTAGCTAAACAGATTAAGTCTCCATTGTCTGCTTGGATTTAATTCTAGTGGTTTTTGTACTATAAGATACAAGCAAAGTTTAAAGTCTGTCACAATATCCTGTCAGTTCTTAATTCTTCTTATTTAGTTTTTACAGCACATTCTCCTGCCTCAGCTATTTGGTTTTTGATATTAATTTTAAAATGTACATACAGCTGCCAAGTAGATGTACTGGTAGGCATGCTCTGGGGTATGGATAAATAAGATAGAAGCCATAGAACACAGTTCTTTGAGTAATTATATACTTGAGAAGGTGAAGTGGCTTTAACTAGAAAACTGTGCTCAGAGGACATTGGGAGAGATAATACTAGGTATACCATCAAGGTGTAACATCTAGGTTATGCTGTAGATATAGTATTTAATCTGAAGTCTTAGAAATGAGCTCCTCTCAGACCAGTGATGCTGGAAAAGATTGACTAATGGTCTGATTTCTAAATTCTCCTTTTTAAAATTCTTTTGCAATAAATGTTTTCTTCCCGACACTCACCAATATTAGATTTTTATCCTATTGAAATGCACACAGAAGTGTCCCATTATCTAATAAGTAAATTTGATAATCTTGTAGGAAAATAATATTTGAATGCAATATATTTTCTGTTTCATAGCTGTGAAGAAGTGCACATTCTTTACTCTTGTAGCATAGCAGTGTCTCACAGCCTGCCACCCCCAGAAAGAAGTGCTGAGACTCACAAGATTCCTACTTCTCCAGAGTCATTTATCCAAACTGACATGTAGGCTTTAAAAGAAACATTAGAGCTTGGATGGTTAAAATTATGTGAGCTTCGTATAATTCCCTTTTCATAAGAGGCACAAAGCTCTTTGTTATGCAGATCTGTGTCTGTGCCAGTGATGTACTGCATATCTCATGTGCTACTGTTCCCTCCTACCTTCACTCCTATGTTCATAGAAGCTGTCTAATGTGGGAATAGAAATCTGGAGGTGGGATCTCTAATGTGTATTAAGGTAGGGATAAGCAACTGAAGACATGCTGAGGGTATAAAGTCATGGCTGCTGAGCTTAGGCCACATTTGCACTCAGCCTCAGGAAGCTAACTGAAAATAATAGCAAAGACACATATTTTATCCAGTCCTTTTTTAGTGCAAAGAACTTCACAAAGATGGTTTGAAAAACTGTAACAGGAACTGCAGCCACTTTTTGCCTCAGTGACTTGTCCACCCAGGAAACCACTGATGATGCAGTTCTGCTCCATGAGCTACTCCCATCCTTTGAGGTCACTCCCTGCAGCAAAGTGGCTGCACTCCATTTGGAGCAAAACTTTAGGTGGGAGAAGACTAAGGTGATTCCTTCCTTCCTTCCTTCCTTCCTTCCTTCCTTCC